>JAPDEM010000023.1:0-333725 GCA_027569115.1 Aspergillus fructus
AAATATCCTAAACCCGCCACGGGTTCAGGTATATTTGACCCAACCCGTAGCGGGTATAAGAAAATTAACCCGGACCCGGACCCAGGCGGGTTCGGGTCGGGTTGGGTATAGGATTTCAGGGCGGGTTATGCATGTCTACCCTCCCCTAGGGGTGAGACAGAATATAGTTAGGGCCCAGGGTTTTAACTGCGGTTAAGCGTTCGTTGGTTGGTCTCTTTGCTGACTCGGGTTGCCCCCCCTGGAAACAGTTTGATGATGATTTAGATCTGGAGCTGTCGGACGCGCCCTCTGAGCTGATGGACTTCCTGTCAGCGGCTACTGATGATGGGGATTCTCAGAAGAACCGGAAGTGTAAGGGCTGGTAGGTTAGTATGGCGGACCTGAAGTGACTGTGCCTAAATACCTGTAGTTAGTTATAGTTGGGTTCTGAGGCGGCTGGTTCTGGCAGCGGAGCATTAAGTAAGGATAAGGCGGTATAGTTAGGTTCTCTCTCTTCTCTTGACCTGCTGCCGGTCATGGTACTCTAAGAAGACTGACTTACTTTATCTTAATCTTGATCTTGATCTGATTAATCACTGATTTTCCTTTTATTTTAAACTGATATCTCTTCTCTGTTTCTCTTCTTTTTTTTATTTTTGTTTTTCTCTTTCCTTTTTTAGGTTCTGTATACTGACAGTCTGGGGGCCCGGGAAGATTAATTCTATAGAAGGATTAGCTATTCTTTTATAGTTATTATCTTATATCTCTTGCATCTCTTCTTATTTGGTGATGGGGAAAACCGGATTAGAGAGACTGGTATTACAGGGACAGGTAATATAGTAAAGAAACTTAGCTAATACTGGTAGTAGAATAGGTTACCTGGGATTAGTCTTTAAATTAGTTATTAGAATTAATCTGTCTACTATATTAATATCCCCTGGTTGCTGGCTTGACTGATTAGCCTGGCTAAAGTAGACTGGTAAAGGAGATAGCGAACCAGGAAGATGGGGGGTGATTATTAGGAAACCAGTGGGTTCACCGTGATAAGAGAAGAGAAGAGAGAGAGAGAGAGAGAGAGAGAGAGAGGGAAGGGGGCGAGGTCTTAGCTTAATCTTAGCTTGATCTTTGACCAGGCCACGGGCGCGCTAGCTACTCGGGTTTATTTTAATTTAAGGTCTTGGCACGTGGATTAAGTCGTAGGCAGGCAGTTATCTATTATCTAACTTAGGCAGACTAGATCGGACTTGACTTGACTACTTAGAGATTCAACCTTCAGGTAGTGCCATGTTTTACTATAGTTAAAGTTAAGAGGTACAGATTAATGCCTGTTTTACTACAGTTAAGCAAGAGAGAGAGAGAGAGTCAGTTAAGATACTAAGTATAGTTAATTAGGGTAGATTTTATAGTCTATACTTTACTATAGTTAAACTAGGTAGCTTGTTAAGATACTAGTATCTTTTTTTATTAATTATGATTTAATTAATTGTATTTTATCTTTAGGTCTGTCTGCGAATCTTGATTAGTTTATATAAGCTAGGGGAGGATAGATGGATGGATGGATGGATGGATGGATAGATGGATGGATAGAGATATAGATAGATAGATAGATAGATATATATATCAGTTCTCTCTTGATTCAGATTCGGGTTGATTGATTAATTAATTATTGATGACTAGTCCTCCTGCCGGGTCTGTAGCCGGATAGATTTATTATTATCCTCTTAATCAAGATTCATCCCTCCCTCCCTCATCAAATCATACGTACAGGGTGGTTACTACCTGCTGCAGGTGGTAGGAACCTGGTTGAGAATCATGGAGAAGTCGAGCAGCAGGGGTAGTAGTGATAGGATTAATTTTGATTTTCCCTGACCGCCTGTGGTTCTGCCGGGGCCTTAGCCTTGGCCTTAGACCCGAGCGAGCAAGTCAATGCAGTGCATGGTTAGTCTCTACTACCGGCCGTACTGCCGGCCGGATAAGAAGAAGATATAGAATCCACGGTGAAGGGGCCTGGAGGCCACTATAAAGGATATAAGTGATTGAACTGGGTCCGGATGGAAAGAAGGCAGCGCGGGGAATCAATTCCAGGGAAAGAGACGCCGAGAATCAAGATAGACAATCAGCAGGGAGGGAAGGATTAGAGGACACCAAAGTCTTGGCGAAAAGTGTACTACCGGGGTTCTCTGCGCGGCCGGAATCTCGGGGGCGGCCAGCGAGCACGCCGGCGAGCTATACAATAGGGAAATAACTATTATATATTACTATTTAGAGATACTATATAGGTGTATTTAAGATATATAATAATAGCCAAGCAGTCACTATATAATATATAGATATATATTATACTGCTGGTTCTTAGCTAGAAGAACCAGTAATTAGTTCTATTAAATATAGACCTACCTTCCACTAACCACGTATCATGCCTCTATAATCCTTAGAGAGCTGCTATATTAGTATTACGGCCTCACACAACTCTCCACCACCTGTGGGATAGAATATTAATAATTTTTTAATTTTAGGATATAGTAGGGAATAGCAGGATTAGTTAGTAGTACCGGTCAGACTATTTTATAGGGGCACATGGACAAAAAGCATGCAATAGAACCACTCCAGGAGATACTATATCATTAGGGCTATCTATACATATCAAAAATATGTAGATTTAACCAAGATTAGTGGTGCTCCAGCACCATGAATCAGCCATTAGCACACCGAGGAGGTCCATTTATCTTGGCTCACCCGATGTTGTCGGGGAAAACCCACATCATCGGAGGAAACCCAACCCACGGGTGAAGACGGATCCTAGTCGGTAAATTAGAATAGAATAACAGAATTCAGAACTTCATCTTCTCCTACACCCTTTTTGGGGCCGACTTTTAAGTTACGTTCTTTGTCTTCCTGCTCACATGAAACTCCGAGAGTACTGTTCCCATTCTCGCCTCTCTTCAGTGCCCGTACATTCATCTTGATTCAACCAATGGCTCTGAGAACCAGCTATAGGATGCTATACGGTAGGTAATACTTGATCACTAAGTAACCCTGGAAGCTTTATCCTCATTATGCTAGGCTTTACTGACAACCATATAAAGGGCGAGTTTGCGCACTACATCTGACAGACTTCAGCCGGTATGAATTCATGTCGCGCTGTACCCTTCCACGATGGGCGAATAGTCATGCCTATTCGACATCTAAAGCCACGGAGGCTCGAGACTCTCTGGCCAAACGCTCCCTGAGTTGCAAAAACACGTTACCTATACACTCGAAGCCTTCAAACATGGCAGAGCACGTCTTGTGAGTAGTCCTTCCGCGACTTGTGAGTTACCGCACCCAGGCTAATACGCCTTGCAACAGGACAACATTTGATCAGATTATAAATTGGACTCGACAAGGGTCAACGTGGCCGCTCAGCTTCGGACTTGCTTGTTGTGCTATAGAGATGATGCAGGTCTCCATGCCACGGTACGACCAAGACCGTTTAGGTATCATTTTCCGCGCCTCTCCTCGCCAGGCGGATGTGATGATTGTAGCGGGGACCGTGACGAACAAGATGGGCCCTGCACTCCGCCAGTGCTATGATCAGATGCCGGATCCAAAGTGGGTTATTAGTATGGGAAGCTGTGCGAATGGTGGCGGCTATTATCATTACAGTTATAGCGTGGTCAGAGGAGTTGACCGTATCGTGCCTGTCGATATCTATGTGCCTGGCTGCCCACCAACACCAGAGGCATTGCTATATGGTGTTTTCCAATTGCAGAAGAAAATGAGGCGGACAAAGGTGACTAGAATGTGGTATCGTCGATAGTGGGCTCACAGACCCTGGTTTCTTTTTTCATATGCCTTAATCATAGTTCATAACAAGTGTATTAACGGTTGCATAGCAAAACGAATCCAAGTCAGAGCTGCGCCTTCCGTTAATCAGAAGCAACGCACGCTCTTCGATCTGCAATAAATTTTCGACCTTTGGCAGCAATAAGAGGTAGAATGTCCAGTGGCCCTTCCTGATACCATGAGTGTTGAGGGGTGGGGGTAGCTCCAATGTGGGGTTACTTAACCAAACTGAGCGGGACGAAGATTCTGCTCGTACACTGGGATACCTCCGAGATCCCAGACCGTTCAACTACTGACCACGTACCACATGATTTATGCAACCGTAGTATAATTGTTTTCGAATCATATTAATGCTTTTTTCCTCAGACCTTTCTCCCAGCGGCTCACAATCGTGGTCCTGATGGTTGTTCCCATCGTTTCACCTCTAGCTGGCGGGAGGAGTATGTGTATAGAAGGTCGACGCAGGACTCTTTTTAAAAATACGCGTGGGGTTTGATTGATAAAAGGTACCACCAAACAGTTCTTCATTATGGACTATCCAGACACCGTGGGACGGTTTCCCGTTCACTGTTCCACTAGCTGCCCCAATGTTACGGACCAGATACTTGTCTCTGCCAAAATAATCAAGCGATTATTCACAAGAGCGAAATTAGAAACAGTCGGTGCATCATCTGCCAACACCTCACTATTGAACACCCCGAGAACTTTTCCCGTCGAATTTCGAACAACTACCCCCTCTCCCTCGGCCGTCCAAACACGACCCAACACATCCACTTTCATCCCATCGGGGGCTCTTGCCCGGGAGAAGCCAAATAAACGCTTGTTGATTGGAACTAAGTCTTCGTTCAGGTCGAACACATAGATTGCTGCGGATCCAGTCGTTTTCCCCGGCCCGGTCCCCTCGATGTAGGAGACTGGTGTATCCGTCACGTACAACCTGGTGGATTCCTTGTTGACAGCCACACCGTTCGGGTCAGGGATATCCGCGCGGCCAATGACAGGAATTAGCGATTTGGTTTCATCGTCATAACGCCATACGGCATTCGGGAGGTCGTTTGGTCCAGTGTAGTTGAGCAAATAGGGGAAATTGGTATCCGTGAAGAACATTACGCGGCGGCCACCTAGTTTAGCCCACGCAATGTCATTGGGTCCGTTAAGGCGCAGGCCGAAATAGCTGTTTAGCACCCCTTCTGAACCCCCCGTGACAGCATTGACAGCAATGATGCCACCGGCAAAAGTTTCGTTGCCCCAGTATGTCATATATACATTTCCATTGTCGTATGTTCCACCGTTGGGCTGAATAATGATGTGGTCATATTTCGGCCTGTAAATTGCGTTGTTCGTCAAGTTGATTGCCATCACCACATGTCCAGGCTGACCACGACCAATACCGGTGAACCAAACGGAATTTGTTTCTTTCACATAAACCCCAGCTTCGATGGCAATATCCAGACCAAAGGGTCCGGCCAGGAGTTCCAATTTAGGATTTGGACCAAGAATTGATGCAAATTCTGGGTCATAGGAAATGAAAGGGGCCTTGGATGCAGACCGAAGGAGCTTTGTTATATCGGGGCGGTGAATTTCCGTGTCCACGAAGCCGTGGCTGACGTTGCCCGTGAATCCGGGGGGAAGGCAATAAGTATAATGTGCGGGAATGGTCACGATATTCTCAGCGAGGGTGTGCAAAAATTGAGCAAATAGTATGGCAGAGAGAAAGGTACGTGTTGTTGTCATTTTGTACAACATGGCAGACTGAAGCCTCCTGTGCTGGTTTGATGGGGGGAAGGTTGAATACGGTTCAACATCATTACTACACTTATTTACACTTCATATATATATAGTTGGATACGTTTGCTGCGTCGGTCTATTATTAGATGGGGCCCCCTCGCTCCCCACTCCCCACTTGGAGCATTCCCAGGCCTTGACCTTTCCGTCTTCTATGACAGTGTTAATGGCAATGGGGGGGTAACTCGTTGATCATTGCAGCACGGCTATGAGATACTCTTCTAACAAGTCTCCAGAGCTTATAAACAGATATAGAAAAGTGGGGTCTAGTATGACTTATACAGTTTATGTTATCATGGAAAGCAAGGCATTACGTGTATGGATAGTTAATTAAATAGGGCAGTCGCACTTGAGATTTGAAAATGAGATAAGGTAATATGTTGAATAAGCGGCATTGATTTTTCACGTTTGTCCATCTTCAGAAAATACCCATTCTACGCTGACCTTCGTCCACCTGCTTCGACAGGTTTCTCCCCATCCACTGGGGTTGTGCCGCGTGCAATGCGTCTTCGAGTTCAACAGCCTGATTACCGGCTACCCAAAAGGTTTTGCCGTTCAGTTCTGGGCGCACGGAAGGTAGGAGCAGGGCATCTGCAACTCCATCAGGAGTATTTGCAGGTAGCTCGCCCCAAATCTCACTAATTTCCTTGGGCAGCATTGGTGTCCCTATCACGGGTAAAGTGGCATGTTAGCTTTTTCTAACCACTCTAGGTAAAAGATCTGACGTACGGGTCATCCAGGGAGCAACCATATTCACAGTGACGTTGCTCTTGATCAGTTGAGTACGAATTGATCGCATGAAACCCAAAATTCCCGCCTTCCCAGCACAGTAGAGATGCAGAGGAGGGGTATCAATGAGACTATATAGAACAACATTTGGTAAGCATCGTGGGGACTCATGAGCAAAAAAAAAAAAAAAAAAAAAAAAAAAAGAGGAAGAAGAAGACAAAGGGAACTTACCTCGCCGCTGACCCAGTCAGTACCAACTGCCCTATCCCGCCGGGATTCCGGGAGAAATAGTGTACTGCTGCCTTGGCTGTCTGGATTGTACCAAAAAGATTGATTTCCAGATTTTTAAATGTAGGAGCCTTCAACCGGCCTGTGCTTTCATCCACTTCGTCTGCAAACAAGGAGTCCCAGCCATTTGTCCCTGCGTTGGCGCAAACTGTATCAATCCTTGAGAACCTTCCAATGGCTGCCTCGAAGAGGTCAATGATCGAATTCCAGTTGGAAATATCAGTGTAGTGAAACATTGCCCGGCTAAAGTCAGATCAGTCATTGTCCCGACTTCCGTCGTCAATATGCTGAATACCTTTTCAACTCTGCTACCAGAGAATCTCCGGCTTGCTGGTTTACGTCTGCAATAACGACATTTGCACCGTTTTCTGCCTTGACGTTAGGCTACCTTTTGTGGCTAAGTCCAAAAAGCAAAAGACGTATACATACGATGTGCCTTAAGAACCGTAGCCCTCCCAATTCCGCTTGCTCCCCCTGTAACGATGATGGTTTTTTGGGCCAATGACGCAAGTTCTCGGTCGGTAGGCTTTGGTTGGAGAGCCATCGCGAGTACCAGAAATATGAGAAAAGTTGACACAGCAAACTATATTGAGAAGAATCGAAGTAGGATCAGGATATTGATGGTATGGCGGTTAGATACAGTGCGATCCCCAAAGACTACCTGTGCTGGAAATAAATAAACCTGAGTGTATACTAGTAAGGCACCGATTTGTCGTATGGAAGTGGGGTACTACAACTCCCCACGTTTCCCACTTCCCCAAGCTAGAGCCGGCTAGGGGCTGAACCCTCGGCTACACTTTGTCTGAGTTCTCCATAGAATTGGAGCATTGCGTCCAGACATTGATCCGCCCTTTCCGAATAGATTTCATGGCTTGGTCCGTCAATAGCCACCAGCTTCGCATGAGGCACCTGAGATTGGATGAAGAGTGACTCCTCCATGGGGACGGCGGCGCTCTGGGTGGGCGCCAGAATCAGCATGGGACAACGGACTCCCTGCAGGTAAGGGCGAGATGTCAATTTGGACAGGAAAATAACATATCCTGCGAGACCTTCACGTGGGATTTTGCTTGCTTCGTGGTACCACCAATTCATATATTCCGTGCCACGTTGTACTGGAAGAGTCCCTGGCCGCTTCGCCATCTCTTCCGCCCACCCTCGCGCACCCAGTTCGATGACGGCTTCAGGCCAGCTTGCCCGACCGACACGAAATAAATCAATTGCTGGAGCTGGCAGCATCGTGGGAGATGAGATAGTAACCAGCGAAGCCACACGTTGTGGGTAGGTAGTAGCCAAAATGACACCAACCTCGCCGGATGTTGCTTCTCCCACAAAATGCACCCTATCAATGCCCAGCTGATCAAGAAAGTCCACAATTTCTTCCACGATAGTCTTTTCTGTGTACTCATATCCTCCTTCGTATACATTAAGGCTCTGGTCATTCCAGGGTGATAGACGTTTGGGGTATGAGGATTGGCCGTGGCCACGGGCATCCCGGCGGATCACGGTATAGTCACTTGCCAATCGTGGCACAAAATGATAGAAGAATTCGCTGGTATGCGCACACCCATGCTGAATCAGAACCGTTTCCTTCTTCTCGAGGGGAAGCCAGGGGTGAATGAATGTATCCAGGTGGTAAAAAGATGTCTGGCCGTTGGGGTGGTGGACGAAATACCCTGGTGCCGGGTCACCCACCTTGCGGACGGAGGAAAACGTAGAAGCCATCTTGGTGTTGTTATTCAGGATGGGCGTAACGATCGGAATTATGAATCTCGACAAGAACAAGACATATTCTATGACTTTGAGGTCTCCTGAGACAAAATGTGGGGGGGGGAGGGGGGAAACAGAAGGGGGGTTTGTCTCCACCATGGGAAGGAGTGCCTCTTCTTCCACTGAGCTCCCACTCAACCCCGGATATTTTGCGTTAGGAATCAATATAGAGGCTGCATCCGCTCTTATGGGTTGTACAGGACAGTGAATCACCTTTTCTTTTGTCCTTTGACTTTTCCCCTCCTCCCTTCCCAATATGGCTGCCACCGTCGTACCCCCACGGCCCCTTTGTCCGGGAGTGTACGCCGCAACTTTGACATTCTTTCATCCCGAAACCAATGAATTGGATATTCCCATCCTCCACAAGCATATAGTTAGGCTTGTAAAAGCAGGGATTACTGGTGTGGTTGTCATGGGCTCCAATGGCGAGGCGCCTCATCTTAGTCGCAGCGAACGACAAACGGTAACGCGCGAGACTCGTTTGGCTCTTGACTCCGAAGGATATTACGACACCCCCATAATCGTGGGTTGTTCCGACCATTCCGTGAAAGGCACACTGGACCTTATTCGCGACGCCCATGAAGCAGGCGGCGATTACGCTTTGGTGCTACCACCATCGTACTTCCGGGATGCGATGACCAACCAGGTAGTTCAGGACTTTTATTACGAAGTTGCTACCAAATCAACTATGCCTATTCTGCTTTACAGCTTTCCGACTGTCAGTGCTGGCATTAACATGTCGTCAGACCTGTTAATTTCCGTTTCGGGACATAACAACATTGTCGGCACGAAGTTTACCTGCGCTGACACGGGAAAATTGGGCCGGGTTGCTACTGCAATGGATGCAGTCAGTGCTCTTGCACCGAAATCAGCATCACCAAACACAGCTCCTTATGTGGTCCTGGGTGGGCTTGCAGATTTCATCCTACCTGCCTTGGTCGCTGGAGCCTCTGGCGTCATTGCCGGGTGCGCTAATGTGTTCCCCAAGGCTTGCGTGTATGTCTTTCAGTCATTCTGCAGCGGAAATATCGAGAAAGCCATACAAGCCCAGAAGCTCCTCAATAAAGCCGATTGGGCTCATACAAGGAGGGGAATTGCAGGCACCAAGGCGATTTTGCAGAATCATTTCGATTATGGGGGCATCCCACGCTCTCCACTACCGACATTATCCGCCGACGAAGAAGGTGTTTTATTATCAGAGATTGAAGAGATGATGGGTTGGGAAATGGCATTGGACAATTAATAGTGCATAAGTTAGTGGCCTGGCAAAAGATGCGTTATGCGTCACAGGCGCAGCTCAAAGGAAATAAAGACGCGAGATGTCCATAACTTTCTGTATTCTGAATTAGATGTCTATCCCGTATGCAATATTGACCCATGAATGAATTGTTTTCCCTCAGATATGTCTGCTTGATTAGTGAGCGCAGCAAAGTGGGGTACTTGGGGATCGAACAGAATCCCTTAATGAAGTTTTCCTACTAGTCTACACCACCGCCTGTGGGGTCAGTGGCATCTGTTCGACCCCAGGGCCTTTACAACCTTAGGGAAAGGTAGATAAAGCCTCCCACATCGATACGGGTAATATAGCTGCCCTGTTGACACACTACACGCACATCTGCTTGCCAAAGTGGTAGGATTATGATCAATATGGCTCTTTCTCACATCTTTATCCCTCTCATCCTATCCCTCTGGCTATTCTGGATCTCCGTCCAGGTCCTACATAAGATATACCACGGCATCGTAACTGACTCGCCGGGGATTCCTGGTCCGTTCTGGGCTCGGTTCACCCGCCTATGGCTTCTCAAAGAGACAATTCAAGGGACTCTTCATCACACTCTGATAAAGCTACATGCTGAGCACGGTATGCTGGTCCATATCATACAGTAATGTATCGGGCTGGGCTGAATTTTCTTACTAGGGCCCATTGTACGGATAGCTCCAAACCAATACAGTTTGGATGATCCTGACAGCGTCTCTGTCGTTTTTGGAGCTGGGAGAGGATTCAAAAAAGTCTATAAAAAGCCCTTACAAGGACATATTCAAGAAGTATGCTGAATAATTCGGTAGGGGCCATGGTACGATGCTAGTGGAAATCCAGACTCGACACATCCAACACTATTTGTTGAACGAGATCCGCACAAACATGCTGTCTTTCGGCGTAAAGTGGCAGCGACATACTCCATGAGTAGTGTCGTGAAATTGGAATATTTCGTGGATCACTGTGTCTCGATCCTCTCAGAAAAATTGGATGGTTTTGCAAGAACAGGAGAAAGGATCGACATTTCGCATTGGACACAGTGTTTTGCTTTTGACGTGATTGGCATGATTACGGTATGAACGACTCCTTCATTTGACCTTGGTGGTTTTCCCTTGAAGTATGTACGCCGCCAGACTGACTTGGATTAATTAATGGAATATTAGTTTGGAGAGCGTTTCGGATTCTTGAACCAAGGTGAGGACCTCTGGGGCATCATGCAGAGTCTACGAAGCTGGTTATTCTATGCCGCACGAGTAGGTGTTTACAGCGAGTGGCACCGCCTTTTCTTCTACGTTTTTCGCACGTTCTCCAACAGCACTTCAGGGATCGCGCATGTGGCTTCTTTCGCCAAGAGACGAGTGAACGTTTTCCTGCATTCGTCCAACCCTCAGCTCGACAAATCAGCGCCGATGCATTTTATCGCCAGACTTCTGCAGGTCAGCGAAGAGAGCCCTGACAAATTGGGCAAAGAAGATATATTCGCAGTTTGCTTTGCTAATATAGGAGCCGGCTCGGACACAACGTCCATCGTGATGAATACCGCTCTCCATAATATCTATAAGTCTCCCGCCGTTTTGGAAAGACTGCGTCTTGAACTCCAAAACAGCGGCTTATGCAAAGGGGACCCATTATCACCATTGGTTCCCTTCCAGCAGGCTCAGAGACTGCCCTATTTGCAAGCAGTAATCAAGGAGTCCCTCCGAATTCACCCCCCTACCGGCTACCCCCTGACACGCGTAGTGCCGGCAGGTGGAGCGTCCGTTGCTGGTCACCGTATCCCTAGCGGGGTGCGTATAACCCCACCCCCAACCTCCACACCCTCTAAAGGCATGTCGGACGTATTCCTGCTGACATAGTTGGAAAGGCAATCGTCGGAATAAGTCCCTGGGTGACACACCACAATGTAGATGTATTCGGAAGCAATCCATCCCAGTTTCGGCCCGAGCGATGGATGGAATGCTCCGCTGCCATGGCCAAGCTGAGAGAAACGTACTTCCTGACGGTTAGTTAACACTTAACTTGGTACAAAAACGGAAGACTACTAATACGACGAGGCAAATAGTTCGGTTCCGGATCGCGAACATGTATCGGAAAGAATATTAGCTTATTGGAGCTCTACAAAACAATACCCAGTATCGTGATAAACTTCGACCTTGAAGTGGAATCAGACACCGGAAAGGAGCCTTCGACTGAAAACGTGTGGTTCGTAAAGCAGAAGAACATGCTTTGCCATGTCCGACGCCGGGAGCTGATGGGAATATGTGCCAACTTGGGGAAATCGTAGTTGAGACATCGCGACCCCTACTAGACCAATTCCATTGGAGAGGACAGTCTAAATTAGTCAAAAGATTCAGTGATGGAAGGACTAGGAAGGGCCACAGATTTACGTAGCTCTATATTCCTATTAGATTAATGAATCAATCTTTGCTTAAATTCATCATGCGTCATTCCTTTTTACGAGTCATATTTTGCCTGGACGATGGATTAAACCAAAAACCGATGATCAAAACAGGATTTTCCAATTCACAATGACTGCGGTACGCAGTAGTCAAGGCACAGCCCCACCCGTACGCCTCACTTAGTTCCAGTCATCCACAGAAGGTACAGGTAATTACAACACGGTTACGTCGAATATCGGAAGGTTGTGTCCTCAAGATCTGTTACGTCCTCAAGAGCTCGATCACGGGCAGTACTGCTTCGAAGTGGAGCGCGTATGACGTTTCGTCGCCGGTAAAGGACAAGCATCGCCGGTGCCGCCAGAATAGCAGCGCACTGGCAAATGACTATCCCTAAGAACCCGGTTGCGAAGTTGTTTTCAGACTTCATTATTAGAGGGCCCATGATTGATGCACCGCAGTAGGCCATGAAACTGAGTGAGCTCACAGTTGATCGCTTGGTGTTCCCTGTCACGTTGGCGGCGACACTTCCCAGGATGATGCCCACAGTGCCAACATAAAAGTTGTTTAGGTAGTAACCTAACAGGACAAGTGCTGTTCTGGTATGTGGTACTGCGTAGAGAAGAGATGTGCCTGTGACTGACAAGCATAGCAGTACGGTGACGATTACGAACCGCCAGTCGTTGGTTTTCTTTATAATCAAGACAGGCAGCAATCCTGATAGGACACCCAAAAGCCCGACAGGAATCTGAAGCAGAAGAGATTGAAAGTCGTTGAACCCGACGTTTTGAATAATGATGCTTGAGAAGATGCCCGTGATGCAGTTTGTCGCAACCGCGCCGTACATACACACCACCATCAGCCAAACTGCAGGGTCCCTAAATGTCTCCCACACTTGGTCCAGCTTAATTTTCCGGTGACCAATGCCAGCGTTCCGATCATGTACACGTTCCAAGGCAACACGACGTTCATGGTCGGTCAAAAATTTAGCACGGAGAGGATCGTCCGGGAAAATCATGAAAATGGCAGGTGACCAACAGATAGTCAACAGCCCAGCGAAGAGGTATATGTTACGCCACCCCGATAAAGACCCCCGAATCGAACCTACTGTGTATGTCAATAATGGACCGACCATTGCAACAACGCCATTCGATGACCACCATATGGCCACGCGAAAGCTACTCTCCCTGGGCGTATACCACTGCGCACAGGCTGCAACGAACGCGGGCCCTATCCCGGCCTGTAAGCCGCATTTGTTTAGCAACAATGTGTTGGATCTAGGAGACCTTAGTAGGCGTGGCTCAGCGCACCTCCAAAAAACCAAGAAAGAAGCGTTGTGACATGATTCCGGCAAAGGTTGTACAAGCAGCCGTGCTATTCCCGTAATTAGCATACCCCAGTTCCGGCAGGGGCGCGTAACCAATAAGGGCTCTTACAGCGTCTCGGTGATACCCCACAGTAGCACAAGGAGAGTACAGACCTTGGGAGCGCTGAACCGTTGGGAAAGTAAGGTTGCCGGATACACTCCCAGTAAGTACCCGATATAAAAGATCATCCCGGCTAGATACAAATTAAAGAGTAGACAGGCAAATATGCTGCTTCTGACCCACCGTAAGAGAATCTTGTCTTGTCCGAGGCGCCTCCATTGAACGGCTCCTGAAGGTCAAGTTCCTCCAAGATCCCGAATAGCGCTGCCTGGTTAAAGACCGTCTTGTCTGTGAGCAGTTAATAGTCGATATCTAGAGAGGATGGAGGGTCATTACCATAAAACTGGATACCATACGTTACAGCCATTATAGGCATTAATCTTAGATCTATCTTGCGCCTGACGGCATTCATCTCCTCTGAACGGCTAGCGTTGTCTTTACAGACATCTGCACCTTCCGATACTGGGGTTGTGACATTCGGCCCTGAAATGGGCCGCTCTTGAGACTCATTAGGGTTGGAAATTTGATGATCCATTGTCGTAGTTCTTATCCTATGAAAGGCAGTGGTTTGACAGCCGTATTTAAGTCACATATCTCACACGCCTGGTACACTTTGCGGGGTCCCCACACGGGAGGATAGATTCCCGCAACATCGTCTACTGGGAGGGAGGTCGATGTTGTGGCTCGGCACGATTATTGTCACATCCAGTAAGGGAGGCGCTTTCCCTACACCAATGTGGTTGCTGTGGGGTAGAAGACATGACCCCACATGAAGACAACCCCATGGTGGATCGAACCAGGGCTAGCTAAATGTAGGCCCATTCATAGGAACAGCACCCAGACACATTGCAGGTTTTTAAGCCCAGACAATCGTCCCAGGGAGTCAAATTAACTAGATATATCAGCTGCTACGCCTCGGTTTCTCTCGAACACCGTCACCATGACCAACCGGGCCACAAAACAAAGCACTCCCATTATCCCCGAGGCGGGCCGTATTCTGCCTGAACATCACGAAACCATCGTGGTAGGCGGCGGGCCAACAGGCCTATTCCTGGCTTTAAGGCTAGCACAAGCAGGCATTAATGTCCTTCTCCTAGAGGCGGAAGGGGAGATCGCCACGAGCCCTCGCGCGACAACCTACATGCCAATCGTCTGCAACGAGCTCCAAAAGGCTGGGATTTACACTGATCTGGAAGCAATAGGCCACAAGAACAGGGAAGGTATATCCTTCAGAACTCCAGTGGCTAAGGGAGACCAGGTACTGGCGACGATGCGAATGTCACAGGTGCCACAGGGCCAGAACCGGTACGAGTTCGCAGGAATCCATGCTGGCCAACATCAACTAGCGGATATAATTCTCCGCCACTGCCTGAAACTTCCTTCGTTCTCAATTAAACGGGGACACCGCGTTGTTGGCACTCAAAACGGGGGGGGAGCCGTGCAGGTTGTTGCTATAACGGCGCAAGGGGAACAATTTTTCACCTGCGACTATCTCGTTGGGTGCGATGGGGCTGGAAGTGCAGTGCGGCGCAGTCAATGCATCCCCTTCGAAGGCTTCACTTGGCAAGACTTCCGGTTCGTTGCGACAAACGTCAAGTACGATTTTGCGGCCTATCCCGGCTGGACCACTGCCAATATGGTGGTGGATGAGAAAGACTGGGCTGTCATCGCCAGAACAGGTAACGCCACCGAGGGCGTCTGGAGAGTGGCATACGGTGTACCGGGCGATACTCCAGACGCGGACTGTCTGAAAACCTTGCCTCAAGCATTCGACCGACTCTTCCCGGGACCTAGACCATTACAGTACGAGCTTATCAGCGCAAATCCATACTGGGCGCATCAGGTACGTAGCGGCAGCTCATCATTTTGGCCTCGCGGAGGGACTGACAGGCTGGGCAGCGATGTGCAGCAACATATCGGAAGGGTCGTATACTTCTCTGTGGAGATGCAGCACATGTGAGTGGATCATCGAGTATGGCGGGAGCTGTTCATAGATTTGATCTAACGCCGAGGGCGAAATGCAGGCAAATAATCCCGTCGGGGGCCTTGGACTGACAACCGGCCTTTTGGACGCTGCCGCCCTCGCGGGTTGCTTGGCGAAGGTCTTCCAAGTCTCGGCCAATTCAGCAGATGCTCTTCTGAAAAGATACGCGCAGACGAGGCGGGAGGCATTTCTGAAATTCACGAATCCCGCATCGATAGATTTCAAGCTGCGACTGCACTCCTTTGACGGGCAGACGGTAGAGGCCCGAGATGGATTTTTTCAGTCTCTGAACTCCGACCCCAAATTTGTAGAAGGACTTGCGCGACAGATGAATGAATTTGTCGAGGAGAGATGGTAGATGTCCGTCGGGCCTCGAGTCAATTTCGTGCGAGCTGAGAAGAACTTGTTTAGTTACATAGAGATTCTCAAACCCAGAAATCTTTTCAATAATACTCAGGACTCTTGGTCCAGGATTAGGTACACCTGAATATAAGTATTTGAGTCCAGCAGCAAACCTATATTTCTAGTATTCCGTGGAACAGCTATTATGATTGCGCGGATTCCATCGGTGATTGCAGGAAGGTGGGTGCTAGTAGAATCAACAAATCAGTGTTGCTGGGTCGCAGAGGGGATTTTCTTTATACGCCTGTTTCATGGCCAACAACTGACTTGGATGGGGAAAATGAGAACAAATGGGAAGGTCAGTTGTTTAACCTGAGCGGAGAGTATTTTTCGCTTCCTGATACTGCTGACGTGTGATCTGAACTTATATGATGCCCCCAACGAACACAGAATTAGACAATAGTACTCTATTCGGTTAGATAAGACGTTTGGGGGTTGGGTTGGCCTGTAGATTCGTGGATTTGTACTAGATTCAAGTGTGCGCATTTTCGAGAGTGGGCATAAATATCCGCCTGTTGCCCAACTGGATGTTCAGTATTGACAACTACGGGTCAAATCATACAACCTCACGAGCGCCCGGTTCTGGATAGATCAGCCCTCCGGATCGACAGGCCTGGCCCCTTGTTCCTTTGGGTCGAGGCTAACTCTAAAAATTCCGGGTCTTTTTGCGGAACTTCAAATATTGGCTAAGTCAACCACTGAATGTGAGTAGTGGTCCTAAGTGGGACCAAGGCTGGCAGGGTCATGTCGTATCTTTCCTTTGGTCTGGGGTGGTCCCAAGGGCGGATTCCACAGTAGAATGACAGTGTTCAACTCGGTGGACTATATATTCTATGCTATAACTCCGCGGTATCTTTTCCTCTTGTAGTTTGCGAAACAGGATTCTGACCACGCTGAATTCGTACATCATGTTCACCTATCCAACCCCCTGAACACCTTCATATTCCTAGCTGGAATGTCGCGTGTGGGAGCGTGCTGCTTCCTCGAAGACTCTCGCAAGTTCCCTCATTGTCCATCCCATCCGAGGAGTCACTAACAGATACTTATTAGTCGCAATGGACAGCTAAAACCTGCGCTGCAAAATCTCACCTCCCCAGACCCATGTATCGTCATAGAAACTTGCTTTTACCCGCAGAAGCGCCGCAGAAAGAAGGGTGCCAGGCCGGCTTTTTGCCCCAAACCGCTCGAGAATTACCCGTAGCTTGTTGAGAGTCGCTTGCTCTAGCGGATCAAGAGTGTCGCCGGCGAACTCGGATTCCTGGACGGTATGGATCCATTTCGCTATGCACAGTACTGCGACGTAGCAATCGGATATATTTAGTGAGCCCGTCAAATTTGAGAGTATCAGAAGTGAAAGGTCTAGCAGATGGTGGCATGACATACCCTGATCCCAGTTCATGATCGCATGCTCAAGACTCCATGTCAAGGCCGCCGACTTTCGCACAAAAAGCGGCCCGAGGTCAAGAGCAATGCTAAGACTATCGACTCCGTAATCTATTGCCATAGTAATACCTTCCCCACGGGCCTGAGGAATGGTAGCAAACCTTCTCAGCGCTTCCACAATTGTCGACTTGTCATTCTGTAGCAGAACTGTACGATCCAAAGCCTCCGGGCTAATGCAGACTCGCATAGTCACACTTCGGACCGATGCCGCGATACTGAACAAAGCCTGTTCCTCGGCTTCCGTGGTCGTAGGATCAATATCCATGGTGGCCTCATCGATTAGGCGGCGGTATCGGGCCAAGGCTGTCTTTATCAACTTCGTATCACCTGTTTTGCATGGTGACATGCCAGGCAAAACCTCGGTACCTAATCCGGCGCTTACACCATTCAGTTTAACATGGGATAGATAAATAGAAAGGGCATGAATCACGAGTGAAGCCGCAACTGGTGGCCAATACCATGGTGACTGGGGACGAGCAAGGCAATTCTCTTCCGTCATCATATAAATTACTGCATCTCGCAGGGTGGCCTGTTGGACGTTGCGCCTGGACTCAAGTACTCGTGCTATCCATTGGTCTTCTGTTATACAATCCCACAATTCCTGGTCGCCAGGCATTTCTATATTGCAGTCTAGCGAGATAGATACCTGAGGACAGCATCCATAAGTTGTAACAAAAAGATTCTCCAAGATAATGTAGCCGTAGAGAACTCTAGCGAGACAGCGAGTTAGATACGCTCCCATGAGACGGCATCCTTTGGGCTAACCTTTTCTGGCATTCACTATAAAGCCAGTCTGCCCATCTGGCATGCTTGCTTGTTATGATTTTATTTGAGGATATCTGAGAAGGCATGTTGCGTAGCCACTAAATGCCACGTACTCAGTATAATTCCAGGGAACTTCAGTGCTGTTGACAATGGATTGCAGTTCTTACCATCCGTAAATTCATATTAATCATTCTCTCTTGCCGCACCTCTGATGGACGCCCGCTAAACAGGGCGTAAAACGCTAGCAACATAGCGCATTGTTGGTCGGGTAAAGAGGTTGACTCCACTGATGCGACATCATCCCTCGGCCTGTCCCAGCCGTCCTCATCGTCCATCTCAAATGCGAGCGCAGCCTCGTGTGGCAGTCTGCGGAGTGCTAGCTTGGACAAAGAGCACAGGCTGGCTGCCCCACCCCGGTTCAGACGATAAAGGGCACCAATGCCACAAACGGCCAGCCATAATGGACTATGCATTCGCTGCTGGTTCCACATTGCACAATGCAAGAGTTGGAAGTGGATATTGAATGACCTCCAGAAGGTTTGTATGTACGTCTGGAGGATTTTGGCACCGGGCACACTAGTCACGTCAAAATTTGTTCCCCGGAGCCGAGTTGAAAGATCAGACATAAGAAGGTCTCTGTCCGCATCGCTGAATATCGGCTTTGGCTTGCCTGATTGTAGTGCGGCAGAAGCGATGCGAGGGAATCCCGGAGAAGTCCCAGAACCAATTCCAATAGCAGGGCTCTTGATGCAGTCCGCGGCAGGCATATTTACACACGGAAATGACTCGGCAAGGAAACGCGAAAATTCCGGGTCTGAATCGATGGATCTCTGGTCCCATATGGTACTTCCTAGGCCCTGCATCCAGTCTTCGTCTAATGACTCCTCAACGCCGCAAGGCCGACGCTGTATTTCAGCGAAGGGGGTCGCTGAACCCAACAGAGTACCGCGCAGCAATTGTTCAAAATTTGGCGGTCCCTGTGCATCACCCAAATCGTAGTGGGCCGCAGCCGGTGATTCGTCTGCAGAACAGGAGTCCGCCGCAGCATCGGGGTTCAGAGCAGTTCTACTTTCCAGCCCGGGATTATCAGTGTGTCCGTCCGGGGCAACCGTGGACGTCACTGGGCTGCGTTCTGCAACTGGCTCAATTGATTGGACGCCTCTCACCGTGTCCATGTGGTTAGTTCTCCCAGGGACACCTCCTGGATCCATGCATCTCGCAGTTGTATGTTCTGCACCTGCCTCTGCCCTCGTCAATACGACCGCTTCACCAGATGTCGCCGCTGTCGAGTCGACGGCGTCGCTCAAACTTGGCGTTATTCGCCTGCCAGCGGTTAGAGGCATGTAGAGGGTCGCTGTTGAAAATATTTGGAGTGACCTTTGTTGAGCTGACCATTCTGCGGCGTGCAAAGTCTTTTCATGCCGCACGACCAAGTCTCTATCCATTAAGCACATTTAGCAACAGAGAAGGCAAATTGATCCTCAGACTCCACGATTCGTTTCAACTCACTTGCGGTGGTAGGACTTTACACAGAACCGACATGAAAAAGGCCGTTCATTTGTATCTGCGTCCCCGTGGTTAGTGAGTAGCTCGGTCATTCCTCCTCCACTCAGTCCCTTGCGACAGCCTTGTTCATTCACATACGGGCTGTCTGGTGCCTCTTCCGGTGTTCACTCCTTTTGAATCGTTTCCCACAGAACGCGCAAACGTGCTTTCTTGTTCTGTCCGGATCTTCTGCTCCCATATTGTTGCAAAATTGTAGGTCCTTCGTCTCAGTGCATTAGAGACAGATTCATGCTACGGTGATTAAAACACGGGGGCGAACCTGGGGGTGGGATACTCCCGAACCACTTCTTCCCCCGCAAGGTTCCGTCCAGGATCCATTCCCCCAGAGATTTACTGTTACGTATTGCTCTTTGTTTTGGCAGACCTGTCGTCGCGGCTGCCTACGTTCGCAAACCTATCATGCTTCAGTGGATATCTTGGTGGAAAAAATAGTAAAAAGGGTTGGGCCTCGACTCCTGAAGAGTGCCATCATCATCCAAATAATGTGAGAGAAATAAAATATATATTCAGTAAAGGAAAACCATGATCCCGCTCTTTACACAAATAAAAAGGGAGGAAAAAGGACAGCTTAGAATACCAGATGACTTTAATAGAGGTTCTCCTAAATAGAAGGTTAGAGGCCCCTTGGGGACGCGAAAAAAGCATTTTAATGTCGAAAATGGTCCCTTGCTGTCGAATTAGCCTCTCCAAATGCGATCCCCACTACCCCCTCACCCGACACATTGGCCTTGAACCGAAGGAGAAGACCTATTCGCCATACGTACACATTCCCAAACACGTAATGGTGAGGTCCAATACACCTTGGCCATCCGTTTCTCCAGCTGCTTCCCCCACTGTCCCTGACCCCACACTGTAGCCTTGAAGGGAATGAGAAAAGATATGCACTATAAGTAACTGTACGCCTCCGATCACATAATTTTGAGACGTGCAATATACCGGTCCATCTGTCTCTTGCCATTATCGATTTATCATTGACCTCTATCATGTCAGGACTCAAGTCAACCCCAACCCTGGAAGAGAAGTACTCGGGAATTCCACAACGATTACTTTCCAAGGCCGACCACGCAAAAGCTCGGGCCTTTTCCAACCTTACCATAACGCCATCTCCTCGTGCGGAGCAGACTCTCCCGGTAATCCCGAAAGGATATTCGCGTGACCGCTTTGACAATGCCATCCGCGCCATCAGGGCAATCCTCGGTACGGAGAATGTCGAATTAAACATGAAGCCCCTTGAAGACGGGTGGTACATGGAGCATCCCAACACTCACGATGCTTTCCCATTGACCGACCAAGAGGACTTGGTCTCAAGTGCGGCCATCTACCCCGGATCCGTCGAAGAGGTCCAGAACGTGGTTCGGTGGGCGAACAAGTTTGTCATCCCTATCTATCCTATTTCGATGGGTAGAAATTTGGGGTATGGCGGTGCTGCACCTCGAGTTCGTGGAGCCGTCATTGTGGATCTGGGTCGCCGCATGAAATCGATTCTTGACATCAACCCAGATACGTGTAGCTGTCTCCTAGAACCGGGGGTGTCATTCTATGCATTATACGAGGAAATCCAGCGCCGTGGACATGGTCATCTATGGATCGACGTTCCAGACCTTGGCGGAGGCTCGGTCCTCGGCAATACCGTTGATCGAGGTCAAGGCTACACGCCGATGGGAGACCATTTTTCTGCGCATTGCGGGATGGAGGTTGTCATCCCTACTGGGGAGGTCATCCGCACGGGTATGGGAGCGTTGCCCAACAACAACACTTGGCAAATCTTCCCGTACGGTTTCGGACCCTACCCGGACGGTATCTTTTCCCAATCCAATTTTGGGATCGTCACCAAAATTGGAATGCACCTGATGCCCAATCCCGGTGGATCGGAGGGCTTTATGTGCACTTTCAAGGAGGAGGAAGACCTTTTCAAAGCCATCAACGTAATTCGACCACTGAGACTGCGGAACATACTCGAAAACGTAGCCCAATTGAAGCACGTCGTTCAAGAAGTGGCTTTGCTGGGCAAGCAACGCAGTACCCTCTGGCAAGGACCGGGACCGATGCCCATCGAGGAAGTGCGCAAGATAGCAGCGACACTGCCTTGTGGTGATTGCACTTGGATATACTATGGTACAATCTACGGGTAAGCATTGTCTCCTGCGCCGTAACTTCCCTCTCATGCTGTTTGTTCTCTCAATATGGGGTCTCACGGGAGCTATTCTGTACCTAACAGACTTAACACGCTAGGCCGCCGGAAGTCAGAAACGAAAAGGGAAAGGTCATCAAAAAGGAATTTCTTTCAATTCCCGGTGCACGCTGGATTGAACGCACCTCTCTACCCGAAGATCACTACTTCTTCAGCCGGGAGAATATATCTAGCGGCAAACCAGACCTAGTTGAACTTTCTTGGCTGAACTGGATGGTAGGAAACGTTTGACTTCGTGCTTGAGCCCTGCTAACTGTCATCCTCCCTTCAATAGCCTAATGGAGGCCATGTCTTCTTTAGCCCTGTTTGCCCCCCCAATGGCGAAGATGCCATGAAGATCTACGAGGTGAGCGCCGCTGTCTCCATCTCGAGAGCTCCAGAGTCCGTACCATAACTGCGCCCCCTGACACAAATAAAAATCTAGATAGCAAAGCGACGACATAGGGAATTCAATCTCGATTGCTTCCCCGCATGCTGCATTGGTATGCGTGAGATCCTCCTTATTGTTAATATGGTATTCGATCGTGGGGACCCTGTGGAGCGCGAAAACGCTTACAAATGCATGCGCGCCATGGTCGACGATGCGGCGGCGGAGGGCTACGGGGAGTACCGCACGCATCTCCTCCTCGCCGATCAGGTTGCGGGTACGTACAGCTGGAACAACAATGCTCTGATGCACTTCCATGAGCAGATCAAGGATGCCTTGGACCCCAATGGTATCCTCGCTCCGGGTAGAAGTGGTATTTGGCCAAAGCGGTACAGGGAGGAAGGATTAGAAGTCAAGGAGGCTTCGCGGGCTTCTCAAGGAACTCTAAAGCTGGGACGACTGTAGCTCCATGGCACACGAAAAGCCTGAGTAGAGGGGGGTGGAGCTTGTTGAGAATTGCCCATTAGATTATGACTTCTTTTTTGCCATGTAATCAATTTTGTTACTCTACCAGTTCCGGCTTCTTTACTGTCAGGAATCAACTTCACCACAAGTGGGGTATAAACCAACATGGCTCAAAACTACCCCGAACGTCAAGCAAACGTGAACGTGGGGGGTTTCTTAAGGTCAATCGAAAAACTTGCACCATTGCCCCACAATCAGGCATTTAATGCGCGAAGGAAATCTCAATGAGGGTCATTGTTGATGTCTTGCACCTAAAGAGACAGCGAAAGAAGACATGTATAACGTTATTGTGTTTGCGGGGGATGGATCTGGTCCGGAGGTACGTAACTCGGTTAAACGGACTAATCGCAATGCCATATCTAATTGATGGTGTTCACCCGCCAGATCATCAGAGAAACTATTAGGGTCAGGCACCTTAGCTCTGCCATAGGCAACTCACGTTACTCACAGGTTTTACAGGTGCTCAAGGTGATCGAAAAACATAGGCCGCATTTACAGTTCAACTTTATCCACCGTCTACTTGGGGGTGTAAGGTCATTTGCTCTTTCAAGGAAAGATTCTGGTCTTACTGAATATATCTAGGTATCTATTGACAAATACGGCATTCCCCTGACGAACGAAACCTTGGAGGAGGCGAAGAATGCCGATGCGATTCTTCTAGGAGCCGTTGGAGGGCCAGTCAGTGCACCGTTCCTCAAGTCAGTGCTCAAATCTAACCGCCACATACAAAACTAGAAATGGGATTTAGGGAAGGTCCAACCTGAGGCCGGTCTCTTGGAACTCCGAAAAGGCTTGGGCGTATTTGGAAATATCCGTCCGTGCCAGTTCATCAGCGACGAACTTGTCGACCTCTCCCCTCTCAAGCCCGAAATCTGCCGTGGAACAGACTTTGTTATTGTGCGAGAGCTGACGGGAGGGGCGTACTTCGGGCGTAAGACGGAACCGGACGCCCACCTTTCCTACGCAGAGGACGTTGAGGGTTATTCACGGGCCGAGATTGAGCGAGCCACACGTCTAGCTGCTTATCTTGCCCTTCAATACGACCCTCCACGCCGGGTCACAAGCCTCGACAAGGTGAATGTCATGGCTGCAACGGGTAGACTCTGGCGGCAGGTTGTGACGGATGTTATGGAACGAGAATTCCCCCAGGTGGAACTACAACACCAGCTGATAGATTCTGCGGCCATGCTGATGGTGAAAGCTCCCAGAACATTTAATGGCGTGGTGCTCACAAGTAACATGTTCGGGGATATCATCTCCGATGAAGCTAGTGTTATTCCAGGAAGCCTCGGTCTCCTCCCAAGTGCAAGCCTGGCAGCCACTCCAGATGGGAAAACAAAACTAAATGGAATATATGAACCAATCCATGGTGAAGCGTGATGATAATACTCGGTTTCAACCTGCATTTTACTGACAATTAACATAGGGTCGGCCCCTGACCTTGCTGGGCGTGGTTTGGTGAATCCGCTGGCAACGATTCTCTCGGGGGCTATGATGGTCAGATATTCAATGACTGCCCCTCAGGAGGCATCTCTCATCGAACTGGCAGTGAAGAACGTCTTGGACTCCGGAATAAGAACTGCAGACCTGGGAGGGAAAGTGGGGACCCCGGAGATGGGAGACTCAGTAGTAGCAGAGCTGGAAAAGCTACTTTCATAGTGGGCAGGCATACTCATTAGAACCGAACCCATTGGTTTCTATAGGTATAACAGAGTATACGTGGGGAGTTCCTTTGTGCTTACTCTTAAGAATCCGGCGTCGATCTCTGATGCTATATTTGGGTAGCAATGCAAGTTGTATTTTTTCCTTGTATTACAAGATAACATCTACGATCGCCGCAGCAGTTGCTGGACAACCGGGCTCGGTCAGAGCCGGGGTTGGGGGTAGGGTCGCTCCGTTGAACGTTCTTGCGGGATACTTCCGACAGGCTGCTGACTGAGAGTGGGATATGTCCGGTGGAGTTCCTCGCGTATGGTCTCCACTACGGCCGGATTTCCATTCAACTGGTTATTGGTGGGCGGAGACCTGCGGAAGACGCAGAACCCAGCTGGCTTCGAGGCGCTACTCTGCCTCAGGCAGCAGCAAAACTCGCTTGCCGTAAATTCAACCCGACCCTAAATTCAACCATCCATACCTCCCTCCCGCCTGCGCTTTCGACTGCTGCCCGTGAAACCCGCTTCTTGATGCAGGTCGACTTTCGAGATCCAAAATCCCCACCAAAACCATGCCCCCTCACAAATGCTCGGTCTGCGACAAGGGGTACTCTAGCGCGAGTCACTTGAATCGCCACAAGGCCTCTCGTAAGTTTGTCCTCGAGGTCGCAGATAATCGGGCTTTTGCCAACCCAGCATGGCATGCATAGATCGTCTCCGGCTTCCATTTCCATGTACCTTCTGTGGTCGCTCGTTCTCCAGGACGTAAGATATTCCACTTTCCCCATCCCTCATAGGAGAGTTTTTTACGACAAATCTTCATGGTCTATCCACTGATTGGCTACCCCTTCGAATTAAAGGGATACCATGCGCCGTCACTCCGAGAAATGCCCAGAGAGGAACACTCGAGTTCCTGTGGCTAGGATGAGACGTGGTCCCAAACCCACTACGTGCGATCGCTGCTCTCAGTCTAAAATTGCTTGCGACAGGGGATACCCCTGTGGCAGCTGCCGGGCGACCACCTCCCTCTGTTACTACTCGTCCCGCAGATCCGCCCCGTCATCGCGTGGTTTAACATCAAAGAAGGTTCCCCTGGATACAACTGATTTTAATGCTGAGGAAATTCGGTACCGCCGGCCTGATAAGTGCGGGATTCCATTCCTCCTTACCTACACTAACCCAAGCAATTCACTGCCCGATATGCGGGACGCGACTGGGTCTAGTTCGATCGCTCCCACTTCCTCCGTGAATGAAGAACCGATCTTGGGTGTTGATCAAGTCGTAGACGCTAGCAACAGCATCCCAGCTTGGCTATACACTGATAATCTTTCGGACATGTTTGGTCTCCCAACTTACCTTGACGATACGGTGCATTCCAGTACGGATTCTTCGTTGACTTGGATGTTTGACTTTCCCACCGACCCTCTACAGCAACGCATAGAGACGGCCCTTGACGAGGTTGCTCATTTTGAACACCATCTATCCGGACAACGGGAGCTCTCCGATACAGCCACAGGGGTCGTTGATCATGCACGCATCTTCCTATCAGCAGCCAGCCTACGCGGCGCCATTGACGCATACTTTCGTTACGTCTACCATAATTTCCCCCTCGTTCACCAACCCTCGTTTGATCCACAGAAGTCTTCTACCCCGTTGCTATTAGCGATATACATCGCCGGTTCGCTAGTTTTGCCACAGGAGAGCAGAGCAGCATTCGCCGAGCCCTTTGCGCAACTCGCCGAGCGCTATATTTTCGAGAGTGATGACATGAAAAATATTGTCAGTAATGGCTCAACTGTAGGTCCAACCCTCGACGCTGCGGTTGAAGTTTTGCAGGCAGCCACCGTCATTATCTCGGCCAACGTTGCTACGCATAATTCCAAGGTAAATAACCGCATGCGAAATCAACGCCTCCCTGCACTCTTATCAGCCATTCGAACACTCGGATTGACTCGTATCCGAAACACGTGGGCTGGGCAGCCATTAACTGACCCTGAATCTGACTGGCGCTGTTTTCTGCGCCAGGAAACCCTTGTTAGGTATGTGTGGCTTTGAAACCCGTGTTATTCAACTCGTTTCCAGTCATGTGTGCTATTTCGCTTGCCATGACCCTCCTCACCCACTATTGCAGGATCACAGCGATGGCCTTTTTGCTCGACAGCCACTTCATGATCTTTTACCGTACTCCTCCCCGATGTACCGTTGCGGAATTGACTGGTAATCTTCCCTGTGCGGATGAGCTTTTTGCCAGCAGAGGCCCGTCAGATTTCGAATCTTACCTCCAGGTCGTTCCGGCGCCGACTTCACTATCGCTCTCTACTTTGCTCAGCCTTCTTATGGGACTCAATTGGCCAGGATCGTCGAGCAAGGAGATCCAAAGATTGAATATGCGCAGCCTCTTCATGGCAATTTCAGGTAGCTCACGTCCCTGATACGCCCTACAAGTCACCTTCTATATTTCCAACATCTACAGGCAAGTCTAACCAGTCTTCTGTAGCACTACATTCAGTGACTTTCACTGCAACGGAGATGCTCACGCTTATTTACCTTTCCACCGCAATTGAGACTGCACTGGACCGCTGGAAACAGGTGTGGGATAATCTTATGGGGTGTGTGACCAATAAGCAGTGGCACGATTCTGGATTCATGAAGTATGCAAATGAATTCTGCTGGCTAGCTAAAACCATACTACATTCGGACTCCAACACTCTGCCCATTGACAGAATAGATACCCGGTCGCGTGGGTGCCTCTATACAGCCCTCACCGGACTTCATAGCGGAAGTCAGCCTGGGCGGGAAGCTGAGTGATATCTATTTGATGTTAACCAGGTGGAGCGGTCCCTGCACTGAAACGGGATAAAGCTGACAAGTCGAACATCACTGAAATTGCCGATATGCTTCTTGAGACAAGACCTACTACAAAGCCCTTCCAAGAACTCCTGTCCTGTTCAGTGTGAAGACGGTTTGTAACCATAGTATTACCCTCCGTCGGTTCCCGAAGGATACGAGTTTTTGGGTAGTGGCAGAAAACTGGCTCTCAAAAGGCAGTGGCGACCCCATTTCAGGCCGGCAGACCCACTCCTTGAGAGATTCCTAACTAGCAGTCAGTTAATTTGTATTTAAGGCCGCTCGCAAACAAGTCATGAATCTATCAAAGGCGATCTAATGTTCATCACTGACACTTCAAGTGTGCCAGATGGAACTACCAAATATTGCCAGCATAATGTTTAACTTGTGAGGAAGGCTACAATGCATTGTACTTGGGTTCTAAGAGTTACTGGTTGATATGGATTCGGTCTCATTGACCCTGCGTAGTTGCTACGGGTAGGGCAGCAGCTACCGGCTATGCCAAAACTACCTGACGGACCTCTGCAAAGCCTGCCCGTGCGCCGAAGACCAGACTGTTGATGACATAGCTGTTGATAGCTGTCGAGTCATCTACGACGGCCGACCCGTGCCATGGGAACGACCTCGATGACACTAATCGGCGTAGAAACGAGCCCTCCATCTCTTTCCAAATACCCAGACGAGACCAGATAGTACACAAAGAGCCATCTGTATCCCCCCAATGGCATCGAATACTCTTGCCGGGCCCCACCCTGACACCCAGTTGTTGACCCCGACTGTGAATAAATTAGCCTGGTCACCCATAGGCACGCGTGGAAACTTACACGAAAGTCCAAAAAAAGTAAAGTTCTTCACCACCATTCCAACGATAAACACCTCCGTCGAGATATCCGGATAAGCATCGACCATGTAAGTCCCAATAGCAGCAGAACAGAACTGCATCGAGGTCGTCGCAATCCCCCAAATGAACGCCATAAGCGCAGGCGACCTTCCCTGTTCCGCCAGATTCCCGAAGAGAAACCACCCTAGGACACTGCTGACCAACATGGGGATAATAAGAACTAAACGAAACTCCGGCTCATAAATTCCATGATTCCGACGCGCAAGCAGCGCGGCGATCGGATCTGAGATTAGACCAGCAATGACGGATCCAATCGTACCACCGACCGTGGGTCCAGCGGACATGTATCCGATACCCACTGCCTCAAGTAGATAGGGGGGCCCAGCGAAGATCTGGGCAATGACAAAACTGACGACTACATACCATGCTGTTGTTATCGCGAGGAGCAAGGTCGACCAGAGCACCGCTGGATGAATTAGCACCAAAAACGGGTTCAGCGCCATTTTCCACAGGGGCATGTCGGAGTAGCTGCCCGACAATGGTTGGACGCGTTGGAGAAACGATTTACGTGCCTTGCTCGGTCTAGCTGGGGTGGTATCCGAGTGTTCTATCTCAACTGCGTCGACTCCGGTCTCCTCTTTGCAGGAGATTGTCTCAGCCTCCGCGTTTTCCTCTGGCCGATTGAAGGCTGTTTCCCACCCGAACAAGAGCGCAAGTGCCAATCCAATGCCTAGAAATATGGCGAGCATCCAGAACATCCATCTCCAGCCTAGCCGGGTGGTGATCAGGCCAGAGAGCAGCGCGGGGAAATTTGCCAGGCCCGAAATGGCGACAGTAAGTGCGGCCACTCTGGTACCCCGTTCATGGACGTAGTAGAGATCGCCGACAACAGAGAATGTCACTAGTAGAGTATTAGATGATAAGTGTTATTTATACACGTACGCAAAAACGCACCAGACTCAAACATCGACACTCCAAGTCCCTGGATAACGCGAGCTCCTAGGAGAGAGTTGTATGACTGAGAAGCTCCTCCCCAAATTGTGCCCGCGAAGGCACAGAGCATCGAGAAAATAAATGTTATGCGCTTGCCGAATTTCCTCGAGGAGGCTGCAATCAGTATTCCTGACTGATCGTGAGTGTTAAAAGGGCTTTCAGCATCTGCGAGATTCGGAGACTTCAACTTACGGCACCAACAGTGCAGGTATTATACCCGGAAAGTAGTGTAACCTCCGTGTAGCTAACGTTGAGCTCTTTGGTAAGCACAGCAGCACTAGCTGACAGTAAGGGGCCGATACTATTCCAATTAGCTGACTTGTTCTGTGGGTCCATTCATGGTCGTGATAACAGACCCACCAGCACATAAGATTGTGCAATACAGGTACAGCAAGAACATCAAGTCCCGCTGCCAGAGCGGCCAGCGGAGAGGGTCGTTGGGGTCCTGGCTTGGTTGGGGAATCAAAATAGTCTTTGCGTGTTTACCAGTTCCCCTCTCGAGCCCAGGGGCTTCTTCAGCCTCTTCGAGGCTGTCAACCTGCAGCAGACTTGTTCCTTCAACATGCTCGACGCCGTTACGGGGGTTCAGGATTCCAAATGGCATTGCAGTGGTGGAAGATCGAAAAAATGATGCGAGGATGAGATGATGCAAAAGACGGACTGTCACTAACAGTATTTATAACGGGTTTGAGAAAGTTCCAGGCGCGGGGTACTAGGGAAGAAACCGTCGCCACTGCATCTAACAAAGCTGGGGAAGCCCCGGGGAAACTGGGGAACCCCCACATAGTCTTCAAGCGCTGTCCGAATCCTAGGCTTATTAGCTTTTGCTTGATTTGGCTGCTCCGGTCGAGGCATTGACGCTAATGGAGCTGACGAAAGCTATTCTTAGCAGACATTGGGACCGGTTGGGAGGGGGAGTCCATACGAAATATGATTTACAGCAAATGCCAAATGTTACAGCGCACGTATGTGCATGTAGTCCAGGAGCAAACACCATACTACGTTTGTCTAACTATGGGGTGTCGTACGGAAATACACACAGAGTTCTCTCCGCGAACCCCAACCCATATCATAGCTCAATCACTATAATTTTTCAGGTATGATTTCGGGCTCGGTTAAGTATATCCCACGTATTGAAGCAAGCTGTCAACCTTGGCTGTCTCTCAGCGATGTCGTTGTTCAATTACTTTCCCGCCCACATATACTGGGTCTCAATAGGCATAACCCTCGGTTCAATAGTCCTATTTCCCGAGCGAAGAAAGCCTTTACGTCCGTCTCAGCTTGTAGCAGCGGTAGGAGAAGCGCGTGGGCAGGGCCCCATGACTGACTGGTAGGCACGGGGTATACGCCACTAGTCAATTAGCCAAGGGTTCACCATATTTCTCCTAGAGTGGGGTGGCTATTGGCACTGCATTATAGTAGTCGTTGTCGCAATCTGGGGTATTTCCTACTAGTCATCCATAGCGCCACAAAATTGACGGTCGATGAAGTTCTCCTTGTTCAGTTGAAGGCTCAGTCCACGCATACGCCCTAGGACCCTGTCTTCGCCGCACAGTATAGGTACGGCAAAGGTGGTTGGTTGTTGGGTGTGTCTCCTGTTGGGATAATATGACATTTCGTCTCTGGCCACTTGGTAAAGAATGACACAGCCCACTGGACTGTGGAAGCTGCACCGACTAGGTTTACATCAATGCTCCCAAGTCTCCGGGAAGAACCCGGCCATGTACATGACCCATTTCTACGAGCAGGTCTTCTTTATATATGCAGGCGTTGGCGACAACAGCATGAACGACACCAATGTACCCCTGGCCTGGTTCTTCCAGCGATAGAACATCCTCAAACTTGGACACGTTCGCTTTTGCGAGCCAGGACACGTTTAGTAAGCTGCCGGAGGGGACGTGGTTCCAGGGTTCAGAATTAAGGTGCGCACCAACCCCCACATTACCCCGGTGCTATGTAGGAAAAGAGCACATACGCCAAGGCGCAGCTTTCTTCGTGATTAATGTTGATGCACTATCCCTTTTTACTGCCTTGTTGGGTCTACGCAATTGTCACCGGCGGTTGTGGGCGTAGGGCGCGTTCTTTCGGGACATGGTGGAGGGCCCTTCCCAGTCCACTCAACTGTTAACAGGCTCACCAGCTCACACCCGTCAGTTACTACACAGGTATATTCAAGTAGTCTAATATGCCGGCCAAAAATAGCAGTCTGTTCGCCGCTACAACGTCCATGAATATAGAAATACCAAACTAAAATTCTCAGCACCCTAGGAACGGATCCCCGAGAACACCGTAATGCCCCAGCTACCATCCCTACAACTTGGGGTTTGTATAATGTTGTCTAAAATCGTACTTCAACACATTGATGCCCAGCGCCATTTCGCGCGCCAACTTCACGTCCTTCTCAGCATTCACACACATTTCCAGGAACTTATCCTTGCCCGGCTCGAGCACAGTTTCGGGATTGCTGTCATACATACGGCGCAGGTTCTCACTCGAGATAGGGTCTACGATATCTCTGTATTTTTGGCGCCTGATCTCATCGTATATATCCAGGATTTCTTGGTTTGCTTGACCAGTCCAAATGCCATAGAGGCAGTCGCTGAGCCCTCCCGCGTCCACAATACCCCCAGTTAGACCTAGACCACCACTAAAACAATTACCATTAGCACGCCACATGCAACCGATAATAGAAAACATAGACAGCTATGCTTGAGGTGGCCATACAAGGGGTTACACAGATGCGCCGCATCGGCAGCAAGAAGAAACCGCCCCTCTCTCATCCTGACTGCCAACCGTTGGTGCACACGGTAAGGGCTAAAGTTGGTAAGTTTATATTGATCAGGCGACGGATTTCCGGGGAGCATATTGGCAAATTTCGCCGGCTGCCGAGCAGCAAGCTCCTCGTGGGTCATCCCAGCCCTCTCCCCGTATGAAACTCGCCACATCCCATCCCTGGTGATTCGCGATGCCATGTGCCAGTGCTCAGGGTCAATGATAAAATTGGCGTCCTCGTACCCATAGCGGTCGAAGTCGTAGTATACATTCGTGGCGACAATCTGTTCGTCCCAGGTCTTTCCCGGGAAGGTCATATCACCGTGTAGCGATCGTCGGATTTGAGAGTTTGCGCCGTCGCATCCGACAATGTAGTCGGCATCCATGGTTTCGTCGCCTTCTGGGGTTGAGACAGTCACCCATGCCTTATCCGCATCTTGTCCGATCCCCGTGACATTGTGGTTCCATTTCAGCTCAGCGGTGGGCTGGTGTTGAAGATGGCGGGCTAAGATCTGGCCTAGGCGGTTCAACGGGAGACAGGCGACTCGGTCTGGGTCGTCGCCCAGTACATCGTTGTCGATGCCTGCAAGATAGGTGCCGTCCAGCTTTCGCCAGCATATCTTGCGCGTGGTCATACCCTCCGCCATCACGTCGTCCATGACACCCGCGCGCCGGAGCTCATATACCGCTGGTGATCCGTAATGGGTTGCGCGGGGCCGGTTGTCGAGCTCCGCGGCTGCTTCGAGAATTGTTACTGACATGCCATGCCGAGCGAGAAGAAGGGCTAGCAGGAGTCCTGCTGGGCCGGCACCGACGACGATAATCTACAGTAGCACGAGTCTATGAGGGCGAAGAACGACATGCAACGTTTTGGATTGACTTACTTTAAAGTTAGACCCAGTCATGGTGAGAGTCTTGCAAGGTTGAGAATCGGAATTGATACCTGGCGTAAACTTTGATCAGCAGCACTGGGCGGCGCGGAGTGAACTACAACCTGGTGCGTATTTAGACGACGTTTGTGTCTTGGGGTCTGGTCTACGCCTCCTGTCCCCCGGTGAAGGCTGCAGTGGGGATTCACGTTCCATCTCCGATCCGAGTGGTTCACTTGAGCAGGTCTGGTACTCACACCATGCCCCAGCGCAGCCCCTTCCCCCACATACTGGGGTAGCTACCCCACGCGGACAAGAAAAATGAGGGCAGAGTCTCGCAGCCGTTGGTGCTCAAGCTATAATATTCAGGAAGCAAAGCTCATCCGAACTGGTTAATTACCTCGATATCGACGACAACAAAATGTATGTGGTCTCGGACGCAGAGCCCAGGGCTATCCTCGCCTCCGGTCTCTTCGCAGCGATCGTGCTCCTCCTCGCTCACTACGCCCAAAAATCCTACAAATGGCACAGGAAGTACAAGCTGCCACCGCAGGTTCCCGGGACTCCGATCTTCGGCAACAGCTTCCAGATTCCAAAAATCCAGCAAGGACCATGGGCGAAGGAACTCGCAGCTAAGTACGGCGAGATGTATGTTATTCCACCAACGCGCCGTCGTGCAACGGCCGTCCTGCAATGCTGACAGAGGCAGGTTTACGTGCAAATTTGGCGGCAGCACATGGGTATTCCTCAACTCGTCCCGCGTGGTCACGGACCTCATGGAGCGGCGAGCAGCAATCTACAACTCGCGGCCACCGTTCCCAATGACCCAGGAGATCATGTCTGGGGGGTCTCGGATTGTGTTGATGCCATACAACGAAAGATGGCGTCTTCTACGCAAGATCATGCACCGGATCCTGAGTTCAAGGAACCAAGACGTGTTCCAGCCGTTTCAGGACATCGAGTCAAAGCAGCTGTGCTGGGAGTATCTTCACTCGCCGGACAGGTGGTGGTCGGCTAATGGCCGATACGCGAACTCGGTCATTATGAGCGTTGTCTTCGGTCGGAGGTCTTTACTTGATGATCCCGATGTTACCGAGCTATTTGAGACGCTGGAGCTTTTCCTTGAGAACCAGCAGCCTGGGGTTAATATTGTTGACGCGTTCCCTGTATTTGCTCGGTTGCCCAAGATGCTCCAGTGGTGGCGGCCCAAAGGAGAAGCAATTTTCGAAAAGACACGCAAGTGAGTTATTTGGATCCTGCAAATTCGCCGCTCGTCTCTGTTGACTGGTCTTCCAACAGGGTTTACAAACGGGAACTCGACCGGCTTGAACAGAAGATCCGCGACGGTACTCAGCGCCCATGTTTTGGGGTTGAATTTCTGGAAAGCAAAGAGATTCAAAAGATAGACGAGATCCAAAAGCTGTTCGTCTTCGGCTCGTTAATGGAGGCTGGGAGCGATACATCGCGAGTCACTATCGGTCAAATCATCGCGGGTGCCATCTCATACCCGGACTGGGTCGTCAGGGCTCGGGCCCAGCTCGACAGCGTATGCGGCAGCAATGCGCAACGTCTTCCCCAATGGGAGGATCGCGCCAGTCTCCCTTATATAACCGCGGTCGTGAAGGAAGGGTTCCGTTGGCGCCCGAATATTGCAGAGATTGGGGCGCCCACGACTTTGATTCAGGACGACGAATATGAAGGATATCGGTTTCCCAAGGGTACCGTCTTTACCTGGAATGCGTGGGCGATCGCCCTCAGTCCTGATGAATATGAGGACCCGGAGCGATTCTGGCCGGATCGATTCCTCAACGATGACCTGGACAATGCGTTGAAGGGGCATTGGGCATTCGGGCCAGGTACGTTGCATCTATATCCTCTTTGGGATGACATCTGACCAACATACTTTTAGGTCGTCGCGTGTGTGTTGGCTGGAAGGTTGGAGAGATGAATGTGTGGATCGCTATTGCTCGCCTTTTATATTGTTTTGATTTCCTTGAAGTGCCAGGCCAGCCCATAGATACCATGCGAATTCCGCAACTCACCCGTAACGCTCCGCAATTTGCTGCGAACGTGAAGGTGCGCAGTCCAGCTCATGCGTCGCTCATCAAGAGGGACTGTGAAGAGGCAGTTCGCACTGTCTATTAGAGAGTCTATCGCATTACCGCCAACATTGGGGAGCATATGGAATAATACCATTTAACTATAAAATTCCCAATCCGCATGTAGCTGCCCTTTTGAATTGCTGGTATGCCAACTCGGAGATGATAATATATATTGCTGTGTGGTTGGCTGTGGGGACCCGTTGACCACTGCCGGACAGACTTATGGTTGCAAAACCATCTCGCCAGAACCCAAGTAGACTTTAATGAGCCAACCAGCCTCCCATGGGAGGCAAATCCGGGGACCAGCGACACGTGCGGGGTCGCCTGTCAAGACTCTCCACTGTTCTGCCCCCGAAGGTTGCCGAGACCTCAGCAACCCCCAGAAATCACCCCATGGGCAGTTAGTTTTCCATCAATCAACATGGCCCAAACCAAGCAGGCATTTGACAGAAACAAGAAGGGTGATGCGGAACAGAGACGGTTCAGGTGCGCTACTTGCGACAAGTGCTTCAAGCGCAGTGAGCACTGTACCCGCCACGAGTTAATGCACACCCAGGAGCGCCCTTATGCGTGCCGGTACTGCAGCAAGCGATATGGTCGGAAGTAGGTCGCTCGTTCCGTTTTGCGTGGTTGTTTTTCCATTTCCCCCCACCTTGTGCTTGTCGGCAGCGCTTCATGTCTTGAAGGAGAGACGAAAAAGACGGATTGGGTTGGTCTATGTGACTGGGTTATGCTGATTCCTGCCAGGGATCTTCTCAGGCGGCACGAGCGAACAATACACGCGGGGGTGTACATGGATGCGGGGGTTGAGAATCATTCGCGTCACTCCCCAGCTTCTACCTCAACGGCGAGCTCTGAAATCCAGGCGGATGACTTCGACGGGCAACCCGAGCCCACAGTACCAGACCATGAACTGCCTGGCAGTGCGCAGAGTCGAACGACTGGGGAAGGCCGGAAACAAGTCCAACGAGAGGGCTTCGAGGGGAATCTATCTGCCGGCTATAGCCCCTCACTGATGCAGGGGGCGAGCCTCTTTGATGCTCATCACGTTGCCGGCCCTTCAGTCCTCCACGTCGGGGAGGACGCATCTCTGGGACCGGACCCTTTCTTCTTGCAACTCCTAACGGGAGCCACACCAGGACCGATAGCTAACGCCCCTACAATAGAGCGGTCGATCGTCGAGCCGCGGGATGACCCTGGTGACTCAAGATCAGCAATCTCGAGCGACGGAGCAGCCGGCGCTATATTGGATAACTTCGACCTCAACTCCATCAATCTGCAGATGGACATAGGACAATCGCCAATGTATGCATGGTCCAAGAACCCAGGCAACCTGGCATTACATTTACCTGTTATTCTGCGGGAACAGCCGGGCCCGTCTCCGAAGAACATTATCGACGAGGCCGGGTTTGAATGTCTTCACTACGATGCGTCCGTACGTCTGGGGCTTTCCGGCTCACCGATATTCCACGTCAAGGAACTGCGACAATTCATAAACAGCTACATCAACAGCTTCCACCAGCACTTACCGTTTATTCACTTGCCTTCCTTTTCTCCTACTAACACGCTCAACACCCCATCCCCTCTTGCCTTGGCCATGGCCAGCATTGGGGCACTGTATCGCCTGAAGCGTCGGCGTGCGCATGAGCTTTATACCCTGACCGAGAAAATGGTACGAGAGATTAAATATCCCCACAGAGACTTAAATACACACATAGACAGACGGATAAAAGTTTAGCTGACCAGCACTAGATATCTTCCCCATCGTATCAGACTTCGGATAGGCCGAGTCGTGCTCCTCTTTGGTTGCTGCAGACTAAAATCCTGCTCGCGTATTTTGCAATATTCAGCAATAAGGAGAGCTTAGCCTCTGAGATGTTCGATAGGATGAGCTTCATGATGCTGGTTTGTCATCTACCGAACTGACGCACTGCGAGCATGATACTCATAGATAAACAGGAATACCAGTGGCGACGCATCGAGCTGCAGCATCTAGCAAATGGCCGCGAAAAGATGGGGTGGAAGGAATGGGTCAACTACGAGACGACCAAGCGAGCACTGTGCGCTATGTTCATCTTCAGCAACCTATTGCTCACAACTTTCAACATGACACCGGGCTTCGTGATCGACCGAGACCTACTAATTGAAAAGCCTGACCATGAGGAGCTCTGGGCAGCGAAAGCTGAAGCAGACTGGCACAGGCTAAAGCACACCCTCCCAGATACGCCTCAGCACACCATGCAAAGTATCCTAGAATGCATGATCCAGCCTCCAGAAACTGAACCAATGACCTCGGAGCCCTACCGCATGTCCGGATTCACAGCGCTCGTAGTCATGCACGCAGTGAATATCTACCTCTGGCACCTAAACCAACTCGCTCAATCAGTAAGTCGCTTCTCGCTAGGAATCTGGCCGCACGAGAACCTACGGGCCGCACTCCTGCACGCTGCCACATCGACACTAGAACGCTGTGAGGCAGCACTCCAGGCTGGACGGCCACATGACTATGAAGCTGCCTGGGATGAGCCGGAGCATCTCCTTATTTTTAACTGCGAGGCTTTGCTGCGTGTCGCGTATAGGCGGTTGTTGCCTCCTTCGCATGCTTTTAACCGGCTAGCGCTTCTGACAGACGACCGTGAGGTCATTACACGAGCTGTGAAGACGTACGCACGCGAGCATCTGGAGCGGGACATTTTTGTGACGAAGGCTGCCAGAAAGGCGTATGAAGGGTTCCTCACGCCGATGACAGTGGGTGCACTGCTGGTAAGCAAGACGGCGGCTTTTAGCTGGAGCGTGGAGCAGGCTGTTGCAGGTTGGGATAGTGGTAAGAGGGCCTTCCTAGCGCGTCTGCTTTTCTAGGGGTGAATCAATCAACCATCCTAGCTGACGAACCACCTAGCTCTCCTGCTCACAAAATGGATCAGCAGCCTTGAAGTCGACGGGGCAGAACAACCCCCTGGTAGCGATGAGCTGCAAATCGTCGACGACGTAAAACATCTTCTTGAGGAGCTAGATCTTGATTGTGTTGACGGTGGCCGGCCGATGTCGTTGGCAGCTGTACTTGCCCGGGTGTGGGCGTCTTTTCTCGACGATGTATGTTTGTCTCTGGGGTGTTTCTCCGAAGGCTGATCTGATCCATTTCTAACATCCCAATAGGTCTGGGTATGGGGAATTACACCCCGGATGGGGGCCATTCTGAGACTGCTTGCAGTGGAATACCAGGAGCAAATGGAGTCGGTAACTTCATGACAGAGCTGATGGGAGGGTCCGGTGCTGATAAAAACGTCATGTGTTATATCGTAGTGCTATAATTACTGAGAAAGCGAAACTGTAAATTTGCACCTCCACGCTACGCCGTCAGATATCCAGCAAGAAGATACCTTGGGGAAAACAAGAACCCGGGGTCGAACTACTCTGAATGTGGGGATGGTTTTTCCGGGGGTCTCGGTTCTTCTCCAGTTCACCAGTAAAGGGGGTAATGGTAGCCTGCTGGACTCTCTCCCCACCATAGAATATGTCTCCCCACCTTCAAGTATGCTTCGCGTGGAGGTTAAGTAAGAGTCCTTTGCATGTGTATTGGCAAATTGTTGGCGCATCAACAAGCCTCCTGCCAAAAAAGAAAATCAAAGTTCGCAAAGATGCCCGGAGAACTGGCTTCCCATCGGGAAAGTGAGGTTGATGTTTTGATTGTTGGAGCTGGCCCGGCCGGGTACGTAAACCCTATACGCGAAATATCCCGTAGACAGGTCCAGCTAATATCGTCCAGGTATATGGCAGCACTGTGGCTTGCTCGGCTCGGGGTAAACACAAGAATCATCGACAAACGATCTGCTAGGGTCTTCACCGGGCAGGCAGACGGGCTGCAGGTATGCCGGACGTCATGGCGCATCGAGTTTAAAGAAATAGCGGGGCTAACTCCTTGTAGCCCCGGGTCCTGGAGGTCTTCGAAACATTTGGCTTCGCCGATCGGGCACTGAAAGAAGTGGCAGTTGGCTTTGAAGCGTGTTACTACGAGCCCGATGAGAATGGGCGTATCCGCCGTGTGGAAACCGTTGCCGAGGGTGTTCCTGGAATATCCAGATTCAATGGATCGGTGGTCCATCAGGGTCGAATTGAGACCTGGATGACTGATGCTATTACAGAGTTCTCTGGTGGGAGGATCAAGGTTGAGCGGCCGGTACAGCCTGAGTCTCTCGAGATCAACGGTAGTGCCGGGGAGTACCCAGTGCGAGTTGTATTAAAAAACTTACACGATGATTTGGCCATGCCAGAGCAGTTCGGGCATACTGTGCAGAACGGTTTGTACCGCCAATTTGAGGGCGACCAGAAAACTACACCTTCATTGCTCCCCGGCGAAGCGCGAGAGGTCGTGCGGGCCAAATACGTGCTGGGCTGCGATGGAGCACACTCCTGGGTGCGCAAGCAACTGGGCATTGAGCATGAGGGCGAAACCACTGACTTCGTCTGGGGGGTTCTGGATATGATTCCCATCACGGACTTCCCAGACATCCGCAAGCGTTGCTCCATCCACTCACAGAGCAACGGCAGCATCATGATCATCCCGCGGGAGAAGCAGCTGGTTCGACTCTACATTCAGCTACGAGAGCTAGTTCATCATGAGGAGCCCGATGAGCACAGCGCTTCTCCGGATCGCAGCAAGCAGAAATCCAGCCGCGTAGACCGCAGCAAGGTCACAGCTGAGCAGATCCTGGAATCCGCCAGGAAGATCTTGCATCCTTATACCCTGGACGCGGCCGAGATTCAGTGGTTTACTGCATACCAGGTTGGGCAGCGCGTCGCCTCAGCGTTTGAAAAGGACGCGCATGTATTCATTGCAGGAGACGCATGCCATACCCACTCGCCCAAGGCCGGGCAGGGTATGAATGTGTCCATGATGGATACCTTCAACCTAGCGTGGAAGATCGCGTATGTGGTCAAGGGCTTCGCCCAGCCGAGCATCTTGTCGACGTACGAGCTTGAGCGCCGGACAGTAGCGCAGGACCTGATCGCATTCGATCATAAGCTCTCGCGTCTGTTTTCATCCAAGCCAGGTGAAATCTCGACACAGGATTTTCGTCGCGCGATCGCGAAAGGGACAGCTTTTACGACAGGCTGCACGGTGAACTACGATCGGTCGAATCTCGTGGATAAACCCGCCGACCAGTCTAGACAGACACCCTATTACAGCTCCCTGGCGATCAAGTTGGCTGTCGGAATGCGTTTTCCGGATGTCAAGATTGTGATGCAGTCCGATGGGAGGCCATGGTTCTTCAACCAGTGTCTACTGTCCACCGGGCAATTCCGCGTCCTTGTCTTCATCGGCGATTACGCTAGGAGGGCCAATCTTAAGCAACAAATGCACGAGATTGGTGAGTATCTTGCACGGGCAGACGGCTTTGTCAAGTCCCTGGGCTTGCACTGGGACTCTATGCTGGAACTGCTTCTGATTCATGCAAGTGCGCAAGCGAACGTAGAGTGGGATGATTTCCCCTCTATCTTCCGCCTGCGCGACGATCGCGGTGTGATGGATTACTGGAAGGTTCTTGCTGATACGCCCTGCTTCCATGACGAGACTGGGCATGCCTACGAGGAATATGGAATTGACAAAGATGTCGGCGCTGTTGTTGTGCTGCGGCCGGACGGGTACGTTGCAAAGGTCGCGGAGCCAACTCTGGCAGGTATTCAGGAGGTGGGTGAGTGGTTTTCCCGTTTCCTGGTGCCCTCAAAGCCTCTAGTCAAGGTCTCTATATAGAGTTTTGTTCTGGTCGTTCCCAATGTACTGCACTCCGTAGCTTTCCAGTGTGAAGTCAGTTCTCTCAATCATTATTCACCCTCCACTATATAGTCAAATTGGCGTGGCGTCTCGGACTATTTTACAAAGGAATGTAACGCACATTTGGTGACATGTAGCTAGATTCGCTGTGGCTGAGAAGAGGTCTTTGTGGGTGTTGATGCCGATATTGGCGTTGAAACTGTGCACATTGCCCCATCGCGCACGCGCTGCTTGAGAAATACCTCAGGTTTCTTTCGGCGTGGATATGCTACTTTTGCCGAATATCACGGTTTCAAAGGACCGTGTGGGCGAACTGGTTTTATCGGTCGAGTTTCTAATTGCGACGTTAGAACCATGCTCTGGAATGCGGAGGGGCAGCTCACAGGTGCCAGTGTGTACTACCCCTGTTGCTGCGCCGGCGACTTTGAAAAGGAAAACACTTCCATACTTTCTGAACCACTGTGGGACTTTCCCTGGAACGTGATTTGGCTCGGCCAGATCCAGCATGCTTCCGATAAAGGGGATAAAGGGGAGTGCGCGAGGGTCAGGTGAAGTTTTGCTTTCGAGGAGTGTCCGTGAACTTGTTTGCCACTGCGTAGAGGCATAATGAGATCATGCCAACAACAGAGATAAAACAGAGCATGGCACAAAGCCTAATTTGCCAGCGTTAACCTGCAGACTGGAAAGCAAAACAGTCAGTTTGTTGCGCAGAGAAGCCTGTCGCAGCATGGGACACAGAAGCAAAGCCAACTCGAAAGAGACTGAAGGTCACTTTGAGACCAGCTTTCCGGCTATTGATATTTCCATTCTGCCGACCCAAAGCAGATTATCCTTCCCATATGCCCCATATCCCCATACCCCACCTGGCCAGGGGAAGGGGTGTACAAAACCAGCTGCAGTTCTCAAATAGACAGCCGGTTTACATCTACACGGCCATGTCAATATATTTTGGTATGGAAACCATCACCGACTACCCCCACCCGTACCTGGGCGTTGTGAGAGGTTGGACTTCCCCCTGCACCCGCCAGTTTCTGGGACTTCGATATGCTACACTGACCAATAAATGGGCTTCCCCAGTTCTTTCAAAAGGCGACCCCAATGGTGTAGTAGATGCCACAAATCTGGGGTAAGATACCCTCCATTGACAACGGAAAGCAAACTCTGACTGTCCCAGCCCTGGTGTCCCATCACCGTCAAACGGGATAGAGATTGAATCCAGTCAAGTCCAAAAGCAACTTGCAACTCCGGAACTACAGCAGTCCGATACTGAATGCCTTAATTTGAACATCACAACTCCAAAAGATGTCTCGGCTGGCGCCAACCTACCGGTGATTGTCTTTATCCACGGAGGAGGATTCACAGTCGGCGCCAATTCCTGGCCCCAGTATGATTTCCGGCGCCTTGTTGAACTTTCTATGAGAGTAGAACAACCAGTAATCGGGGTGAACATTAAGTACGTATTCCATGTGACACTAGATCCAAATCTTGACTGACGGGTTTCGCCAGCTATCGTCTCGGGCCATTCGGGTTCTTGACTTCCAGTGAGATGGTTTCCCACGGATACAAAGCCAACAATGGGCTGCATGACCAACGCGCAGCTCTGATTTGGATCAAAACCCACATATTTGGCTTCGGGGGCAATCCGGACAACGTAACCGTTGTCGGTCATAGTGCTGGTGGAGGTTTGCTTTGACCCTCCCCCTCCATACAGTACGCGGGATCAAGGTTGACCCTTTTTACCCCCAATTTCCGCAACGCATCATCTCCAGTCAGACATGCCCTTGTTCAAACGGATGGTTAGTATGAGTGGCACAAAGCTCCTTATGCAGCCGCTTCCTGAGCATATCACCGAAGTTACATACAAAACCATTGTTAGTCGACTAGGTCTGGCCTCATTGCCGGCTTCCGAGCGAGTAAATGCATTGGTACAGATGGATAGCCAAAAACTGCTCCAAACTATTTCTCCCACTGATATCCTCCTTCCGGCGACCGGAGGCGAACTGGGTCTCAAGCCGCATACATATGCAGAGATTTCTCAAGGGGCCTCGCACCCACTCGATCTTCCAGGTCAAGAGTGGTGTGAAACAATTAAGGCTGGAGACTGTCAGATGGATGTGGGTCCCCCACCTTTTATGAAAGTGAACATACAATAACCGAGTACAAGGCGAGCATCCTATCCACAGTGCTCTGTCGCGGCAAAGATGGAATTGTATCCGCCTTCCGCGAGTCTTTAAGTATCTCATTAGGGTCAGCAGAAAAAGCAACCCAGGTCATGGCCGCGTACGCCATCGGCGAAAATATAAACAGTGACGACGCATTTAAGGCAATTCTCCAGTTTGCAAACGATATCTGCTTCTTCCTGCCAGTGCTTAATTACGGTCACTGTTAGTCTGGTCACGCCTTCATATATCACTTCAATGAACCCAATCCCTGGGATGGTCTCTGGAAGAGCTATGCAACTCATATCCTTGATGTTGCATATCTACTCCTGAACTATAACGAATCATTGTCGGAACCCCAATGTGCAGTTGCAGTTCAATTTGCCAAAGATTTAATTACGTTCTCTAATGGGCGTGCGGCATGGCCTGCATTCAAATCGGAGACTAACGGCTTTCATTCGCGAGTGTATGGAGGCAGGGGTATGGATACCTCAGGGAAGTCCACAATTGTCCTGGCACCGGGTCCTAGTACAGAAAGAAGCGAAGCAATCTTGAATCTGACGTCGAGTATTCCTGCAGACGACCTTTCGCGGGCTTGGTGATTGTTCATTTCCGGTCACTGACGGGCTATGAAGTGCCGAAACAGTGTTTCTACCAATACATAGTCATTTTCAAAAGTGGTTGTCGGTCATAATCCGTCTACATTGTTTTGACTTGCACCCATTCCTTCATGATTTCCCTTCTACCATGAACACTCCACTCTGGATACACGTTAATGTTTGTCTCGTCAAATATGCCTCCAATGGGCTCTACATCAAGACTTTTGTGTATCCCTAGACCACGGTATGTGTTCGTTGTGTTCTCATCTCTGCCAAAGTCCCCCACACTGTCGCTCATGTGGGGCGGGGGTACTCACCCCCAAAACTTCTCGACTTCCCGAGCAGCGCAGTTTCGCACTAAGTATCATGATAGATAACTATGATTTTTGTCATCTAGTCTACTTCCTTTAGCTCTTGTGGTTGTGCAGCTATCGTACAATATTAGCTCTTCTTCAACCATATGATCAACTCGATATTATGACTTTCGTCCCTTTTCTCCCCATCCCCATATACATTTCGCGATGGACGGCTCTCTAAACGCGATAAAAGCGACATCAAGGTCGTCCCGAAGACACGTCTGTACCATCTGCAGCAAAACCTTCAAAAGAAGCGAGCATTGTGCTCGCCATAAACGGGGCCGTCGTCAGTGCCTGTCCCCTTCGCGTTGGATCGACCATGACGGAGAACCTGACCTGAAATTATAGACACACAAGAGAGGCCTTTCACATGCCGGTATTGCCCTAAGAGTTACGGTAGAGCGTGAGTCCACTCGCATCGCCACTGATACTGCCCCTCAAGCACGCTGAAGGCCGTCCAGGCTGACAGTCCATTTACAGAGATGTAGTCGTCCGCCACGAGAAAGCCGCCCACGAAGCACAATACTCCCCGAGAATGCTGGGTGATAAAGATATAATGGTATCATCCGCACCAGAACATCACCCACCACAGTTGTATGCCTCGTACACAGATTCCCGGACCGCCAGTGAACAACAATCAGAGGACGGAGCTGTGCTCCCAATAATTGAGCGACCCGTACCAATCTGCAGGCTTCCGACGTGTCCGTCTAGCCCAAACGAAAGAGTCCGCCAGGCCCTCGCCATATTAGACTTTACCACCCTTCATTCCGAGGCTCTTTCAGCCAACCATATGCCAGTGCCACCCCCGACACCACCCTCGAAGAACGAGTTAATGGAGAGAGGGTCGGTGTCCAGCGACAGCCAGAACTCCAGGTGGGAGAGCTCAGCATTGTTACAGATGTCAGAGGAAAGCTCACATGAAACCCCGAGTCACCATCACGAATCACTTCGTGCGCCTCCTTCTCACTCGCCACCCACGGTGCAGAGCGGAGAGTGTAATTCTTCTACAGAGGAGGATCTTCCCCTACCACTTGGACTGCTGTTTGATCCGCTGTGGAATCCGGTCATGACAAAACGGGCGGCTGTCACTGGCCACGCAATCGATTTGCACCGGGAAATGCTGCGCAAGACTGGTCTGCTTTGAGTCAGCTCGCCAACTTAGTCTTGCGCTCGGTAGGTAAGAGATACAAAGGCAAATTTGCTTTACCGGGAATATCAAAGAGTTAAAAAGTGTGGGAGGAGCTATCCGTTTCACTCCAACTAGATTCACTCTTTTTAGTTTTACAATGGGAATAGATCAATGTTATGGACAGATACCTTTATTCTTGGCCGGTTTTGGGCAAGAGCAAATGTTCTACTGAACAACCCAACTCGGGCCCAGTGTCTCCACTCTTATCGTGTGCTGCCCATAGCACTATCAATTCTTGGGGGTGTGATATAGGCCAAATGCGTCATTCACCGTGTGAGCTGCTGATCAACTACGTCGCAAAATTTACTCTACCGACAATTACATAAATCACTGTGCATGGAGAGTAATTACTTTCTGGTCCAAGATGAACGCTTTGTTGCTCGATACCGAAGGAAGGCCCGAGGCGGAGATATATATATATATATCACATGCCACTTGTGTATGATTTGGGTGACCGACTAGTGTCGGGACCTACTCAAGAATAACTGATCGCTCTAGACCGGAGTATAAGATTGCAGAGTAAGGAATACTGTCTTTCTTGACCAGGCACAGCAAACCTCTCTATACCAGCCCCGTTTGTTGGCTGTTTCCGAGACCATGATAGTTGAGACTAGGTCGGGCATTAACGCATCCATTGCCGAGGCTGCTCTTTGCATATACAAAAAACGCGGCAGTCGAACCCGCAATGCATTTTAAGTATCTTGCCCCGGCACAGAACTCTAGAGACTGCCTGTGGTGACCGGCATTGCGATCACGACGGGTCGTCCGTATCTTCATACTACCGATCCTTCTTAGCAGGCTGCTGACCAGCTTGGTGACCTCCACTGGGGTATTGTCTGCCATCGCAACCCTACGATTCAACCGTTTTTATGTATCTGAATATAAGAAAAGTCCTCGATCTCTCTCGATCCGGACGATTACCCATCAGCTGCCGGAGATGGTGCATCCAAAGAAGCAGCATTTGAGTGTATTGGAAACGAAACTAATGTTGAGATACAACGTCACTGAAAGAAACTAAGGTGTTTGAGACATTGCAGCTCGCGCATGCATCTTCCTTCTGCCCCCATCCGGCAATTTTTGTCGCAGAGATGATCCTGGCGCGAGGGCGAGTGACAGAGTTCGGAAGCTCTTATTTTGCTTGCTTATGGCACTATTTGGATGGACGAAAAGAATGGCCTAGTTTTACTATCCTTACTGGGTGAGGCATTTCCAGCTATTAGTATATTTAGCTCATGCCACTCAATAACTGTACGTTAATAAACTCAAGAAGGGTTCAATGAAGTCATATTGCTAAGATATTCCGGGGTAATCCACGTCATTTAGGCGCTGTTGGTGGAGGAATGGGTGTCCAGTTCGAAAAGAAACTCCGTAAAAGCATTCACACAATCTTCAGGCCTTTCCACATAGATTTCATGCCCAGCCCCCTGAATAACAACCAGCCTCGACCCACTCACCTGCCTCGCAATCTGTAGCTGTTCCTCCAAGGTAGTGGCAGCGCTCTTGGCAGGTGCGAGAATCAATGTCGGCACTAAAATATTCGACAGGAGAGGCCGACTATCTAATGATGATAGGAACTCGGCGTAGCCAGCAAGGCCTTGCCTGGAACTAACTGCAACCTGCGAGATCCACCAGGCTTTATACTTAGGGTCTGTCACTGAGAGCGTTCCCGTGACCCGAGCAAGGTGCTCAGCCCAGCCTCTGGAACCAAGCTTGCTACAAGCTTCTGGCCAGCTAGAATAACCAAAGGAAAAGAGATCAAGCGCTGCTTGCGGGAGGTGTGTTGGGCTCGAGCAGATAGTTAAACTATATAGTCGGCTTGGGAATTTGACTGCAAATGCTTCCCCTAACATCCCGGAGGTGCTCTCTCCAAGGAAGTGCACCTTCTGGACGCCTAGCTGGTCAAGCGTGTCAACAATTTCGCCTAGTATTGTATCGAGTTTGTATTCGTAGTTATCGCTCGGTTGTTGCGGGGTGGACGATTTGCCATGGCCTCTAGTGTCCCGGCGAATTACTCGGTAATGGCGAGCTAAGGAAGGAATCCAATGGTACCAGAAGGCAGAATGTCTCCCAAAGCTACCTTGTAGGAGTATCGTCTCAGATGTCAGCCAGGGATCGGTGTAGTCATCCACGATCACATGCGTCGTCTGCCCGTTTGGATGCTTCAGCAGACGCGAGACGGAGTTGGCGTGTGCCTCCATGTTGTGCAACGCTTGCTGTGGAGGCAGAATCACCATGGTACCTTGGTTAAGAAGACAGTGTGGTACTGACCCAGTAAATAGTATGAGCAATGAATCTCGCCAGCGGAGGGTGGCGTCACTCTTCGGTCCATATAAGGCGTGTGGGACAGACAGGAACCCCATCGCAAGAACCCCATCACAAGAACCCCTTCTCCATCCGATCTGGGAGCCGTGATGACCTGGCGAGGTAAGTGACACCAGTTGCTCCATGTTCATGGTCCATATGCGCCGACGTGGGGAACCTGCCTTCCCAATGGGCTTTACCCCCCACATAACACTTCAGACGACCCAAATTCTCGACAGCACACTCCAATGGCTGCTAAGTCGCTCTTTCGAGATTCGCCATGCAAGGGCCATTATGTTACAATAATCACTGACTCTGCATCCGGTATTAGGTTGACTTTGACGAAGAGCCTGTTCGTCAAGGACTGGCAAGTGGCACTTAATGGCCGAGCAATCAAGTCTTGTGCCTGCAGGATTCATACGATGGATTCTCTAACCCCACATGCTTATACCAAACCCCCCAGTTAACCAAACCGACCGTTTCTGGACTCGCGGAAGAAATGAGATATACTGTCTGTTTGTCTCCAACCGCCTACGGATTCTGATAGAGTATTGAATGAACATGATGGTGCATACACTACCGCCTCCTTCTGCCGGACAAGTCTACGTCACCGTGGCCCCGATCAATGGAGGCGAAATCACCCTCCCAGAACGCTCGTTTGTTTCCCCAAGTGATCCCAATGCAGTCGTGACTGTTCCGTCCCTGAGCTTCCTGATAACCCACCCCGGTGTTGAGGGCGAACGTAGTCCAAGGTACCTCCTCTTTGACCTGGGCCTACGAGCACGGCTAGATAACTACATAAAAGAACAACAAACCCATTTGGAATCGCGCTTACCTTACCGGCTTGGTCCCGGAGTCGCTCAATCACTACGCAGCGGCGGTTTGGATCCAGACAATATCGACACGGTGATCCTCAGCCATGTCCACTACGATCACCACGGGGACCCAGCCGACTTCCCTCGTGCGCAGTTCTTTGTCGGATCTGGGTCACTCGCTCTCGTTCACCGTGGACTTGGTCTCAACGCATCGCACCAGTTCTTCGACTCGGATCTCTTCAGCAACGTTTCGCAAGTAAGCGAATTACCGCGCCCCGATACACCCCAATGGAAGCCACTGGGCCCGTTCGAGGCAGCACTCGACATATTGAATGATGGGTCTATCCACGTTGTTAACGCACCGGGCCATCTTCCGGGGCATATTAACCTTCTTTGTCGACTTGGACCCCAAAAGTGGATGTATCTAGGCGGAGATAGTTGCCATGATTTGCGGCTTCTCAGTGGAGAGCGAGATATTGCCACGTGGATGGACGTACATGGGAACAGAGGGTGCATTCATGTAGATAAGGCGCGAGCTGAAGAGACTGTCGAGAGGATTAGGAGACTGCAGCATATGACGGGGGCGGCCGTGGAGGTTGTCATGGCGCATGATGTACGGTGGTGGGAGAAGAATCAACACCGAGCGTTTCCACGATCTAGTTGATAGGTGGATAGTCTCAGCTAGACGTACGTGAAGACTGTACGGAAGCCCCTATACATATGATGAAATATTAAAAGTTCAATGTCGTGAATTCGCACCAACTGTATAAGAATTTGATTGTTGAGAAAGTTCCGCAAGATAAAGGCTGTCGATTAAGATAATTATAAGCTACTTTGACAATCCCAATTTCTCCGTCCAATTTTCATCGCCCCCGATATAACGAAACACGACTCTTGAATCTCTATCTTGACATGCCTCGTCCATACTCGCTTCCTGATACAGTGCCAGACCAGCCTCACCGAGGCGCAGCTGAGCACCAACCATCTGGGCTATCTCAATCGCGAGGCTGAAGTCTTTCTTCATTAATTGCACCTTAAACCCACCCTCATAATCATTGCTCGCCGGGGCATTCGGGCAGACTCCTGGCACGGGATTCCACTTGTCATTGATCGTGCTCTGGGCCGTGCTTGTCGCGAAAACCTTAGCTAGCAGGGATGGGTCCATCCCAGACTTAATGCCAATGTTCATTGCTTCTGCCGTTGCAATTGCAATAAGACCGGAGCAGTAATTATTGCAGAGCTTTGCCGCCAGGCCCAGGGAGAACCCGCCGCAGGGGAAAATAGAAGAGCCCATCGCGCCTAACAGGTCGTTCAGTAGCGGCAAGTTCACGTCATCTTCCTTGCAGCCCAGCATGAATGTCAAGGTTCCAGCAGCCGCACCGAGAGAACCACCGGATACAGGAGCATCATAGAAGGATGTCGTTGTGGACTTCTTACGGATAGCCTCGTGTACGTCAATTGAGGTGCTGGTGTCGATCGTGGAACAGTCAACCAAAATCTTTCGGTCAATTGCTGCGCATAGAACTCCGGTGTGTTGGTGGAGATAAACAGCCCATACGTGTCTGCCCTCCGGGACAATCGTGAAAAGAATGTCCTAGGACACCAGTTAGTCACATTTATTCCATCACACTTATATTTATCGGCCGTACCACTCTGTCGGCAACTTCCCGCGCGCTTGAGCAAATCGAGACCAGATCAGGAGCTTCATCCTTGAACTTGTCGAGGACCTGCCTGGAGACATCGTACACTTGCAGTTTTGTACCCGCATCGAGCTTTTTCAACAGGTTCGCGGCCATTGGATATCCCATGACACCCAGGCCGATGAACCCAAGCACACGTGGCGACATCACTGTGACACCTCTTTTTTTAATATATGAATTTGTCAATCATGCCTGTACTCGAGTGAATTGAGCGGCATATATGGCCCTCGTGCCACTGGTGGGTGAGTGGGGGAGTTTGTATGTGGGGGAGCGAGCATCTCAAAGGGCGCGAACTCCTCCCTATCCCCTATGACTGAGATATAAATAGGTGTGTTAGGGTCTTTTGGCAATCGTCGCACCAGTTTGTTTGATTACTTTTAACAACCGAGCGAGTCGAAACAATGGCCAATAAACCATCCACTTCCCTCGCCGAGGCTCACAAGCGGCTCTTCGGCGAGGGCCTTAAGATCCGATATGAAGTCGCGGGCAAGCTCTACGTCGATCTATCGTTATCCTCAGCTTCGTCCTTCACGCAGCCCATGCAAGAGCTCGTCACCGAGGCATGCTGGGGCTCGGTATGGTCTCGACCTGGCCTTGATCGCAAGCAGAGGTCCTTGCTTAACATCGGGATGCTCTGCGCACTCAACCGGGGCGCTGAGTTGGCAGTTCATGTACGTGGCGGAGTGAACAACGGGTTGTCTGAGATTGAGATTCGGGAGGCATTGCTTCAAGTCGCTATATATGTTGGCATGCCTGCGGGCTTGGAGGGATTCCGCATTGCAGAGAAGGTACTGCGCGAGATAGAGGAGGAAAAGGCGAAAGTCGCGCAGTGAAAGTGAGACTCGACTCCTTTTCTTTTTCTCTCGTCTTTGACTGACTCGGACTTCATAGGAGTGGTGTCGGGAGACTTGATTTAATTCACGCTGGGATTTCCATCTCGCTCGGGCAGAAGAGTTGGAACTATTAAGTACCGGGTCACGGATTCTCAATAAAACTTCCACTTTCCGATCGTGATTTTAAACCATTAAGCCAATTCCAAAGGATGCTTACAGGGAGCGAAAGATATTTGCGGCGCGTGATGTTGGTTTAATTTGACCTTCGTGGTAGGTTGAAATAGCCATCTGACTTCCTTTTTATTCAGGAAGACCCATATCGGATAATAGCGATAAGGATCCTGCGCTTTGGATGGAGAAGGTGAAAGCGTTATTGGACACGTTGTAAAATAATAATACAGGCCTGAAGATAAATTATAACTAAAAGTTATGTGACTTTATGTTATACGGGCTTTTTGTAGCAGGACTTCAAATCCTGCTGATATACTAAAATATTTTTAAAACTATGACCCGATAAAGATACCTTCCAGCTACCGCAGACCGACTAGGCGCTGTAATTCGACAATAATTACAAGGAATCCGATATCATAATGTTTAATGCATGTGGGGGGAGAAGCCAATGTAGTCCTTCCGAATTTTTTTTTTTTTTTTTTTTTTTTTGACCCCACGCAGGAAACTGAATGGAGCCCGACACCTTTTTGTTTTTGACACGCAGGAGACTGGTTATGGGATGTGCTTCCCCACCTATTCCTCCGCAATAATGTGCGGGGGTATTAAAACGCGGCTGGATATAATATCCTCGAGCAGTCCGTGGCCGTGGTTTCTGCAGCTGTTCGACTCAAAATGACGCATCAGATCTATGCCCAAGTCCCCTCACGTCCTTGGATGGTTGCAGGGGCAGTCGCTGTTATTTGGATCCTTGTACACATTACACGTCTATTACAGGATCCCCTTCGCGATATACCAGGTCCGCTAGGGGCTAGGTTTTCCCGGATTTGGTACTTACGTGCAGTCAGCAAGGGAAATTTTGAGAAAACAAATATTGACCTCCACCAAGTCCACGGTACAGGACTACCTTCCCTGCGGAATCTACGCTTATATCTCATTCTGGTTTATAGGACCGATTGTCCGGATAGCTCCGCGACAATATAGCCTTAACGACCCGGAGGCGATTCGCACGATCTACTCACATTCCTCATCTTTCATCAAGGTATGTATTTTGCTCGGAGAGTATGGCTTTCTCTAGACGGTAAAATAACCACATGCTCCTAGGCGCCTTGGTACTATGCCAGTGGGAACCCCAATCCGGAATCCCATGACCTGTTTACAGATAGGGATCCGCGGCGCCATAGTATCAATCGACGAAAGGTAGCTTCGCTGTATAGCATGTCAAGTCTCGTACAAATGGAGTCCTGTGTCGCGGAGTGCACTGCCATGTTGCTACAGAAGCTTACCGAATTTGCAGCATCTGGTCAATCATTCAACCTGCAGCACTGGATGCAGTACTACGCCTTTGATGTGATTGGGCTTATTACTGTACGGTGACGGACGACTAAATAGGTACCCAAGAAACAAAAAAGTTAACAGCCAGAGCAGGTCAACAAGCGATTCGGATTCCTTGATAGCGGAACGGACCAGAACTCGTTGATTACCGCTCTTCATGCTTATCTCTTCTATGCTGCGAATGTTGGCGTTTACGCGGAGTGGCATCCCATACTGACCAAGATTGTCGCTTGTCTTCCATCCTCCGGGATGGCGCACTTGCAAGGCTTCACAGCTCAGCAGATTGCCGAGGGCCAGACCAATTCACCAATGGAGGAAAGTAACCAGGCCTCCTCGGACGGTTTCCTGAAAAGACTTTTAAATATGCACGCGGAAAATCCAGCGAAAATTAGCATGGCGGACATCTTCACTACCTGTATCACCAATATCGGGGCGGGCTCTGACACAACCTCTATCTCGCTCACAGCACTCCTATACAACTTATCCAAACATCCTCGTATTTACAAAAAGGTACTCAAATTTTTGTCTTTGCTCTAAGGTGGCAGGCTAATGATCCGTGCCCTAGCTCCGCGAGGAAATCAAGCTAGCCGATACGCAGGGCAAGCGGTCTTCACCTGTTATCACTTTTCAAGAGTCTCAGAACCTATCATACCTCCAAGCGTGCATAAAAGAGGCTCTTCGTTTACATCCTGCGACTGGGCTCCCTCTCGCTCGGGTTGTTCCAAAGGGTGGAGCAACACTATCTGGCAGATTCTTTCCTGAAGGTGTAGGTTTACTGACAACTCGCTGCACCATTCATACCGTCCCGTGCACATACTAAGAACGGGGTTGTCTAGGAAATTGTCGGGGTGAACGCGTGGGTCATCCATCAGAACGAGTCAGTGTTTGGGCCTGACACGGCTTCGTATCGCCCAGAGAGGTGGCTGGAGAACCCAGCGCGGTCCTCGGAAATGGACCGTAATTTCCTTGCCGTAAGTTTCCTTCATTTTCCTACTACTATGTACACACTAGACCTAGAGTTAATCAGTGGCGTTTGTGTCAGTTCGGCGCCGGGGCACGAACCTGTATTGGCAAGAACATTAGCCTGATGGAAATTGGCAAATTGGTTCCTGAGCTTGTGAGGCGGTTTGACTTGGACTTGATCGATCCTAAGGCACCATTAGAAACGCAGAATGTGTGGTTCGTTAAGCAGAGGAATCTTGAGTGTCGCGTTAGACTACGGAGAGATGCTTAGCGCTCTACGCGACTGGTGTCGGTACTGACAGAAGAAATGTACTTTACCTGACCCATCATATGACAGTATACATTGACACTTCGGTTGATCAGCATATTGATAGTGTCAGGAAATTCGTGAATGCCCCGAGCGTAGATGAGTCCTCGGGGGTAGGGGTGCTCGAGACGTGGACGCAGCCCAGAATACTCGAACCGGGCAGTGCTATTTACTCAGACCTTGTGGGATAGGTATGTGAGGTACGAAATTTGAGGTTTCTACCCCAAACGTTTTATTACCCCCAATCTCTACAGGTGGGTGACTGGTGCGACAGTCATAATATAACCTGGTATACCGGTAGTATTGGGTAGGGCGGCCCTAAGTGCCCCGACATTGAAGTACATAAAGATCAAAATAAGGAAGCAGTCACGCTCTTCTATTCCTTGACTTTCCATTTAGGAAGCCCCCAGTTGGCTATTGTTGCAGTATATTGTCCGAGATGTCTTCCACCGAGATCATCAGCAAAATGAAAAAATCCGGCTTTTTAATTCAGGAACTGGCCTTCATTGACGGAGAATGGACGAAAGGCGACAATACGTTTGATGTCTATGTTACCACGTCTCCTTACCGACTTAATGCAAATGGTATCTGATGCTGTTTAACTCTTTAGACCCCTCTACCGCGAAAGTCCTGAGCACCACCGCAACCTGTGATATGAGCATGATGCAAAACCCCATGCAGGGCGCACATGATGCCCAACCGAAATACTTCACTGAGACAACAGCGGGAACTCGCGGGTCGCTCCTCATCAAATGGCACGATCTAGTCATGCTCAATATAGATGATTATACCTCTCCCTTCCCAGCCTGCATTGCTAATCTCTACAAGCCAAATAAAGTCTCTAGTATCAACCGTACTCTGTCTCCAAAACGGCAAAACATAGAACATAATTAATAAAATATTAGTCTATCTTATATCGAACTAATCAGTAGTTCCCCTAGTAGAGAATTAGCAGTATAATAGATATCTCTATATTATATAACAGCCTCGGAGCAGCCGCAGTTTACCTCAGACATACTTACCCAGCACCCGTATATAGCAGTAAATAACAAGAAACTATTAAGTAGTGCACAGGATATTATAAGCCTGAGGAATTCCTATATATGATCCTCCAAGGCCTTATAGGATCTCTAGATACTCTAGTTCTTATATATTCTCAAATAATTTAGTCTATTCTTATTGGAGCTATCTAACTAGCTGAAGTAGATTGTTTTTATTATATTAATATTACTCAGTAGTTGCTATTCCTTGGCATCACCTGGTGCCTTACATCTTTTAGCTCTTATTTTCAGATATATAATACTCTTTCACACTATTTATAATAATCCTTAAGGCTAAGGGCCTTATAGGGCGCACGGATAAAAAGTACAGAATAGAAGCCACTCTAAGACATACTATATCATTAAGGGAGCTGAACCCAGTGAGTCTGAGGAAAGGTGTGAAAACGGACATATAACTGACTGTTGTACGTTTTTTCATTAATAATAATAATACATTGGCATTGTCTAGTATTCACAGGTTCAAAGAAGGAAAACGGGCAATTGAAGTGAAATAATCCTAGGCCACCGCAATCGAAAGATATCTAGCACATAAGTAGTATAGGGACTACAGCAGTCTAGTGGAAGGTAAGCTTGTTCTTCAAGTCGCACGACTGGTGCTCGCGGGCGTCGAGGATAGCCCTGAACGAGTCGGGCCCGGAGTTCTCGAGCTCCTTGATAGAGACGCCCTGGCGATCTTTAGCAGTCGCGCAGAGGCACATTCTTAAGTTTTGGTTAGCGCAGAGACCTCAAATATGTAGTAATGGTAGTAGGAGGATTGCAGGGATATACTGACTGGATGCCATCCGAGCCCTTATTACCTTTACCAGGAGGGCGGTTATTGTCGACAGTCGACCAGTAGACAGAAGTCGGGCCGTACTGCTCTTGCTGTAGGCCGGTCGTGTCGAACTCGTCGGAGGTCTCGATCTCACAGATAGGGAAGTTCCAGAAGCCCTTGATGCGGCTCTTCAGGTCGATTTTCTCCTGGATGTCGCCCTCAAAGAGGTGGTCAACGTCTGCGGCCGACTCGTACTTATAGCCGCCCTCGTTGTACGCCTCGATGGCGGACAGCATGGCGTCCTGTGTGGTGATACCGACGTGCTTCTCGAGATCTTCTTTGGATCCGGGAAGGGGATCGACTGACGATGTCGCACCCGCAGTGGCTCCGCGGTACCATTTGCTCGTCATCGCCGGTTAGAAGAGGAGTTCATATGTGTCGAGGGTGATGGACGTACTTGTAGAGCCAGTAGATACGGTTGTCGTAGCAGAGATGGTCAGGCATATCTTCGAAATGAGATACCTGATATTCCTTGCCTTTTTTTGACAGTTGTTAGCAAGTACTGAAGGGAAGAAAGCAACAAAGGGGGACTCACAATCAGCCTCGTCCATCGGGCGAGACAGGATATAGGCACCCTGCTTGAGCCAGACTTGATTGATAAGCATAGCGAACATCTGCTCGCGGATATAGTCGCGGAGATCCTCATTGCTGGTATCGTGTAAGATGGTAATCTCACGGTCATCAACATAGGCACCACCCTCGAAGATGCTGTCAATCATGGTGAAATTGTGCACCCCCCATTTGAGAACGTTGTCATGGATTTCCGCAAAGGTCTTCCTGATCTTGTCTATCTTACCTGTGAAGTTCTCCTCGAGACTGGCCATATTCTGAACACTCTTGTCGCTCGCCTTCAAGAAGGCACTTATTCCCCTCGACACACCGCCGTAGATCTCCTTGAACGTGTTGACCAAAGGCGACGCAGGGCCACTCCACGCCGACATAACACCCTAAAACTTAATTAGTATTGCCAGATAGATTCCGTTGCTTCTTTCTGTTCTTCCTTTCTGGGTACTTACAATGGCGATCTGTCCGCCGCTCAATCCCTGGATAGCGGCCATATCCGCCTTGGTAACCCCCGGGTAGGAAGTCTGTTGGAGGGTAGCCTCGATGGATCCAAAATCAATTTTCGCACCGTCCAGGCTCTCGTAGATCTTGCTATAATGCTAGAGGGGTAGTATCATGTTAGGAAAACAGATTATAAAATGACATGTGGTGGATCCAGCATACAGAGTTGAAGTTGGACATGGACGCCAGGAACATCGCCGCGTTCTCGTAGTCGTAGGCCTGGTCAGGACGCTTCAGCGCACTGCACTGGGGGGTTTCACACTGGTTCAGGATGTCGCAGGAGAAGCTCGGGCCCAGGCCCCAGTATGCGGCGAAGGTCTCGTCAATCTGGTCATCGCCCTCGATATTATCCTTGTACCAGTAGTTGTACCATGCGCTAACGTCATTTTCGCTGTAGTTTTCTCTGGTCCAGATAGCGTCTGGTTTGGAAGCGTGCATTAGTTGGGTTATATTCCAGGGTGGTGGGGTATTCAATACCGTCGTTGTTGGCACACGCCTCTGATACTCCAGCGCTGGAGGATGTAGAGGACGAGGAGGCCGCCGTGCTGGATGCGGTGGAAGGAATTACCGAAGATGAGGAGGGCTTGGGATCTGTCACTATGACGGCGGTAGAAGAATAGGATGAGTCAGTCGTCGTTGATGTCTCCATAGAAGAAGTAGAAGACCAAAGAGATGTCGCCGTCGTCACCGGTTTCATCGTGGAGACAGTAGGCGAGGACGGGGCAGACTTGGTGCAGGGTATCGAACCTGGAATGGCAACCGCGCCTCCAATGAGGAGGCTGGCCGCGATCTGCAGCCTCATGGCGAGGGTGAGAGCGAGATTTCGAGATGGACTCGAGACTTGCAGATGTGAGCTGGTTACCACCTGTCGAAGAACAAGATGCGGTGCACTGCAGCTTTTTATAGAGTTCCCGATTCCCTGCATTTGCGTCGGGCTGCTACCAGTGGGACCAGCAATGTGTAGCCACTTCCGGGCCCCCATGCGTAGAACGCCCGATATAGGCCGCAACGGCAGAGGGCGATGGCAACGTGCATGATCGTGCAGCGTCTACTGGACGATATAGAACAGAGATATTACTCGGAGCCCGGGAGTGGAGCCTGTGCCTGGCTACGAAGCCGGTGGCTCGAGGCAAGGCCGACATGAATGATATCACCGTCGCGTGTGTCTTGACAAACCGCTTAGGGGCGGAAACCAGTTCCTAAGTCCTGATTCTCCAGCCCTGGATGAGCATGCTTCCACGGGGGACGATTCCATTGGTAAAGACCGGGTTGATACTGTTATACTAAATACGTGCGTGGAGTAAAATCTTAATATCATGCTGAGCACGGCGGCCATGATGAATTTCCTTTGGTGCTCTTGGCAGCAGAGCATCGTTCCTGCATTGGAAGGCTGAGCCAGCCAAGAGAGCTAGGGTTGGGGGCTAACGATGGCTTATGCCGCCCAGAACGACTATTAATAAAATAAAGTCAGGGAGCTCACGAATGGCACTGCTCGTGTAGGACACGGGTACTATGACTTGCGGCGATGAGGTGAGGGTCTGGCATGAACTCATGACTTTTCGGATAATCTTGTCCTCTTGCCGTAAGTACCTTAACATGCAGTGATATTTATGGCAGTCTACCATAAGCTAACGGTCTAGACCTCCAACATAGACAACTATCGCTAAGATATATCACTGTTTCAAAGAATCTGGTCAAGCTGCTTGGCTATTCAACTGAACAAGTCGAGCCACCATATATACTATCCGAATCCGCAGGAATAACCACAGCCTTAACCGCATTTACATGTCTAGCCACTGCGACTGCCACTGCAAGGCACGGCCAAGAGATAACGGCTCTCCGGTATAAGATCCCTGCTTTAGGGTAAGCAACGGTATCTTTTCAGAAACCTCATTTCGCCGCCACCAAGATATAGGGAATATCACCTGCTAGTAAGCTTTTATTAAGAAACTTGCTGTAGATACACTGCCTGGGATAGTAAGTATTACTAGACTAGTAGCTAGAGCTATAGCATGCCTAGCACTACCCCTGGTAAGTAAGTATAATATAGATATTAGTTAACCCTAAGGTAGTCTAGTTGGCGAGTAATAGATTGAACTTGAATTAGACTCTTTATGTCCCTGCCAAACACCTTGGCATCCTGTGAGTTATAATAATTGTTTACTATACCACTATATATACTATTTGAATCTTTACAGTATAGTGATAAGTTTTGCCAGTACCTCAGCAGCCTTAGCTATGATCTCGTCCATAATCTTCTTGGCTGGCTTGCTGTCCTTAATCAGGGCGGCTACTTGTCCTATTAGGAGGAGCCTTGACTGTTCTAGTAGCGCCTTGTAATTTTTGCTACGCGTATTATCTAGATTATTCTTGACAGGGATTATCCCTTGTGATGTGAGTCTCTTTATCCCTGTTTGTCGATTTTCCTCCCAGTGGAGTATATACGGGTTCTTCAGCACACGCGCAGAATGGCTCTTTGATACGGTAGCTGGTGACTAGTGATCCACTTCTAACTCGGGGGAGGGGAGAGGTAAAAAAAAAAGAAAAGAAAAAGATAAAGAAATGTTTATCCAGAAAATTATTGTTTATTTAGGAGAATTGAATCCAGTAGTGCAGACTCGTCCTGATGAGCCCTTGATGCACCGGCCTCCTTAGCCGTGATGAATCTTGTTCCTACCCAGATTCGCGTGGTGCCTAACTGTAGTAACTGCTGTATATACCCCTGGCTGCGACTACCTCGACCTCTATTCTGGTGAAAGACGAGATTCTGCTGGAACATAGACGAGCAACCGCCGGGATGAGGATTAACATCGGCACGGCTCCACCTCCTTCACCACCTTGAGTACAGATGATATCCGCCCTGTTTTCAAAAACTTGGGTTACTTGTTTGGGATGATCAAGCATATTTATGTATAGGATGCTGGTCTTGTGAAGCTGCTCCACGATGTGTCGGGGCGGAAGTCCGACGGCCGAGACAAAGAGCTTGGCACCCTTTTTAATGGTGATATCAATCAATTCATCGAGCTTTCCTTTAGTATAATTATAATTATCTGAGAAAGTTTAATTATTAGTTACTATGTATTTACCTCCGTTGGTTTAGATCCGTGGTCTTGCGGGCATTTCCATCAACCTGTGGAAGCAACAGGTCCACACCAAAGGGTGCAGATATATTGTTTAAATCGGCTTTTAGTTTATTAATAAACTATATCAGTATTTTAGGAGTATATCTAACTTCTCTATTCATGCCTAATCCTCTAGAATTGGCTATAGCAGCTGCAATTTTAGGGCCCGCGGACATCGCCATCCCAGCAAGGATGATGGGGTTGTTGATCCTAATAGATCGGTGAGTGTAGTCTTAACCATTTCTACTGAGTGAGTATATGGTTGTTAGTATTACTTGAATAAGAACTAGTGTTTAGAGTCATAGTTAGTTGATAGAATGTATGAAGCTAACTCATGAATACTATTCATGTTGTAACCAGCTCCTCTGTCCGGGGTTTAAAGAGAGAATAGCCAGGTGTCTAAGGGCAACATAAGCCCTCACGTGCTGGGTAGTATATATATTATTGGGATTCTTTGACTTTAAATAACTTGAATATGTGTGTACGAGAAGGTGGATGTAGCCCTGTGCTCTCGCCTGTTGGCATGTAGTAAGTCAAAAGACAGAAACACCGAGGGACGGATATAAAAAAAAAATAGAAGTAAATAAAGCATGTAAATCTTACTGGCCACTATTCTCCTACTTTGTGCAAGTACATTACGCGTACTCATATCTGACTGGACGGCAGTTTTAGCAAGGCATACTTTCTTACACTATTTATAAAGGCCAAGGATCTTATATATTTAATAGGTTACTGAACAGCAGGTATATACTGGTTATCCGGGAATCAAAATACAAAAGCGCCCCTCTATTATAAAACCTATTCTAGGGATCTGGAGGCAACCGCGACCATGTAGTATCTGCCTTGATAAAATAATTACCATCATTAGTATTTTAAGAGACTTTAAGATCCTCTAAAGTAAATCCCTAAGCCTCCGCCACGCGCTTGTCGGGTTTATGCCCGCCGGCATTCCGCATTCTCATCGATAGTTTTTCGTTGGAACGGCCCGAATTCCAAAATCCGAGGTCTATTTCACTGTATTCACGAATTACGAAGCTGATCTCACAGATGCAGGGTATTCGGCGTGCAGCCAAACTAAGGGATATGAACAATCGGTGGAATTTCTCATGCTGCAGCTTATTGCGAGAGAGCTGCCAGCTAGGGAGTTTTTCTTCTTCCTCGAATAAGCAAGGGCTGCGGTCGCCCAACCATTCACCTGTCATTGAAACAGATATTTGTTTAGTCAGAGTTAGATAGTAACGCCAGAAAGAGGGCAAAGCCTTACTATTTAGAAGGAAATTATGCATGGCATCCATTCTGATAGCTTCTAGATAAGGCCAATATAGAGATAAAGCCTGAGGTGTGGGCGAGGTATTCTTGTCAAGTGGAAATAAGAAGTCTAATGCCATAGGAGTATAGCTGAGTTTTAACTCTTGTAGGCTTAATGATAGGCCCTGTAGGTTTAGTGACAGTTTGTTACCAGTACTGCCAGAGGGAAGGAAGTTTGCGTAAGGGGTATCCTGATAGCCCTAAAGGTTGAATACCTTGATAGATGTAGGTAGGGTTGCGAGCGCTGATGCTATGCCTGAAGGATAAAATTAGCTTAGGTACTCCATGGTAATCCAGATAGATAATAAGTACATTGATGGTGACTTCGTAAGTATGTGAGGTGATCCGGCCTCACCGGCTCTTCGACGAATAAGTGCAAGTGATTCAGAGAGTTACAGTGCGCTGTAACTTGCAGTGCAGCACCAGACCAGAAGTTGAAATACTCTTCGTATATGAGCTCTTTAATATAAAAGATCTAGGGTAATATTGAAGCGTTATCTTGTGGAAAAACAAGTATAGTATAGGGAAACAACCCACTGCTCCCTGTTGGGCATATATTCCGGTTGCATCAGGTTTTCACCTTCTCTGGTTCCTGGCTCGAGCACCTGTTGGTGGTCAATGACATTAATGGTTAAGGTAATCCCGTGAGCCTCTTCATCCCAGGAGCTCAGTACCTAGAATAGAGATACTATGCTTGCTCTAAAAGCCAGGTTATTCGCCTCCCGGATTGGGTTTTCTTTACTGTAGGTCTCGTTCTCAAACTTTTTCTGCGCGATAATCCTCTAGCTTGTATGACAATTGTATAATTAAGCTAGTGAATAAGTGCGCGTCGAGAAGTCGCCGTGCCAGAGGTAAGATCATTGGATTGAGTCAAAGTCATGATGTCCTTCCGCATCTCAAAATCCTTGCTGCGTATACTGACTGTGCTGTAGATCTGTGGCTTGAATGCTGTTTGCGCGTGACGGCATATTCAGGCATATTTCGGGAAAGAGTCAACATAATTTTCGAGGTAGCCAGCAATCTGCACCCATATCTCTAGACGGAGTCTATTCGCCATGATATGAGGGGTAGTCGCAGGAATGCTTGGAACATGGGGAGACGTAACAAGTAATATGTTGAGGGTGTTGAAGCCTAGCGTTGGCGAGCGCTTAGTCAGCGCGATATCTGAGAGTCCTAACAGTGGAGTGGGCGTTTTAATAAGGCTGATGTGGTTATTATCCGGGATCTTTGTCTGTCTTTTAGCAATTCAGTGGTTCATAAATTCAACTGAGGTGTTGTCTTAATAATGTTGCTGAGAACGAAGGGGTAAGCAAAGGGTAGGGCAATGAATAACTATCGAAAACCATAAAGCTATACATAGTATGAGAACTAAATGCGGGGTTATCTGGATGAGAAAGCATGCCTATTTAAGATGAGACCACGACTATTAAGGAGCGGCCTTCACATAATATGCATACCCCGGCCAAAGACCACTACAGTCCCCCTTCAACGCAGGATTTAGATCATAAAAGTTTTGAAGACTAATATTGTGCTGAGTAGGGGATAGAGGGATGAAGCTTATCTCAGTCCTCTTTGCAGTCCTTGTGAGTATCATTAGCCAGAGATGCCGTGCTGGGCATTGGAATTGACATCCAAGTGTTTAAGGTAGCTAATAGCAAACCGGTCCATGCAAATTCCAGCCTTCCAGTAGTCCAGTTTCGACACCCCGCAGATATGACAGGCCAGTCATAATTCAATGTCGGCCATAAAAGGATACGAGGAAAGCCAGCTCTAGTCACAGGAGATGCAACAGGGTTTAATAAAGCCATTGTTGAAGGTGCAAATGTTCTTGTCATGATATCTGCAAGCCCAGCGCGGAGACAGCCAATGGCCACGTGCACAAGCTGATCTACGTGCAAGGCGATGTGTCCTCGCTAGATGATTGGAAGGGGGCTCTAAATTACACTCTGTCCTCCTTTGGCCAGTTAGATATCGTCGTCAACAATGCCGGCGTGCTGCACAAGGCACAATCGTCTATTGAGCTTTCTGACAATGATTGGGAGGGTGTGTTCCGGGTCAACGTCAAGGGGATATATTACAGTACAAAGACAATCATTCCATATTTCCTACGGACTGGAAAACCGGGTGTTGTCGTGAATATATCTAGCATGTCTGGCGCCCGTCCTCGGCCAGGCTTAGTGTGGTATGGGGCAAGTAAAGGGGCAGTCAATACCGTAAATGACCTGCTTCCCATTCAGTCTCAAAGTGACGAGCAAGAAGTCCAGCAGAGGATCAGCGGGGAGCCAGGGAAGAGGATGAGAAGACAACCTAGCTAATATAATATGTACGCCTTGGTTGCCTTCAACCAAGGGGCTTGCAGCCGAATACGCGAAGCGCAACATACGGGTCAACGCTATTTGCCCTTCGGTTGGTAATACAGCAATGATGCCTCTCTTCTTGGATCATGACTCAAGCGCCGAAGCTTATGAAACGATGCTCAGCAGCATACCTCTAGGGCGTGTCTGCCAGCCAATCGACGTGGCCAGCGCAGTTACTTTCCTAGCAAGCGATAAGGCAACCTATATAACACGTGTGTGCCTGGATGTTGATGGGGGCCGAGGAATATGAGAAACCGCTATCTAATGGAACTGGTCGCATCTGTATCCTGGATTAAACAATATAGATCAAGTTTTACCTCCACAACAGAGGAATAGATCCAAATACTGTCTCTATAATTGTTAGGTGGATTTGCAATCAATTTAACTTGGATGTCCATATATAAAACTTGAAGGTTACCTGCTAAAGGATATAACGAATTAGCCTTTCTATGAACAACAACAGGGTATAACTCTTGGTGAGCCAATAAGAGGTCCCGACATCTTCCGACAGCGAAAGCTCGACTACAGCGGTAGAATGAACGAATCAGAAGAATGCTGGCTGGGTTAACTCATCAGAGGCTTGTCAGATTTAAATAGATGATCTTATTACTGCCCTCTGGAGACAGGTTGGAGACTATCTGCCTGTGATCTACGGTCGGCCTTACAGCTACTCGATGCCTTCGCTAATAAGGTAAGTGGACAGCCGAGGGGAAGAGATATGTATTAAGTTTACAGCATTATGTTGCATGGCCTTAGCGAACTGGCCATGTCCTGATGGGGGCTTTCCTTGCCAAGTGTTTGTATCTGGAACTATCAAAGTTTATTGAGATTTGTAGCTGTTACACTGTTATTTCTGACGTGTGAATTGTATCCCAGCGGAGTCTGTACAGAATAAGTAATAAATATATATTTCTTATAAATTCTACCATCTTAAAGTTAATAGTATTAGTAAGAATTTAAAAGAGATAGTATACATTAAGATTTTTAGGAAGCTAGATTATAGATTATATAAGTATTAAGCCCATAACTAATAATTTTTGTACCGCGTGGCCAAAAAATCGAAGCTTGCTCAGCTGCAACCACCGCAATCCGACATATATATAGAAATCAGGCGCCAGATGATTAATAGGCTATTGGGCGAATTTAATTCATTTTGTTGGTGCCAATGGAGCGAATCCTCTATTGCTTCTAAAACCCAGTGTTGAGGAATAGCGCCGAGGGCGTCGGTAATATCAGGGCTGTACAAGTTACGGCCAAGTTCGCGTCCCATAGTAATATTAAGTAAGAACCAGTGGCTTGGCTTGTTAGCCGGATCAAGACTAATATAATTAGACTGGTAAAGTCCCGTGTTTAAATTAAGTTCGAAATAGGGGTGGCGGTTGGCCGGATATACAGTGCTTTAAGTATAGACCATAAACTCGAGTTTTGTAGCTGGGCAAGGCAACGCACCGTGGTTCAAGTGGCGGACGACTGCCTCCTTATCAGCGGTATCAAGCGGATCCTTCACTATGGCCTGCACGTCAAGGTCGCTAAGGCCAGGCTCGTAGGCGCCATAACTCGCGGAACCAAATAGATACACCCCGACTAGCTGGTCTTTGAAGTAATCCCTGAGACGCTTGACCATCTCCTCGAGGAAAACCTTCACCTCCTGTGGCAGCTTATTGTCCATTGTTGTTTCTATTTTGGTTTATCGTTGCCAGCCTAAGCGGTTAAACTGATAGGCCGTGGATGTGGCCAGTGATTTTCAATATGGTAGTGCGAAGTTTCTAGAGCAATGATGCGTAGTATGAGTTGACTGGTAGGTGTAATTCAAACCCAGTTGGGTTTGATATACGATAACTGGACACATGTGCCATTTCCTAATCAGTCTAGTGCATCTGGCGCTTCGTTCCGCTTCCCCGCACGTTGTTACACTGTTGGAGATGATATGGACTGATATGGTTTGGCGCCTGATAACAAGCTGGTTGGAGTCATGTCGGGGCCCCTTCACAGCTGCCTCGTGGTGCCAACACCCCCGGGTCTACCAACTGCTGTTTGACATGCCTCCGCACAACCCCTGCTCGAACACACTACCGCCTGGGCGAACAGGCCATGCTTGTGTGCAGTGTAGACACAGGTATACTGAAATCTCCCTTCATTCCATGCCAGGCAGAGTCCCCGCGGGGTTCCCGGAACAGCCGACGGCTTCGCCGAAGGAATGATTCGAGTCCAGCAGTTCATGCCACTGACGCGATACAGGAAACAGAAATGTGGAGGCTTCACATACGATGTCAAGTGCCAGCCATGTACCAATCGCAATGTCAAATGCAGCTTCCAGGAAGAGGTCAAGGAGCTGCGCTTCAACCCCTACCTCCGCCTCAGGTCTTCGCGATCGCCTTCAGCCAATTTCGATGATCCGCGCATAGACAATACTCGCGTTTCTGCAGCTAGTTCTTCATCTTTCTTAGTCCCAGATCCGACCGCGTTCGCGCGTGGGGATGTACAGCTGGATGCCCAACATGCTTCACCAGCAGAAGACACCCTTCCGAAGAAGGTTGACTCGCTACAATCACGGTTTGCGGTTCTATCCTCGATTTATATCGTATTGGGCTCGTGGCTAACAGGATGATAGTGTCGCTGACCTTGAGCAAAGACTCGGCATAGCCCGGAGGGGCGTTGCAGACTACGTGGACACTCCTCCACGCTCCCAGGCGGGGGCATCGCTTCTGCATCATGTCAACCCTGACCAGACACAACATAGCTATCAATCCTCTTCGGCGGTCCCGTAAGTCCAAGAGCCGCCCAAGCTGTTGCGATAACCTAGCCCTGACATGTCAACGCAGTGTAGGCTTACTATGTAATTCCAATCCACAAAGCTTGCCCAGCCCCCATGGAACTGTCAACACCGATGGACCATTGAAAGCGTTGAACAGTATGCAAAGGGATGATCCTTGCGCATTTGAAATGAATGATCCGGTCACCCGCTCAGTACTTACAGAGGGTGAAGCGCATGTCATATTTCGACTGTGAGAGTTTTAGAACTTCCTGTGTAACGCCGAAGCTTATTGATGCAGTTATTTCTCCAACTGCCACCTCAATGCTCCATTCCTGGATGTGAACCTTGATGCTGACATTGATCGCGTACGATCGAGGAGTGTTTTTCTGTTCATTGCTATTCTCTCCGTCGGTGCCCGGTTCTGGAGTGTTTCTTCAAAGTAAGGAAACCCCCCCCCATCTGCAAGCAACTACGCCTAGTTGGCTAATGTAGATCAGAACATCTTGCTGGTTGCATCATCGCTATACTGACCTTGTCCGCCTCCTCGATGCTGAAATCATGCGGGTCACTCTGCGCCCTAGACATGGGGACCAACGCCTCGAAACAGTGCAGGCACTAATGTTGTGCGCGCACTGGATGCCATTCGATCTTGCCGCGGGCCAGCAGCGTTATCAATCACGGTTTTCTGAGGCTGGTGCGTGGCAGTGTCTAGGATTAGCTATCAGATGGGCGACGTCGCTGGCTCTGGAGCGCAGCTGCCATGCCAGTTTCCTACAGCCTGAAACAGTAACCCAGGAAGATGCAAGGCGATTTCGGACGATGCTGTATCTTGTAGAGAGCGATCACTAGTGAGCACCATGGCTGACCCCTAGCCTTTCTTGTATATACTGATGTCCTCGCCTAGCCTCGCACTCTCTGCTCGGCGGCCATCATATCTTAATCCGAAGCCCCTCTACGACGTGCTCACCAACTTCCTTGGATGTAAGTACGTACAGGCTACAGATACCCGCTTAACAAGTCTTTTTCGAGTAGCTTACAGCACCCACTTTACTGAGTGTCGACCAACAACCATCGAGAGTGTCGAAGCCTTTGACCACGATGTGCAGCTGATCGAGCGACGCTTCATGGCGCGCCAGGGCGATCAATTATTGGATAGATTCAGCCAACATTTCCCTTTTACCTCACTGCAGTGGTATCGGCTGTCATATGCCTGCGCTTTTCTTGATGCCACCGATCCATCTCAACGGACGGGGAAGGTGTTGACATGGGCCGTAGAATGGGCGAGCCAGATCCTCGTTCATCTGTCCAAGCCATTGTCTGCCAGTAGGAGTCCATCGCAGGTGCAGCTGGAGCCTGATCCGAGTGTGGTTGACATTATGTCCTTTGCTATTGACCACTATTATGTCGTTATTGCGTATGCGGCCTTCTTCCTTGTCAATAGCTGGCTAGGCAACCTGATAGACAGTAAGTATCCGTTCACATCGACATAGCCCAAAGCTAAGCATCCACAGTCAATCTCCGTCCTCATTCCTCGCCCCAGCCGAGTGAAATCCCCGTTGCTGGAAACACAGACCCTTCTGCTTCTTTTCTTTTCCGACTTGTCGACGTTGCCGCTCGTACGCTGGAGGCAGCCAGCCCACCCGAAGGTCACCTTGCCCGTCGCTATTCTGCACTTCTACGTGGAATGGCAGGTCTGATATTGTCTGGTAACACCCAAGCAGAGCCAAACTACCATGGCTCAAACAGCAATCCGAGTTCCATGTTCACGGATGCCAACGCTTTCGCACCAGAGCAACTGCACAGTCATTTAGGCGGAGACCTTTGGGAGATGTGGCAGGAAGCGGGACTGGAGCCGATGATATGGTCGAACTTGTTAGATAACGCTTAATGGCCATAGCCTAGAACTTTCATCCTGTATATCATTAACAGTGACCATGGGAGTGCAAAACAAATAGTGCTTAACATATGTTATGGGCCTTGTTCGCTCGTCCACGTGCTACTTTTATTATTTAATAATATTAATAGCATCTACTTACATGGAATCCTGATAGAATATAGGATTGCTATCACTATAAAATAACATATAATTGTTATGATAGGTGTAGTAAGTTTTAGTGAATATTTACTGGCAGTTCTCCTATCTTTCTCTCTAATACCTCCACTTATACACCTATATGAGTAAGGAGTAAAGTTGCTCTTTGTTCTAAGTCTTTTAACTAAAGATCAATATGATACAATCCGAATGGAAATAGGATAGATAATTATATAGCTATAGGGTGTACAGCATATGATAGATGACACTGTTATCCATGGGCCTATGGCGCTATCGATTTCCGTAATGTTGCAGTCAATCTTTTGAGAAAAAATACCGGAATCTCTTCGGTGGGTTAATGAACTGTAAGGCTGTTATAGCGTCACAGTATGATGCTCGACGGACTATTTTGGTTCTGTAGTGCAGAGAGATATTAGGAGTCGATAAGGACAGCTCCATCTGTCATGGTAAAGCCTTCGTCATGATCGACTCTCTTTCAAGTTTATTACATATGGGCAGAGGTGACACTTAAGCCCGATCAGACACCTGTTAACAATGAACTTACTGTCAATTGCGACTGCTCGTATCCCTTTTATTTCGCTCGTTAGGTTGAAACGGCAATAAGCACCCAATTATCCGCCGGCTTTTTACTTTTGGCCGTCTCTTCTTCTTATTGCACCTCATCATTGTGAACCTTTAATGTGCCGTTTTCTACCTATCTTCCGTGAGACTTCAGAGGGGAGGAGTCTTTGAAAGCTCTGATTAAAGCGTCTAGCCCACTCCCTATGCCCGCATAGAATTTTATTTAGTATCTAAAGGGGACTGTGAATTCTTGATCTGTAATCCTGCAAGGCTTGCTAAAATGGTGTGAATTCTTCTTTCATGTGAATATGTAATTATGCGGCAGGGTTTATTGTATATCGATGTTCAACGCCAACTTCTGTCTTGTTCGCGTGAGGGTCGCTCCTATGAAGAGATACCGGAGTCAAGGGAATGAAGCAGTCGACAGGGGCAGTTTATTGAAATTGTCAAGATGAACGCGGTCACGCCCATGGCTTCCCTGGCAGTGGTGGGATCCCCTAGGTTGAATTTGTTTTCATGGGGCCAGCACTTGACTTCTATTTCTCAGTATTCCTCTGGCATACTAAAACCATGTCTCAAATATATTCCGAATGACAATGATATGCTCTGACCTAGGAATATAAATCCCGTCTGAGCATAGTTGGATCAATTCCACGTTTTCTTCAGTCACCCAATCATCAGGTAGAAAGATATGTCTCCGAACAGGATGATTCTCGTTAGAGGGATCAGTCCAGGTTGAACAGACCCAGTTATCCTTGCTGAGGAAAGCAAGATAGGCACCCTGGGATTTCCCCGTGGCTTCCTGGCCACTGTTACTTGAAAGAAACCCTAAAGGCATGGTAATCATATCGCTGAGACTCTCGATCAGCGGGGCCGGGCACACCGACCGAGTAATAGTATTGTCCAGTTCGGTCATTTGGATTTGTAAAAACTGGGAACCGCTTATGGATTCCGTCTGACGCGCAGTAACAAGCAACAGCATCGATGCTTCGGGGGAACTCAAAGCTCTCTTGACTTGGCGCATTGCCGAAGTTGGATGTACCTCAGCACTCGAGGGTTCATTTTTTAGATAATCCAATAAGTCCAGGCCGAATGTTAGATCTAGGATAGAATTGTTGAGTGGGATCTGGGAAACAGTCTGTAAATCATGCCATTGGGAGGTTTGGATGTTGTCTGGCCCAACTCCAAGGATCAAGTCGTCATTTGTGGGGTGATTGGCCCATCTGCTATGCTGTCCTAAAGAGTGATGACGCTCCTTTTTATGCTGAGTGCCAAAATCCCAAGTCACAATACGGTCTTTCGTGACCACAAGAAGAGCCTCGGAAGTTTCTTGAAACATTATTTGTTCGACAGGGCACTGTAGCTCGAATGAGGTCAATTGCTTGAACAACTGGCGTTCGTGGTCCAGAGACACAATAAACAATCGGGCTCCTAAATCTGCGACTGCAAGATATTGATCATCAGGGCTCCATAGAAGATGCTCAATCCGTACACTGGTTGGCAGATCCAATGAAATCTCCACTCCTCCATTCAGTATCGCTCGGACTTGCCCGTTGGTATAGCCGCCGCAGTATACAGACGACCGCGCACACGCTGCCAGAGAAGTGACCAAACCTTGCTCTTGATTTGGACCCTGCTCTTGTAAGGGATCTCCTAATGGAAATGGATGGTCTTGGCTTCGCTGTTTGTAGACACTCGCTGCGATCAGGGGCGGTTCCCACACCGTACATTTGGAGCTTTGGATGCAATATATTTTCCCACTCCTCGGTGCTACTGACAGGGCCCCTATGCTGCTTCCAGTTCTGCGAGCTTGGTACACCAGCGTTAGGTCAGCTATCCTTCGGGCTTTGACCGTACCATCCACATCGCCGGTGACAAGAAACTCAGATGTCGCATTGCATGACATTGTCGACACGGTATCAGTACATGTCTTGACTGGCTCATGGCTGGGAAGGTCCAGTACAGTAAGGGACCCATTCATCTGCCGGACTATTATCCTATCCGAATAGGGGCTCCAACAGAGCTGAACGACATCCTTTTGCGGGCAGGAGGGATTTTCAAGCGCCGCTATACGGACCAGTAACTGAAGATCCCAGACTTCTATAGGATCGTCTCGGAATCCAATTGCAAGAAAATTTGATTGGTGATCAAAGATGGCACATGATGGATTCACCCAGTTACTCACAGACCCACGGCGTGTACCAAGATCGATAGCGCTCCAGTCACAACCAGTGCTGTTCAGCATTGCTTTCCGGAGTATGTAGTCGTCTGAAAACATGAATATTGCGGAGTCATCTTGGGCAAAAGCGAAAGCAAGAACGGAGATATTCGGGGCATTGCTAAAAGTCTGAGATGGCTTTTTTGTGATAAGGTCCCAGACTATGGTTGTTGTGGGGCCATAGGTTGCCAATTTGTTTCCAGATCGATCAAATTGGACTGTCATCACTCGCTCGCCGTGGATGAGTTCAAAGTTTGAGTTCCTCTTTGGCAAATTATATACCAGCACGAGGCCTTCTTGCGTGGACGTGGCGATAGCGAACTTGTCTCTCGTGTGAGTGATTCCTGTGCCGCGGTGACCATCACCAATGGTAAAAGATGCGAGATAGCTATCCCACTCTAAGAAAGGGAGCCCGTCCACGGAAATATTTGAACGGCGCGCAAGTGGCCTGATAAACGAGTTGACGGGGCAGAAGGTAGGCACCAGCTCAAATATGAGTTCTGGATTGCCGAGCAAGGGCTTAGAGAAACGCTCAACTAGCATATAGAGATCAATAGAGCATCTCTCAAGGAATTGGGTTTCTGCGGGTATCAACGTAGTGTTCCTAGATTGAGCGAGGAATCGGTTGATCGATAACGCTGCAGATATCAAGTACTGGTGCTCTTTGTGACGAAAAGCCAAGAAGATCCAAGACAGAATACCTTGGTCTCTGAAAAATGCGACTAGAGAGCTTAATATCGATCCATTCCCATCGACTTCACATTTCTCAAGATGACGAAACCAAAACTTCATCGCATACTCAAGAAGCGGGCTAGTTTCTTCTTCTCGCCTTGAATCGGTAGTGGTGAATGCAATTAGACACGAGATGCAGCTCGTGAAGATCGCGTGATGGGCCGAATTTTGGTCGGCGCTCAGAACAGATGGTTGGTCTAAGATAAACCGTCGGGCGGTGGAGTGAATAAGGGTCACTTCACGTTTACTGTTCACTGTAACAAAGCGTCCGCAAATCCTGTTGTTGATGGCGCTTTCGATGTCTGTGAATCCCACGTCCAGATACTGCAATCCGTGATGAAGCTGATCGACTGTCAGTGGAGCAAATGAGTAAAGTATCCACGGCATGAGAGCTTGGACATCCTCTTCGACTTCTGCGGACCACCCGTATTTCACCTCCGCTTCCATTGCTTCATAGAAGGAGGTGATGCCTCGTGGAGGCCGCTGTAAAATGTGTTGCAACCGCTCCTTTCTTCGACAGTTCTTGATCTCCTTGTATAGAAGATCTGCGCATAAAAAGTTCCCATCCGAAATATTCAGGACATGCGTTGTGATATCTGATTTTACGCCATCTAAGCCACGCAGGTTTTCAACTTTTTCTGTGACAACTCGCCGCAGATCGTTTTTCACTCCATCCAGAAGCCTTAAATCCAAAGTCTGGAGTCCAAGCTTCCCCTTAAATTTGTTTAACATATCAGCGGGCTGAGTTGCTTCACTGGCCACGAACAGGCGCAAGGGAAGACCAACAGTGGCGTACTCCTCAAGCGCCGCAAGGAAGGAGCCTTGGTCATGGAACCTGTCCATGCCATCGATTATCAGGAACGTTTCCGTATCCGGTCCGATGCTCAGGAGAGTTTCAATGAGAAGTCTCCAAAACGTGTACCATGAAGAGCACTCGAAAGTAATTTGCTGATCTGTAAGGGTCGGGATATACTTAATGCCAGAAAACTGAGCGGAGAGCTGGTAGCTCAATGATCTGAGAAGTACATCTGGCGATAGTGAGCCGGCTGAGACAAGAGGCGCAGAGAAGAAACAATAGGTATAGCTAGGTTGCAGGCTGATACGCTGTGCGACGAAAGTGGACAGCACTGATTTTCCGCTCCCGGATGGTCCTCTTAGCCAAATGGCCCTGGGCCTGCTTTCCTGAGTATGCAGCCAGGATGAGAAAATGGGGTCCGAGAATATCCATTCGCAAGACCCGCGTGGCAAATTTGGTAAAGCTGGTAAAGAACCGAAACCTTCCTGGTCCAGGACAGGATTGATCCTGCGATTCCAGTGTTTACCTTTGAACGGGCTTCTGGTAACATTTACGATCAGTCTCCTCACAACGTGAAGGAACGCCGCGTAGTTTGCATCTCGACGACTGCGATACTTGCAGATCATGTGGTGGTCAGTATTGACGGGCACGATCATTTCTCCGGGATAACCTAAGACCGCTGAGGTCTTTTTAACAACCATCTTGGATCTGTCAGTATTTGCTGCCTTGGGATGTAAGCAGGACCACCTACAAGGCGAGCCAGAGGAATAGTCCCGCGTGTCTCGCAAAAGGATACAATATTGATCCCAGGGAGATTCTGGCGAAATCCCCTATCAATCTCACTTAAGACGCTAGAATCCGATCGGAGCTCTCTGATGTACGGCTTCGAAAAGAACCCGAGGCCCATTCTCTGAATTGCGCCGTCAACTAAATCTGCGACTTCGGATCCATGGTGGGGTGTAGCCAGGAAGATCATGGCAAATGCAGAATCAATTAAGGAGCGGTATTGCAAATCTTTTATGCCGATATTACAAGCCTAAACGACAGTTATCATAAAACGTTCCGCATTGAAGTTCTGTCAAAGAACGTACCTGCTCTGCAACCAGACCTCCCAGTGAATGAGCAACCATAATGATGGGAATCTATGGCACTTGAATGTCAATATAGTTGCTCGGGGCTAAATAGATAGGGAGATGGTACAAACTTCACCAAACGAAGTCTCTCCAGCAAATTCATTTGCGGCAACTTTTACTCGAGCAAGGAGCTCCTGAGAGAAGTCCTCGATGCAGGAGAAGTTCTTTGTGAGCACCGGCCAGATGCTCGAGTCGTAGCCATATGTGCTTATGCGCACCTCAGCCAGACCCGGTTCCTGGCACAGCCAACTGGGAAAGAATCGCTCCAGATCCTTTTTATAGCTCCAAGTATAATGACTCCGGCCGCCCAGGCCATGGATGAAGATGATATCCACAATTGGTTTGCAGTGCTCAGGGCTGTACACAAGTGTTAAGCCCAGGGCGTTTGCGGTTTTCCTCCTCAGTTGGGGCTGTCTATGATTCAGATGCTCACGGTGCTCTTTCGACATCCTATATGTCTTGCACATCGCGAACACTGGCAAAGACACGCGGGTTGATCAAACACCGCGAATAAGAATCTGGGAAATAGGCAATGGGTGCCAGCATGGTCGCGATACCTGAGCGGAAAGCCCGTCGACTTATTTGCCCCGTACTTGCTGACAGTGTTTACCAAAAACCCTCCGGAGCCGCCCAGGCCCTTTCCCTGGTGCTTTTGTTGGTCAATTAGCGTCCGGTTCCTGCTGGCATGCGATGCCAGATCGTCTTTTGTAGGTATCTCATTGGCTCTGCTTTACACGAGGGCTTGTAGCTAGCGCACATCCACAGCTCATCACAGTCTCATCACATCCGCGGCGGCTAATGATTGGCACTCCGCACGCAATCATCTCCAGGCGGCTGCGCCCGAAATTGGAGATGCGCGAGCACTGGCCTTCTTTTGAACCAACACCATTTGCATCCAATTCTTGCTGGCGCCAAAACTCACTACTGGAATTATTAAAGGGGATGCTCGTCCGCCCACCCCCTTTTAAGCTGTCGTTGTAAAACTCGTCTCTCCTCGGCAATGGCTCGGATGGAGGGAACTAACGAAATTCCCGGTATACCCCTCGAGGCGGCCGTCCATGCATGTATGTTTTGGGCCTTTGCGCTTGATCTACCCGTCTCCAAGACTGCTCCAGATGCTGACTCCGAAAGGTTTTCGAGAATACGACCAACAGGACTTGGAAGTGATCGCAGCCCGGCCGTATGGCGCATCGTCAAAAGGCCGTACCGCACGAGTTAGCGCGCGACTACCTGATGGCACGCAGAAGGAATTCTTCTTCCGAGTAAGTCCAACCATTTTCCTCTGCTCACAGCCTTGCCATCGACCTCTTGGATTCTGACACTCATGATCCCACCTCTCTACAGTGTATCTCATCCTCGTCTGATGTGCAAATTCAAGCGGAGTTCAGCTCCCTCCAAAGGCTCTACAATGAAAACCCAGACGCAGTGCCGAAGCCACATAGTTGGGGTAAAATCTTAGATGAAAATAACATGGCCAAGAGTCAAGAGTCAAGAGTCAAGAGTCAAGAGTCAAGAGAGAAAGAGAGAAACGAAGAAAGAGAGAAAGGAGCTGGTCACGAACCGCTAGATATATCAGGAAACGGAACACTCCAGCAGAACAAGAACAAGGCCACATACTTCATGTTGTGTGACTTTGTTCATTCTTCCCCATATCTCCCATCTTCAGTGGACCTGTGTACTCAGTTGGCCCGCATTCATCAGGTTCCTGGCAAAACCCCTAGGTTCGGCAGTGATATCCCAGGCTACCAGTCGGGCATCTGCATTGAGCCTGCGTGGTACGACTACTGGGCGGATTGCTTCACTTCCTTGGTCAAAGCATTCTTGAAACAGGACATTGCTGTAAATGGAAAGTGGCCAGCTTACGAAACCGCGTTCGAGATCTTGATCAGCCGAACCATTCGGAGACTACTCTGCACTCTTCAGGAAAATGGGCACCGAATCGTCCCAACCCTGGTCCACGGCAACTTGTCCGCAAAGAATTTAGGTATCGGTATATCTGATGGAATGCCGGTCCTGTTCAGTCCCTGCCCAATCTATGCTCACCACGAGTATGAGTTGGGCGTGTCAAGACTTGCAATTGGAGGACTGGACAGGACGTACGAGGATCAGTATCTGAGGACTGTCCTGCCGAGCCAGCCAATCGATGAGGTCCATGACCGAATTACCCTGTATGGCGTTCTGTTCAATTTAAGGCATTCAATCCCACATAATGGGCTCTTCAGGGAAAGGTATGTGAAGTCACCAATGAAGCTAGCTTGCCATCGTAAAGCTCTAACAGTCCAAGCAGGGTGTATCGTGACATGATTTCGTTAAATGCCAGGTATGGATTGCAGTAAGGAGGATTTAGTCCCAAATCGACGCCTCAAGACTGCGTCCTCACAGCTACAGGAATGTGCAGGGTCGCCTTCAACCATGTACTTGTTACATATGAACGAGTGATTTTGGAATGAGAAAGCGACGAGAAAGTCTAACAACCAAATACTTTTTTTTTCCTTCCGATGAACCTGGCGTAGGCTTTAAGCGAACTAATACCGACGTTATTCTTGTCACCGAGTCGGATATTTATGAAGTGTGAGATCATCATCGAATAAGCTTCCGAAAAAAAAAAAACGCTATCTCCGGGAGAGGGTCAGAAACCACGCAGTGAGCCGCAAGTCCGTGAACTCCGCTTCCAAATACCTGAACTAACCCAGTGGGGACAATTAACTGCATTCTTGTCGAGTCGCGCCTGCAGCTCACTGCAGAGTCGACAGTACCGTGCGGGAAAATTCGGGATCGCGTGATACGCTAGTCCCAGTCTGGGCGGTCGGGCGGAGATATTTCGGACGAACATCAACAATCGGAGAAGCGGAAAGTTGCCAAGTAGCAAAGGATGTCTCAATTTCCTTCAACTGGATTTACAATAAGATCGGATCTCAATATTGGGTTAAAAACAACCTTGAACAGCCAGATTTTTCGTTCTAAATTTGCTTGTTCTGGGATTGCAATATGTAGACCAGTGTGCAAGTGGTGGGTATTCGTAAATATATATATGCTGGCGGCGTCTGAATCGGCTTGCCTACGAATTTTCTTAAAATGAAACTTGACATGAATTTGTAAACTATAAATACCACACGAGCAGTCTCTAACGCGCCATTTCAGCAACATCTGTTATTTTATTCACCCAGGGAAGGAGCATAGGTTGGTTGAGACCGTGCAGCACAGGGGCGGAAGTAAACAACGTTATGGCAGTCTCTAGTGTCTGGTTGCAGTGGAGACTATCTGCAAATCAGCCTCCACGGACACAAACGGAGAAATATTATTGTCCATGGCAGTACCTGATAATCGAAAGTAGCCTCCAGAAATGGCTCATATGATATATCTAGCAGTCTCCAAAGCATCGTCGCATACCCGCGTCACCCCCAACAGATATTCTTCGTTGAGTCGCCGGCCTACAAGCTGTACAGCAACAGGGGCACCGTTTAAGGTTTCGGGCTCGTATTCCTCCCAGACTCTTGCCTCAATCTGGTTCCGACACTCGTATGCCGGTTTACTATCGTCGACTAGTGAGACCTGGGTAACCGGGAGGGTGGTTGCGCAGTAGTCAAGCACGTTCCACAGGCTGGTGTAGCTGTCATATGTAAATTCATACTTATTGCACGCCGGCCACGGGGTACACGGCATCAGCAGAGCATCTATCTCGCGATTTGTCCCGGTCGTGTTCTCGGTCGCCGCCCACGCCTGCAAGACCCGCCCGGCATACTCAGTGCGCTTGGCCTGAGCCTTCCAGAGATCGGAGACCGTAGTTGGGCTTTGCCTGTTGCGGTCCGCTATTTCCTTGAGCATTTCCATTCCGCGAGGCCAGGACTCTTCTGTTCTGGCGAGGGTACTGCTCACTGCATCTGCTGCGGCGGAGCGGTACAGCGCGTGTTTGAGGGTGTCCGTATAGAGAGGATCATCACTAGAGTACTAGTAAGTTTATGTATCTGCATAACTTCTGGGGGTACCTACATGCGGAACTCGACCACCATATGACCTGCCGCTTCCAGGGCCGCTTTTACTTGATGCAAAGCTCGGGTAACAGGGGGTAGAGGCTTGACAATCCCGTCGTCGAGAAGAAGACCCAAGCAAAGTTTCCTCGGTATCCGTACCTCTCGGTAAGGGATGGGTAGACAGTCTGGATCGGCAGTCATCCACGGCTTGGTTCCCAGAACTTCCTTAGTCCACATCTCGATCGCGGCCAACGACTTCGCTATGGGCCCGACTACATTGCGAACTGCCTCTTGACCCTCCATCCCGTCTCGAATTCCAGATACGGGGAAGCGGCCAAACGAAGGCTTGAGGCTGTATAAACCACAGAAGGATGCTGGGATTCGGACAGAGCCTCCTACATCTGTTCCAACACCGAGAGGAGACCCCTGTAGGGCCAACAACGCGCTTTCTCCACCTGATGAGCCACCGCTGGAAAGAAATCTATTATATGGGTTGGAAGTGTAACCGTAGATGGCATTGTAGGTCTAGAATATCGTCTCAGCTTAGTGTCAGGCTGGGTATGAATGTAGGTAAACAACGTACCTCACCGGCCATCATGGCTGTTGGGACATTGGTCTTGCAGAATAACACCGCACCGCATTCCCTCATGATACTTGTGATTGCTGCCTCTTCGTCCTGCTTTGTCGGACTATTTGCGAACGCCGTATATCCAATGGTTGCGTCAGTTCCTTCAATCTGGAAGCAATCCTTTAGGGAGACCGGGAGGCCATGTAGACGGCCGCGGGGCACACCCGTGGCGGCATAATCGGCATCAACCTGTGCAGCAGCAGCGAGGGCCGACTGGAAAAAAATTTCACTGAGGCAGTTGACAAGTTGCTGTGCAATGGCCGCTCGCTTGCAAAATGCCAGAGTTACTTCAAATGAGGTGTATTCCCGGCGAACGAGCTTCTGCACCAGTTCAACCGCGTCAGTCGCTGTTATCTCCAACTCTCGAGTTGTAAGAATGCCACATTCAGCTGGCACTGCGCGGACGTCGACTTGGGAATCCTGCAACTGACATGATGGGAGCTGCCATTCTGGCGGGATAGCCCCGTCGCGACTTGCACGCTTGCCTTGTGCGATCTCCTCCCAATGCATGATGAAGAAGGAATACGGGAGCACAGCTTATCAGACTACCAGGATACCGTCTCCAACAAAGAGGGGACGAAACCTTGGCCAAGCCATTTATCCAACGGCTTCCCCGACGGCGATAGGGTTTCCCGATGGCCACCACCAGTCAGTTATGCCATTTGCATTGCGCATAGACTTATTTGACCGACCTCTCTGTTCCCAAGGATTCTTTAACAGGAGGGAGATATACTACCTCCTTTGTTGTTTCCTTCTTCTTGCATTGTCAATGTCTCACTCTCCCAATCCACCCGACATGTCCTCCAAGGACAAGGCTGGCTCTTCCGACCTGGCAAAACCAGAGCACGGCGATGTCTCAAACGGAGAGATGGCAATCAGTGAGCACACTATCTTTGAGCGAAAGATGGCATTGGTAAATGCCGAAATCGATAAGCTGGGGTTTGGCAAGTACCAGATGTGTATTTGGATGTTGTGCGGCATGGGGTACTTTATCGACTTGGGCTTGGTGCAGGGGGTTGCTCTGATGGCCACTGCTGTTTTGTCAGTGCCAGAACCTATATCTTACATAGTTCCACAACTGAGTTTCACAGCCAGGAAATGAACGTGCCGTCCGAAAAGCAAGGCCTAATCTACACCTGCTCAAATGCCGGCCTAGCGTACGTATCCCCTTTACCATCCAGAACTTGGTCTCGGGCTGACAGATGCAGCGTTGGAGCATTCGGATTCGGTATCATCACCGACATCATCGGGCGCAAATGGGCCTTCCAGCTGACATGTCTCATCACTGCGGTATTCGCCATGCTCATGGCTGCAAGCCAGGACAATTACGGCGCGATCTGCGGGATCTACTTTCTCTCCTGTGTTGGCCTAGGAGGCAATATCCCCATTGATGCCACAATTGCCTTGGAATTTCTGCCGAAGAACCGGCGTTACCTGGTCGCGTTGTTGAATATGTGGCAGCCGATTGGCGTCGTCGTCGCGTGCGCCATCGCGTATGGCACCGTTGCGAAGTACCGATGTGGCGTGGACCTACCTGCGTGCATGGCAGTCGCAGAAGGTGAGCCCTGTTGCACAATGTCAAGCAATATGGGGTGGCGATACTTGGTCATTATCATCGGAGCCATGGCTCTTGCTATTTTCTCTGCGCGCTATCTCCTCTTCAGCTTCTACGAGTCGCCAAAGTTCCTTATCAGCCAGGGCCGAGACCAAAATGCCATCGATGTACTACACAAGATTGCCAAGTTCAACAAGGCTGATGCCCCTGCATTGACGGTCGAGGACTTGCGCCAGGTTGGAATCGCTACGGGCTTTAGAGAGCAGCAGCAACAACAGACCGGTGATGCTCGTTCACCGACAAACATCGTCACGGACATGATCCGGAGGCTGGGCTTCCTGCGCGGTCTCTTCCTCAGCAAGCTTCAATTGTTCAGCTTTATTCTTCTTAGTCTTGCTTATATGGGCAACTACTGGTCCTTCACCCTGGCCGGTTACTTCCTCCCGATTGTGCTGCTCAACAATAATGTGGATAGCGGGGCACACGATGTCACTGAAACATACCGCCAATACGTATACATCTACCTTCCTGGTGTACTAGGAGCTGTCGCTGCGCTGTTCTCTATCCAGGTGCCATTGTTTGGCCGAAAGTGGTCGCTCGTCATCTCGGCCGCCCTACAGGGTCTGTCGATGGCCATGTACACCCAGGTTAAGACTACCGCGGGCTACGTGGGTCTGAATGCGCTCGAGTATATAATGCAAAGCGTAAGTCAGACAATGAAGCGAAAGACACAGTATACCCCATGCTAACCCGTTGCCAGTATTTCAATGCGGTGTTGTATTCAGCTGCCCCAGAGATGTTTGATACGACCTACCGTGCCAGCGCAAGCGGTCTGCTATCCTGTTTCGGTCGTATTTCAGGCATCGTTGCCCCTTTTGCTGGGCAGAAGTACATATCTGAAGGCGGGGCCGGCGTTCTTTGGCTTGGTGCTGGTGGTATCTGGCTCGCTGCGTTTTTGCTGTGCTTCCTCCCGATTGAGATGAGGAACAAGCAGATGAACTAATTATGCTGTAATGGAGACTTCAGTATGTAGATGTCTGTTATTTTATAGTTACGGCGTTTAATTACTTTACAGACTGAGACTTGCGTTGCACAAGTATATAACAAATATATATCTAGCAATTCCGGAATATATATTGTATACCACTTCATGTAATCAATTATCCCTCTGCATTAGAATCCAAACATTTCATGGTCCCATATGAAATGTGTATGGTAAACGATTGGCAGACAAACAGTGGAAGCTCCTCTACTCCAAGCATATTCTGCTTTAGGGGCCGATAGCGCGTCGGCTTTACCGATTCTGTCAGCCTCCAACTTCCTGGGTCGGCCTCATCGGCAGTCCCGATGGAGAAGGCTTGATAGCAGCGGAGTATCAGAGGCCCATTGCGGGGAGCATTGGGTAGATACTTGAGAGCTCACTGTCCGCCGCTTATCTTTGTTATTTGCGTAGTTGGCATTTTGGTTCCCGACTTTCATATTTACTTCCACTCTACAAAGCCCAACTACACAATGGCTGCTTCTCCAGACCACACAGACAACGACGATGGGGCCATCGCAGCCAAAGTCAATGGCTTCCATATCACTGAGCCCCAATTTCCATCAACCACCACCGCAGCCTTGCAAGTCGAACGCCACGACTACACCGACCTCGCCCCAACAACTCGCAAGCGCGCGCATGCCATGGAAGGTTTCGATGAGATCTACACCGACATTGTCGACTACATCGTTCGCTGTACGCATCGAATTTGGGACGAGCGCGATATCGGCCTAATCTACACCCACTACACTCATAATTGTGTACTCTACGGGACCATGGCGACAATCTACGACCGCGAGGCCGTTGTCCGGGATACGATCCAGCGGCTCGTCTCCCTTCCCGAGCGTCGCGGGATGGCCACTCAGGTGCTTTGGAATGGAAACGACAAGGATGGATTCTATACCTCGCACCTTGTAACCGGCGCGGGCAGACACTCCCAGAATGGCCATTTTGGTCCTGCCACCGGCAAGACCTTTGTGTCGCGCACGATTGCAGATTGCATGATTTATCGTAATCGGATATACCGTGAATGGGTTGTAGCCGATACCATGGCCATAATAAAGCAGCTGGGCCTGGACCCCGATGTCTTTGCCGAGGAAGCTGCGAAGGGGCTCTTCGACAAGGGCCTGGAGTCAATCGACATCGGTGAGAACAGACGTCTCATCGGCCAGCAGATGCCCGAATGGAAGGCGGATACATCGATTGCGAACAACGAGGTCGAAAGACAAACTCTGGAATGGCTGCACGACATGTGGAACTGTCGAATGTTTGGCCGGGTCGAGAAACACTACGCCCCCAACGCCCAGTACCACGGACCCAAGATGACGGAGCTATATGGACCTGCTGCCGTTCTGCATCAACATCTCGCACTTTTGGGTTCCATCCCTGATGCTGCGTACATGCCCCAGCATATCTGCTCTAACCCCTGTGAGGAGGGCGGGGTGAAGGTCGCTGTGCGCTGGGTCATGGAAGGCCACCATTTGGGATATGGCATTCTGAGTGAATTGGGAAAGCCAACGGGCTTGAGGCTGCAGGTTATGGGAATCACTCACTATCATTACAAGAATGGCCGGGTGGTGGACGAGTGGAATGTGTACGATGAGCTGTCGCTGTTGACCCAGATTAAGCTGGGGCAAATGGTGGAAGCAAAGAAACAGTAGGAAGATTTAATACCCAATGACATACACTGTAACTGCCGTTCCTGATATTAATATTTGGTAATCAACTCAATTGTAGTATTGGCTTTGAATAGAAACGTACAATGTGCGTATGCGGCAAACATACGATATAAAGATGAAGTGTATATTTTGATGAACAACGACACGATAAACTGTTCAGACTATTTACCGTACAAACTGATCCGCAAAGTCTGAACCCAATCCCACTTGGCCATAATGTTTCCTCGCTGCCTGCAACTTGCTAAACACGTCCTCGATCCCTAATGCCACCCCATCTACATCAACGTAAATATAGGCCCCCGTTACATGGAATAATGTGACCATCTCTTCTACCCCCTCCGGCACCTCAAGTGTATGGATATCGCCAGGGGGTTCAAATGCGTAACCACCTTCATCAGCCCACCAATCGTGTTCGAGATAATGCCAGCGTCCTCGCAGAACCGTTGCATGTACAGGACCGGTGTGTCTGTGCCGCGAGAGGATGCCACTCTTTCGCACGCGAAGAATATTGACAAAATAGCCGTGCGAGACATTGAAACACAGCGGCCGGAACCAGACGTCTTTGGCCTGTGGGACCCAGAGGCGCTCGTCACATTCGAGATCGAGAACGCCAGACACCACGAGATCCTCGGGGACAGACGGGAGCTTCGCGCCTCTGTATGCGGCCTTGGAGAGGTCACCTTTTTCCATTGTTCTGGCTCTGTCAGCTACCTCACCACAGAGGGGAATGGGGATCTTGACCCCGTACCTGGTTTTGAATAAGAAATCTATGTGTTTAATTAATAACCCCGCGCCCATCATTCGACGTTTATACGACGGTACTCGCTGCATATCCGGTTGTGCCGGCGGCGAACCCGATGGCCCTTTGCAGGCGTCGGGTTCTCCGTCGGCGAGAACAACGAGGGCCTGGAATTGGTGCAGTGCATTTCGATTTAAGATTGCGACCTACTATGTTACATGCTCAGCTATCTCCAACAATCTACGTGTTTTTCATCCGGCAAAATGACGACAGACGAGTTTGTTGCGAGTTCTCATATCCTCCACCGGTCCTTCTCCGAACGGCCGGCCAAGATTGTCGCTGGCGATGGTATCAACCTCGTCTTGGAAAACGGCAAAACTGTGATTGACGCCAGTTGCGGCCCGTCAGTTTCCTGTCTTGGTCATACACAGCCTGAGATAACCGATGCAATTGTGAATCACCTGAAAAACGATATCGCCTATGTCTACTCAGGGTCGCCGTACACCAGCAACGCGGCAGAAGAACTAGGAGATATGCTCTTGTCACACAAACCCGGTGGTCTATCAAAAGCGATATTTGTTAATTCTGGTAGTGAAGCTACGGATGCAGCGCTGAAACTGGCCATTCAATACTGGCATGAGCTGGGACAACCTCAACGGACACACTTTATTTCCCGAAAGCAAAGTTACCATGGCAATACCATTGGGTCACTTTGTGTGTCTGGCCATGACTCTAGGAGAGAGTTCTATCAGTCTTTTATGTCTCATAACGTGTCGTTCCTGGATCCCTGCTACGCGTACCGGATGAAGGAGCCCAACGAGTCAGACAAGGAGTTTGGTGAACGACTTGCCCGCCAATTCGAGAACGAGATCCTGCGAATAGGCCCGAACAGAGTTGCTGGGTTCATTGCCGAGACCGTCAGTGGCACTACATTAGGATGCCTGCCTCCGGTGCCAGGATATTTCAAAGCCATCCGTGATATCTGCGACAAATATGGCATCTTGTTAATACTCGACGAGATCATCTGCGGCATGGGGAAAACGGGCACAATGCATGCATGGGAGCAGGAGGGCATCTCCGGTCCTGATATTCAGACAATTGGCAAGGCCCTTGGAGCTGGCTTCGTTCCTCTTTCCGGTGTATTGCTACATCAAAGAATTTTTGATGGCCTATCTGCAGGGTCTAAAAAGCTCGCACATGGCCATACGTTTCAGGTACCACCCCCTGCTGTATATACGGACTACAATTGCTAATCGGATATCGCAGGCCCATCCTCTTGCCTGCGCTGCAGCAGTTGCAACTCAGAAGATCATCAAGCGGGATAATTTGATCGAGCGGGTGGCTAAGATGGGGAGCAAACTGGAATTTCTCTTGAAGCAAGAAATCGGCCCTCTTCCTCTGGTTGGGGATATTCGCGGTCGCGGTTTATTCTGGGCAGTGGAATTCGTCCAAGACAAGGAATCGAAGACGCCTTTCTCGCCCAAGGTGGACTTTTGCGGTCAGGTCGTGCGACAATCTCTTGAGCTGGGATTGAACATCCTTGGTAACCTGGGTGTCACTGGTAAATATCAGGTTGACCATGTCCTCGTCTGCCCGCCGTATACCGTAACCGAGCTGGAGTTACAAGGAATTGTATCTCTGCTCAAGACTGCTATCGTGAAGACAAGCCAGTCTTTCCTTCACCCTGGGCATACGAACGGGACGAATGGGTATTAGGCTTCGTATTTATTCAATAGTCAATTTAATTTATTGTTCGATATGAGGGGGTCTCCCTGATCACAGTATACTATATACCCGGTTTTTTAGTGTGCATTATATGTAATACATCCCTGAGCGTCTGTCGGAAAGGGCGCGGCGTGATACTGATTGTAGAATAACCAGAATCATCCAATGCGCATACCGCCAAGTCTAGTGATTCCTTGATTCGAGCCCAGTTGGAACCGGATTTCTCCGTGCCCACCGTCCTTCCACCAAGTAACCAGTCAGCATGAATAGGGCCATCCGTAATCTACGCACCGTAAGCCAACCCCCGCGCTCGGCGTCAGACGCAACTGCGGACATGGCTGACGGATAAATTGAAATGTTGCCCCCTGCGTCCGCGCAGACTACTTGGTTCTGCATGTCACCACTTTGGTTACACAGCATGGCCCGAAAGCAAGTTTGGTTTATCACGGGCTGCTCCAGCGGCTTCGGTGAGCAGTTTGTGCGCCAACTCCGCGCACTAGGTGACGACGTCGTCGCAACAGGCCGCAATGCTGAGACGAAGCTCGCCTACCTGAAGGACACAGGCGCTACGATCCTCGACCTTGATGTCACAGCTCCACAGGCCGAAATCGACGCCAAGTTCCAGCAGGCAGTTGACATCTATGGCGGTGTCGACGTGCTCGTTAATAATGCCGGGTTTATCCAGTGTGGCGCGATTGAGGAACTCACGTTGGTGACTTGAATACACTGAGAATGGGCCCATTCTAATGAACATGACAGACAAGAAGATATGCAACGCTCGCTTGACACCAACTTCCACGGCCCCATCAACCTCACGCGCGCCGCGTTGCCGCATTTCCGCAGCAAGGCCGAAAAGGGCCAGGGGCTGATTATCTACATGGGCTCGCAGTCGGGATTCCACGGTGAGCCCGCCGGTGCTGCCTACTGCGCCAGCAAGTTTGCACTCGAGGGTATGATGAATTCCGGTTATTCCCCGCTGTCTAGTGAAAAGCCTTTTGTTAACTCTTTAGGCGCCATCGAAAGCCTTTCCAAAGAACTTGCCTGGCTCGCGCCGGGCATAAAACCCCTCATAATCGAAGCCGGTATCTTCAGTACCGAAGTAATGAAAAACATCAACCACGTCCCGCACCGCGTTGAATTCTGGCGCCCGCTTAACGACGCGTGTCGCGTTCGAGGGGCAGGCAATTACCGCAACGAGCCGGGGAATGCGGTTGACCTGGTGTCGAAAGTGATCCAGATTGGTAAAGGCGTAGGTATTGCTGAAGGGAAGGACATTCCGTTGCGTGTGCCGTTTGGGAGTGACTGTGTTGGCTTTCTTCGGCAGAAGATTGAGGATTTGACAACGATTGTGGACGAGTGGGAAGATGTTGCGCGCAGTGCAGACTTTCCAGCGCATGCAGGTCCCATGCCTGCTTTGCCTGAGTAAGTCTACGCCATAGTAGAGCAGCTATTTCTAAATGGAGCTGACGGCGAGTATTGCCTCGAGTGTATAAGTTACAGAGGATTAATGTCCAGGACTAAGAGACAATCGGGCTTGCGATGCTTGTGAATTATCAAAGCTACACCTCATATCCCCCTGTTAAACCCCTTCATTGTGCTGAGCTGGCGGGGAGGGAGCCAGGTACTCCTCTGGTTACGCCGAATGTCTCGCCTCGCCTAACTGCATAGATAGATTCCGCTGCAGTTGAAGCAAGCCCTAGGAATCCGAGAGCTCACAGGCCACAATATATGCAGCCCTCTGTCCCCATTGCAGTTGTATACCGGTAGCAGTTCTGGTTTAGATTCGGAATCGAGCGATTGACCACCGGAAGCATGCCTGGTGTCCCAATGATTATGGCTGTGCTGTTGGATATATTATAGATTGGACCGGTGCCAGCGTTGGATGGAAAACCGGCCGGTTTTTCAGCAAAACAAGCCACGTTGACTTAAGAGGTAGCAACCGCCACCGGCCATATCAGAAGCCGGTCCAGCTCAGCGATGTGTAAGCTAGAGACAGATCTCTGGATCTTCAATATCTCTTCCTTGAAAGCGCCCAAGTACCAGCGGTTTACCAGTGTGTTGACGACATAGAAATGGGCCAATATAGTCAGAGAAACCCCCCAGGCGAGGCCTGCTGCTCCGTCGACCTCCAGTAGGCCAATAAAGACATCAGGAACCAGGCCAGGCCAACCTAGCACTGCAGACTCCTCCAGGTTGTATTGAATCTCGGCATCGTCCGGAAGTCCCAGCTCGTTGGCCGTACATTGGAACACAGAGATAACGCGTGAATAGATACCTTCTAGAACGTCTATGGCCCTTGACGGTCCATCCACTCCCCACTCCGGTATGCTTGGAGTGGAGTCGGGCGTTAAATGAAGCTCGTTACTATCGGTAGACAGAAGGGTGGCGTGGAAGGCTTTCAGATCCGTGACCGCTTGAAAAGCGCCCCGGGCGAAGAGCTGCAATTGAGGAGAGCAGTGGCTGAGATCGGGCAAGGATGAATCGAAAGGAACGTCCTTCCAGTATTCATCGCCATGGAAGTGCAATACCATCGGGCGCAAGCAGCTTGCTTTCAAAGCAGGCCAATGACCTTGTATCACTGTCGACGCCCCGCGGATTAGGTGCAGCCAGTTCACGTCCGGTCGGTTAATTGGTGGCAGAACAGTCGACATGTCTGGAGGAGAAGCGGATTCACTCGTCCAAAAGGCCGGATGCAGCTCAGGCACCTGGAGGGATGCATAAACAAAGGCGACAAGGAGTAGGGAGCCAGCGCAAACAGCTTCGGCATTTGCGTTGGATAGGACGGCCACCTCTTTTCTGAAGTCCTGCAGGCCTTTCTGATAGTGATTCATTACAGACTGCAGCTCTATCGTACCCGAGGGGTGGTCTTCACCAGGTCCTCGCCTCAATCGATGGGTGACCAAGTGAATGCCACCCAAGGCGAGGAGTAAGTGCATGAGATAATGGTGCTTACCGGCGAGGCAGGGAATCACCCGCCGCCAGACAGTGCTACGTTTGGCGTGGAGAGACATCTCCTGAGCAGTATGCAGATGGAAGAACTGCATAGACAGGAGGTCATCCATGCGCAGATCACCGTCCTGTGGTGCGGAGGCACCGGATCGCCGCGTCGTTGGCGACTCCCATGCCTCTAGGTAAGATGGAACGGGTTGCGGACTACTGACACTCCGAGGGCGCAGCGGATATCGCCGCTCTCGAGAGGATCCGATCGGTTTGGGGGAAGCTGCTGGTGTATCAGGGAAGACACATTGCTCTTCGCGCGAAGAGCAGGAACCACAGACAGGACGAACTTCATCGCACTGTACCACATCCAAACCGACAGCGGGTCAGCCGACGAAAGAAACAGGCGTTAGGCGTTCAATTGAGGGGTGATTCCAGAGCATAGACTTACTTTGACTCGTCGCGACTTGCAGGAGAAACAGCCCAGGCGAGATTTGCGGTGACGTATGCGGTGTCTTTTCCTTGTGTGCTGGCTATTAAGGCCTGCATCTGCAGACATGTGTGAGTTTGCGTCTAGATAAGAGCTCAGCATAATGACATTGATACATCAGAAGCTATTACGATCCGCTTGTGGGCAGGAGATCGGGCGAGGGAGGTCGTGGTTCCAGGGGAATGACGCTGCCTGGTCCGGCCAGCTACGGTGGACTGCGAGGAGAAAGCCGAACATAAAATTATCTATTTCAACCTATCTTAATACTATAAGATTATTTTTAATATTCAATAATATTTTATAAATATGAAATATTACGAATTAATGATCCTGTTGTTGACCTTGCCAGCACTGCAGAAGCCCGCATTAATGGGAATCATAAGCTGATGTTCCTGGCAATTATTGTAATAAAGAACTGCCAAAGAGAGCGAAGTATCGAGAATACGCCCCCTCCTGCTGTGGAAACATGGAAGCCTGCCCGCGAAATCAGGCCCCCTCGTATACGTATTGAAAAATCCTTCCAGTGGAGAAGCGGTGGGCCCTAGCTAATCTAGGACTAGCCTCTATCCTGGTGATACAGCGACTAACAACTGCATTCTTAGACATCATATTGAGATACGGGCCCAGCTGGGCAGGCAGTTTGGATATGGGTACAGTTGAATGGGATGGTGAGGTCAGTCAAGGGGAGATGGGAGAACTGGAGGACTAAGTGTCCCTCGTGGATATCGGATACGTTCGTTTCCTTTGATATTTGCCCGTCGTAGAGAATATATATATCCAATTTTCGGCCATACGCCAGCACATAGTCCACTAACCCCAGGGGCTCTGAAGCAGAACTATGGAAGGCCATCTACTATATACTTACTCATTTTACTTTCAATTCCCGTATCTAACCTAGCTAGGTAGTACCGCAATGATAAGTCTGGTGGACGGGTCCGAATATAGCGAATCCTTGACAGCCATTCTTGTGACAGTGTCCAGTGGTGATATCAATAGTTGTAAGTGTGTGCCCTGCCTGAAATGGCAATGTTTCTGACATCAAAAGGTAGGACAGGCTCAAACTTCATCCATCCCTTTCCCTGGGTTGACGAGCGAAATTCCAGCATGATGGATGAATCCGGCAATTTGAACACGAATACGGAGCCGATATGATGACGTCACTGTTGTTGGGTTGGCGGGCGGCAGGATTACTACTTTCGGTACCTTAGCCGCTTCCGTAACGGGCATTCCGAGCAGATGAGACTCTGGCTCCTTAATTGAAGGACACAGCCTGCTTTGTATTATAGTATGCGAACAGAAGAGCTTGAAAATACCTTCCTCGCTGCACGTCCAGATTGTTCGACCTCGTTCTGTTCCAGTATGGGTTATCCGTCCGTGCTGGTTCAATCATACCATTATGATATGCTCATAGGCCGATAGGCATAAGACGAAGGATCCTTCAAATGTATCGTTAGTGGGCTCAGGGTCAATTCCAGACGCTAAAATGAGGGTTTCTGCTGGAGGTGGAGGAATACGTTCCATGTTCCTACTGGTTGTGTCGATCTTATACTGATGTAAAGCCGAACAGACGTTGTCGCTGACCTAGCAATGGACACGAATACGAGTAAAGGGGCGGTACAGAGGCATTTATATAGCTTGCTCACTACCGCTACATGCTCCATCATCTGGACAAGCATTTAGGCAGGCTACTCGATCAACTGGATGTTCAATATGCGACTTATGTCCCTGTGGCCCGTGTGGCTACTCGCTAACTGCGTGGCGGCTACAGGCGTGCAATGCAAATGTGTAAGAGCATTGATTACCTTGCAATCGCTTTCAAAACTAACCATCCATCGAATGATAGGCTCCCTCGGATCCTTGTTGGCCCTCGGAGGCTGACTGGTCGTCCCTGAACCAGACCGTCTCGGGTCGTTTGCTCAAGACGAAACCTCCTGGTTCCGTCTGCTATATGCCCGAGCCGAATTACAATCAATCAGCCTGCGAATATCTGATAGAAAACTGGGCAAACTCGCAGTATCACTCGTCTAACCCGGTGACGGTGTCCGATCCCTTGTGGTCCAACAGCAGCTGTACTCCGATTTACCCCAATGGAACCAGCGTGTCTGGAAACCCCAATGCAGGTGCCGAGGGATGCTCTCTGGGTTATTTGTCTCCCTATGTGGTAAACGCAACCACGGCACAGCATGTCAAGGCTGCCTTGCAGTTCGCGAGGAAGTACAATATAAGACTCAATATCAAGAATACTGGACATAACCCTGAGAAGAGGTACGCTTATCCAACACCTGAATGCTAAAGATTATCGAGCTGACCATTTTTATAGTTCTGCCAGTGGAAGTCTGTCGTACGTAACTTGATTTGCACAAAAGTGAAAACATATTACTGACAAAATTAGAATTTGGACACACCACATGAAACAGTTTCAAGTTCATCAGTCTTTCAGACCTGAAAATTGCAACTCCACCACTCCTCATATTGCAGCAACTGCGGGCGCTGGTATTCAAGATGGAGAGCTCGTTGATCATCTAGCAAAGCGCAATCTAACAGCTGTCGTTGGAACTAGCTCGGTAGGCGCCCGGCACACCTTTTCTCTTTGAAAACGTACTGACGGATTTCCAAGGATGTTGGTGTTACTGGTTGGGCAACCGGGGGTGGTCACGGTATCCTGACAGGAGTTTATGGTATGGGCGCTGATAATATCGTGGAGGCCGCTATTGTTACACCCAGCGGTGAGCTCATCACAGCCAACGAATGCCAAAACAAGGACCTCTTCTGGGCGATTCGGGGTGGAGGCGGTGGTACCTTTGGGGTCATTTTAAGTCTTACTGTCAAGGCCTTTCCCACGCCATCAATGTCGACAGCTACGGTGTCCATGAGTGCTCGTAATGGGACATCTGGCAAGGTATGGTGGAAGATCATTTCTAGCATTCACAAGGAAATGGTCATGCTCCAAGACGCAGGCGTGATGGGTTATTACACTGCTGGCGGGGAGCCTTACAGCTTCCAGTATACGATGTTCCAGCCCAACACAACTAATACCAAGTCAATTGACCGCCTGATTGAGCCACTCACGAAACATCTTCAAAGATACAACGAGACTGTGGAGTCGTCGTCATTCACCTCTTGGTTGCCTACTTGGGATCTCATCCAGAAGCTCGCACCGGTTGGTGGCGATGCCGGTGTCAGTCGTGGAGCGCGCGCCACTCGACTTCTTCCTCGTCAGGTAGTTGAAGATCCAGACTCCCTTGCAAAGTTGTTTGAGGTCATTGGGGAGAGAGATGAAACTGCCGCAGTAAGTTATCTTCATTACAGCCCACGCAGCAAATACTAAAAGAAGTTCAACCTGGCAGGATGGAGTTTCTAGTCCCTCTATTTCGGGTACCATGACTATCAGTCACAAGCCAGTTGATAGCGCATTGAACCCGGCTTGGAGGAATGCCGCTGTTCACTTGATCAGTGGTGTTAAATGGAACGATACGCTGCCTTCTTCTGAGGCCAGACATGCTATTGCGCGTGTGACAAATTCGACCGGATATGCCATGCGACAGCTGGCGCCCGACTCTGGCGTCTACTACAATGAGGTACGACAAACCCGTTTGTTCACATACTGCTATTCAGTTGAGGAGTACAATACTGACTGTGATCCCAAGGCCAACCCCTGGGAGCCTGACTGGCAGTGGGCTTTCTGGGGTCCAAACTACCCCCGAATTCTTTCAATCAAGAAGAAGTACGACCCGGAGAATCTTTTGTGGTGCCGCCACTGTGTGGGAAGCGAGTCTATGGTGCAGCAGAAGGATGGCTCACTCTGCTCTGCCGCTTGATTGACTTGCAAAAGGTAGTGGACCAGGTTATAGGTCTGAATAGGCTGGAACATGTGGCCAAGCTTATATATTATGCTTCGTCAGGTGCATTGGTGCCTTGGTTATTGTTGTATCTATTGATTTCTTAGTAGCTTTCTAGAAAGAGAGCCCGAGAGAAAGCCGCTTCTTGATCATCCCTGTTCATTTCAATTGCCACACCTTGCGTACAGTAATGAGATATTTATTGTGATAGGGTTTGCACTGGCCGGTCATGACTACTTAATGAGACCTGCCTAGCCCGGAGTGACTCTATAGTTGTTATCGAGACCATCAATCAGTAGGATATAGCACTACAGGCCATTCTTCATCTTATACGGCGGAGCTGGTCCCATGGCCGCCCGGACACAAAAACCATCAACGCCGACATTGACAGCTCCGGTTCCTCCGTCGCTCTGCCGAACCGATAATACACAACCTTGCCCTCGCCGTCCCTCACCCTGCCGCATGGTAACACCCGCGCCAGCCCATCCGCCAACCCACGCACAAAACCCCGTCCCCCAGCCAGCGGGTCAGTCAAGCAATCCTCAGTCCCATCCGCCCCCGATTCCACGAAAATCTCCCCAAACGGCCCAACCCAACAACCTCCCTCGAAAACGTACCCCGTCACCTGCACCCCATGATGGTTCAACCACGGCCGATACATAACCACCTCCGACCCCAATGAACGGCTGCCCGCCGGCAGTAGACCAACCTCGCCAACCGCCTGCCGTTCTCCCCGACCGAAGAACCTCTTCATCTCCCCACAATCGATCCCCTGCGACCCAAAGCTGCAGACGCCCCCAAATCCACGACGGGGCAACGCCGCCGTCTTATGCAAAAGCCCCCGGGCAAGCCTTACCCAGGACCCCACCCTGCCTTACCCACCCTAACCCCTTCCAGTCAAGGCTGCCTGCAGCCGTTGTCCAACCCTCATCCCAACCCCAATCAGCGTACAGGCCCTCCCCAGGGCCGTAGCCAACCAAGCTTCCCCTACGCCCCCAGGGCCGGAGGGATCCACAGCTGGGCCGTGGGCCGCCGTGGATTTACTAGAGTGCGTGGGCCAACCCACGCATAGTCGTGACCAGAGGCGAAGCCTGGTGGTATACAGGTAACGCCACGCATTCTGCGCGCTTATAGCGAACGTTCGGCCTTCGGCCAGCAATACGCGTGGGTCCGAGATTTGCAGATCCTCGAGGTCCAGTCCTCTCGTACTTGTAAACTACTTTCTGCGTTGAGAAGGGGGCTCCACTTTCCTGGCTCTATCTTGGAATTCCTAGGCAACAAGATACATCTTTGAAGGCCTTTACAGGTACGTACACAAACCTCGTGCGCTGGTACTTGGTCAACCTCTAACCCTGGCTTTCCCACAGTACTGCCATGTTCCACTACTCGATAGGAGAGTTATGTGGAAGTTGCATCCTGATAACAAGCAGCCCGGGATAGCCTACAACAAGTTCCTGCAACAAGTCCCTGTTCTGGTGCGCTGTTGATAAGACATACAAGTGAGCGGGCCAAGTTGACAAGTGACGCGTCTCTGAGTGCGAGTGACAATGAGCTATCAGCCCTTGTATGGAGCCATCACCGCCGTCGACATTTGGCCTTCTACATAATGTAAATACAGAAAATGGCCCAGTCTAGTCCCCAGAAGGGCATTCTACTATTCACTAACTATCAGTTTACCCAAACTCACCCCAGGTCGCAGCTACTCAGAAATTCCACTGCTTCATCCAGTTCTCGAACAGAGGCGCATCAATCTCCTTCAGGTTCCTCAAGGTCCTACTCGCAACCGCAGTTTTGGTCGTCTCAGTAGATGGACCGGCTTCATCACTAGAAGTAATAGCCTTGAAGAAATCAAGGATCTTCAAAGCAGGTTTATCTTTAAGATCGCTTTCCGTGGGGGTGGTAAAGGCCTCGAGAGACTGTACCCATGTATGAACATGAACCGGCTCGACATCAAAGTACTTCGTCACAGCGGGAATCAGATCTTTCCACTCGGCCTTCCTTGGGTTGACAATGTGGAAGGCTGCACATGGCTCATCTTCCTGCGTCATGCGTCGTGTGCGGACAATGTCTGCGATGACCTTGGCCGTAACATCCTAGGAGAAGGCCTGTTAGATAGATTTATAGACCGAAGATTCGCAACGTACCACAGGGACCCATTGGACAGAAACTGAACCAAGCGAATTCGGAATTTGCTTGATCGTTTTTGAGGTCGCGACCAAGGCTGGCACCCATTCTTGCTTATTCCACATCCCCTTCTCCGCTGTTGGTCCTCCAATCTGACCAACTCGGTGAATACTGGTTGGAATACCACGTTTGGCTGAAGCAGCTGCACAGATTCGCTCAGAAACATGCTTTGATTCACCATATCCCTGGCGAAGGACCGAGCTAGGGTCAGTGAAAATGACCTCAGGGATAGAGGGCCCTTGGCTATAGCCCTCGATTGTGGAAATAGACGAAATAAAATGGATATGAGCCTGCCTCTCACTGGCAATACTGAAATCGACGAGCCGACGCACACCTTCAATGTGAGGTTGCTCGAAGGCTTCAACGTGATGGTTAAAGTTGACTTTCCAGGCATTATGAATAATGGTATCGACACTTTCCAGGAGCTCTTCGTATTTTGCCTCATCAAGCCCAAGCCTTTCATCCCCGAACTTTGCCTGAAGGAATTCAACCCGGCGTGGGAACCTGTTGAATCCCACCAGGCCCTTCTCACGCAGGCTCTGCAGCTGTCTCGGGGCGGCATCATCAGACCGATTGAGGCAGTAGATCTTAGAGACACTCAGGTCGCGGAGGAGCTCGTGCAAAAGATACGCACCCAGGGAGCCAGTCGAGCCAGTGAGGATGACACTGTGGCTTTCGCCAATATCGTCGGAGTATTTCCCAACGAGCCCACTAATTCTAGCTTCGCGATCCTCGTCACCTTCAACAACCTGTTCCTCAGGCCCGGAGTCCTTTCCCTGTAGAAGGCCATGAACATATCCGGTGAGTTGGACTATGGTTGGGCGAGAGTAAAGCTGCGAATTCCCAAAGGCTGCCCCCAAATCCGGCCGAGCTGTTCGCAGCGAGGCCTGCAGAATTTGACCTAACCGGAGAGTTTGCAGGGAATCAACGCCGAGAGCAAAGATATCGGCATTTTCATCGACCGTGGGTGTACCCAGGATATCCGACACGACCTGAGTTATATATGTCGTGACATCCGAAAGAGAAGAATCTTTGTCAAGTTGGTCGACATTGATTTGATCGCCAGCCTGATAAAGCGAATCGATCTCTGCGGCATAGTCGCTTGCAGCAATACGACGTTTGACCGTACCCTTGGGGGTCAATGGGAATGGCTTCGCCTGAGACGCAACGGCAACACGCTCTCTCATGAGCTGGGCATAGGCAGGGGCTGCTCCATTAGCCGTCTTCGCCAAAGCCCAAATCTCATCGATCAAAGAGTTTTGGTCGCCGCTCCATACAGACCAGTCTGGTTCAATAACGGCAGCAGTTTGGAATCGTCCCTGGCCAACCACCAAAACGTGATTCACGAGCGGGTGGCTTGCAATGGTCTCCTCCATCGAAGTAGGATTGAACTTCTCTCCATTGCTGAGGACAATCAGATCATCCTGGCGGCCCGCGTAAAGCCATAATCCATTCTTGACGGGGTGGGGGGCAAACAAGTCTCCAGTGTGATACTCCGTCCTGTCGGGATAAGTATGGAAAACGGCCTGAGCCTTGCGACTGTCTCCTCGTTGCACGACGAGCTCATGTAGCCCGTCACCGACGTCGTGCATTTGCAAGCCCGCATTGAGGTTGAACTCAAGGTATGCCCAATCTTTCTTATCTTGCGCAAGAAGAGCTGGGAAGATGCTGCATTCGCTTGTTCCCAGGACCGACTGAATCGGTACTGCCTCTGCGAGACGGTCTCCTACATGCGTGGCCAGCGGTGAGCCTCCAAAGGTAAGAAAATCAAACTTGCATAGGCTGTTGAATCCGAGCTCTGACTTGCACAAGTCGTCTATGAGAGATGAGGCCATGATGGCTATCTTGGGTTCAGTGTCCTTGACAATTTGGTCAAACAATTCATCCGTGAGCGGCCTCTCTGGGCCCAGAACGAAAGGGGTCTGATAGTAAACAGGTATCATGATGCTGAGAATTCCCATCAAATGGAAGAAAGGACTCATAGTGAAGTGCAACTTTCCCCGGCCATTTACAGGAGCGAAACTACTGCTTCTTCCCTCTGGGAGCGGGACCGTCCCAATATCTTCCATTGCCTGGAGATAGCCATTTGTCATCGGGACTGGCTTGGGCATTCCTATAATCGTGTTAGCCCATTACCTGTACTGTTTGACCCTGCATAGAACTCACCTGTCGTTCCCGAACTATGGATGTAAATCGCTACGCGATCCTCTGCATCTTCGGCCGGCTCTTTTACCACAGGGGCAGGGGTTTCCCCATCGCGATCAAAAAGTTCCCACAAACCCGGAGCCTGCACAGTCTTTAATGAGGGATCTGCTGCACTCAGGTCTTCGATTTGTCGGCTTCTCTCTGAGCTGTACACGACCTTGGTGGATTTCGTGGCTGCGAGAATGTGTCGTGACGCTTGCTCCGAGTTCCTTGTGGAGAGAAGAAGTGCCTGATGATTTCTTTAACATGGACAATCCTTTCTCAAAGAGGGCAGTAGCTTCTTACAGTATGCCTTAGTCTCATGCATGCAAAGATGAATGCTATATAGCGGATGTCGTTGGCGCCGACATATGCGATGGTCTCGGGCTCCTCCGAGGGTGTGACATTTTCCTGGACCCATATCGCTGTGCGATTGATTGCATTCACGAGAGCCTTGAAATTGACTCTTACCCATCCCTCGGAAATGTCAGACGTGACAGGTTGGATACAGTAGAGTGCATCTGGATTGTTGGCAGCGATGGAATCGACGATTCGCAGTGGTGTACGTAGCCCCATTTTGAAAGATGTAACGGATGAGAGATGGACGCCTGTACTTCACATATGTGGCCAAGGGGCTTATATATCTTTATCGGCGCTGCTAATCCTCCCCTGCGTAGGTCTCATCGTCCATTGATGACGTGGTCAAGCTGGTATGTATTATGAGACCGTCCGCGGAGCTCGAGAGCCCAATGCACCTCGTGTCACACAGCATGAATCTCTCGCAAGCGTGACAGGGTAATTGAGTTTAGGGCTTTAAGAGTCGCATTGGACAGCCTCACTTGGAGGAAACAAGCGGTGGAAATCCAGCCTCCGAAGATCCAATGGGGTAAAGAGTTGAGGAATATGACCTCACGCACACGAGAGATTGTCTGGGCGAGGGATACCGTGCCAGTGATCGCCCTCCTGATTTCTGATTGTCTGTAGTCTCAATAAATTGGTGATATACCTTGCTCAGCTGAGTGAAAGATGCTTGTTGGCATCACTCAACCACCACAATCAGCCGGAGCCTTTTTACCCCGAGCCCATCAGCGTGAACAACAGTCCTAAAATGGTTCCAACTTTATTGTGGGGGAAGCTCCTGAGTTTAGTTATTGCTGGCATGATCAGCATCCAGAAAAGACTATTGATCATAGTAGATGCGACCGCAGCACTGCTGTCAGAAAGCTCATCACTAATGCGTGATGTCCACTATGGTGTGATCCTGCACCAGAGGGGTTCGGTCCTAACAAATAAGGCACATTGGTCGGCCTGATTCGCTATTACGATTATTCATTCTTGAAAGCCGCGCTCAGATGGTTGTCTTGTCTCATAGCATCTTCGCTCCTTGCGCTCCACAATTAACGAAACGAAGGACACTCGCAGTGCCTAGTGGGGGCGCACCTATGCACGGCTACGTCTGAATCGGCGCGAAGGAATAGCAAATTGTTAGCAGTGGTTCTTTTCACACAATCTCCACTGATAACTAACTTCTTCTTATTATATTTAGCTTATTACTCAACCACATGAACATGAAAGTCTGTGCATTGAATCTGGCAACGATCCTATGGCAAATACATGAGAAATAGGGATAAGCTGGTGAAGTAGAATAGGAAATCAAAGTGATAAAGGATGGCTGGGTAGACGCCGACCAACAGTAGGTTGAGTGTTGAACCGGAATCCTAGCAGTCACTAAAGGTCGACGACGTCGAACTGGTTGAAAAGTGTCCACGCCCCGATCCAGTCACTGTTCACTGTCAACCAATCAAACCTAGATTTGAAAGGAGCCTTCCAAGGATTGGTCCAAGGCCTAATAAGGATAGAAGGAGTGCATCCACGACGGTGGTTAAAGGTGCCAGACTGCCGATTCCAAGTCTTTTTACTAAACTTGTAACAGGAAATAATACTGCCAAAAAGTTTGCCCCCCTGCGAGGCAGTTTCAGGCTTATTGCGCGCTTCTGAATCTCATCAAGCGCTGTGGAATCAATCACTCCACTAGATCTAGATTGATCATTCCCGTCGGCAAGGCACATCTCTGTAAGAGCATCGGATAGCTCTTTTTCATCTTCGGGGTGATTGATCAGGTCATGGCCGGCGGTGCTGGCCTGGCGAAGAATATGAATAGCGTCCCCGTGCTCGGCGAGTTCGGGGTTTCCGGATGCGAGTAGCTTGTCGATTTCAGCGACAGATACTCTTATTTGGTGCATAACCAACTGGACTTTGCTTTCACATGTGCTTGGAGCTGGAGCTGTAGAGCACAGCAAGAGGAACGTAGCGAAGACGAAAGAGAAGAAGAGCCTGGACATCATATTGAGATACGGGCGCAGCTGGGCCTGCAGATTAGAATATAGATAATAGTAAAAGGGAGATGGGAGAGAGCTGGAGTATTTAAGTATCCCTCCCTGGATTTCGGATACATGTTCCTGTTGCAGAGAATCCATACTCCGTATATCAGATTTGTAGCACCCAGCCAATAGTGCGCTAACGCTAGGGGTTCTGAAGCATAACTATGAAAAATTAGCTACGAGCTAGAAGTAATTTGAAGTTGAAGTTGCTGTGGCTAACCTGAATAAGTAGTAACGCGATGATCAAGTGTGTCGGCTGATCAATATAATGGTCATCCGGTGAGAATGTAGCTCATTGTTGGCAGTCGCATTTTTTGGACAGAATGTCGATCATTGAATCTCAGCCATCCACGAAAGGTCCTTGGCCTGGAGGGGTTTGCGAAGATCTGAAGGGTGGAATACATCTAATAACAAGGTTCCCTGACATCAAAACTGAGAAGAATGGGGAGGATATTCCGAAAAAGTAAGCGGGCGTCCATTCTTTATTATTGCCATTAAATGTAAAGGCGAAAACAAGTGTCATTTAGACCTAAAAAACTAGCACGGCCAGGCTTCATTGCTTTTCTGCCTTGAGAAGGGGCATTCACTTTCCTCGCACTGTGAGCATTTCCAGGCAACAGGTTCGTCCTTTAAAGCCGAGGAATTCTCTGAACGACTTTGCAGTGCGGACCATGGTGGGTTCTGGTCGACGTGCTTATTGAGTTCTGGCTCTTAAGATGGGCTGGGTACGAGTATGCATAAGTTGGTATACGGCTAACCATTGGATATTGTAAGCTCGTAGGTTATTGATTAATATTGAATACAATAGAATACAGAATGATCGGGGATCAAGTCTCCCACAGCTTGTTAAAAGCTCTTGAATAGAAATGTCGACATTCGGCAGTGTTGAACTTTCCGCAGACGCCCTAATAAAGTAGCTCGCTATCTATTGCCCCTTCAGAGACCTGGACAGCCCCTTTGCACCGCGTTGATTGTGAGGTGCCGGATGACCTTTGTAGGTCTGATTGTCGAAGCTTGCCAACGCAGTATGCGTAGCGTAAAAGGCACCCTTAGGGTTGTAGTACTCGTCGAACATCAATGGCTTCGCACCCTCCACCCAAGTGTACGCGTGCTTATCAGTAAATCCCCAGAAGCTTATATCGGTGATTCCTGCGTCCAGAGCCTCAGTGAGGATAGTACTGTAGGTATCAGCTTGGAACGTGCTGTTGAGCGTATGGACATCCATTTCAGCGATCGATACTTCCAACCCGAGCTCCTTGTAGGAGTCGACCATCTCCTTGACTACCCCCGGCTGGACAGGTAGTCCTTCCGTGACGTGCATCTGAAGGGCAACTCCGTCAATGGGGACGCCGTCTGCCACGAGCTTCGAAACCAGATTGTAGAGCTCCTGCCGCTTTCCAGCGAGTGCCTCGACCATAGCCTCGTTAATGAAGAGCTTTGCGTCCGGGGCAGCCGCACGGGCGATCCAGAAGGCGTCACCAATGTAGCTAGGTCCGAGCACCTTGTAGAAGTCGTTGGTTTGCAGTCCGCCGCCCTGGGTCTCGAGGGCTTCGGTAACAACATCCCACCGATCTACCTTGTCGTGGTACCGCTGCATAACTGCCCTGAAGTGCGCCGTCATTTCGGCACGGAATGCCGCAGGGTCGGTGATATTGACCAAGTATTCCGGGTTGCAGCAGCTGGAGATAAGTCCGTGGCCCTTGACCACCATGTCGTGGGCTTCGGCGAACCGGACCAGGCGGTCGATTGTCTCCCAGTTGTAGTGGCCCTTGGTCGGGTGGATGGACGCCCACTTCATCTCATTTTCGGGGGAGAGGCTCTCGAACTGCTCGGCAAGGACAGTCGCAAACTGAGTATCATTGAGATACGATGGACTGATAGCCCCAGACCCAATGAGAATGCCTTTGTTTGCTGCTTCCTCTCTCAGCGGGCTGGTATTGGTGTCGGTGATGGCGTTGATTCCATCGGTGGCAGCGAGGAACGCCGTGAAAAGGGAGATGGCGTTGAAGGATTTCATGGTTTGTCCTGATGCTGAGCAAGTGTGAGGTGCCAATGCAGTCACATTATCCAGGTATTTATACCTTTAGCCATCCAGACCGTGGATATAGTGGGTCGACACAAATACGAAAACGAGTGGGGCAGTTTCTGTCATATAAGATCCATTCGTGTTCGTACACATGAAGAATCCATAATCAATCCGTCGTATCTGGACAACCACCGAGCCTGTTGGCATCTAATGAAAGCAATAAATGGTGGGCCGGAGAAAGGGGGCTGTAATGGTTGAATAGTGGGCGACATCTCGATAGGCTACAATATATACAAATCCCACCCCGGACACAGCATCTTCTAACCCGCCCAACGGTCTATTGTTCAACAGATTGCGACCAAAGTTCCAAAACGTAAACAATCCATTACAGGTTGGGAAATCGCACCCTCAGATACTGGTTCGGCCAAGAAACGTCCAGCCCAAGCTTCCAAGCAACTCGCAGCACCCACTCCGGCTCTCTCAGGAACTGCCTGCCAATCAATAGAATATCGGCCGACGGCTCTTCCTCCGCCGTCGCTTGTGTCGCATGCCTGGCATCTGCCGCTTCCTGAGCCAGCAGTCTGTCCGCCTGAACCAGATCTCGCGCCTGTTCGGCCTCCGTGATCATGCCCACGGCACCGATCAGCAGCTTTGAGCCAGACGCACGTACAGATTTGCGGATCTGAGCAGCAATTTTGGTTTGATAATCCTTAGTCATGAACGGGTTGACTGTTTGCGTCGGATGATTTCCTCCCGTGCTCACGTCTAGGAGGTCGACACCGAGAGGTGAGACCAGCTTGGCCAACCTGATTGTGTCCTCGACGGTCCAAGTGCCGTACTTGTGGCCAACCTCTGTGCTGTCCAGCCACTCAGTCGAGCTAACCCTAAGGAAAAATGGCATCCCGGTGGGCATCTCATTCCTCATGGCCTGAATGATCTCCACTAGCAGCCGAGTCCTGTTCTCAAAGCTGCCCCCGTAAGAATCCGTTCTATGGTTCGTAACGGGACTCAAAAACTCGTGGATCAGATATCCATGTGCGGCGTGGATCTCAATCACGTCGACGCCTGCCTGAACTGCTCTCCTCGCCGCGTGGCCCCAGTCTCCCACCAATTCCTTGATCTCGCCTTGACTCAGAGCCCTGGGGGGCCAGAAACCGCCCTGTTCCTCGAGGCCCAGTCCGTCCCAGGTCTGTTCAATCCCTCCAGATGGCCCGACCACATCGTCAGGCCAGCCATAGTGCTCCTTCCCCACGCGAAGGCTCCCCTTTTTAAACTGGGTGCTTCCAGCCACCCACGGGGGAGCTGTACTTGCCTTGCGCCCGGCATGTGCAAGCTGGACACCCGCCAACGCGCCCTGGGATTTCACAAAAGCGCTGACACGCCGGAGCCCTTGGATTTGGGCGTCATCCCACAGGCCCGGGCAATAAGGTGAAATCCGGCCGTTGAATTGAACAGCGGTCGCCTCGACAAAGACGAGAGCGGCGCCCTTGAGCGCGAAGTGGCCCAGAGTCGCAATATGGTAATCGGTCAAGCTGCCAATAGAAGGGCCCTCTGGCGCGGTCGAGAACTGGCACATTGGGGCCACGGTGATGCGATTGCGGAGCGTGACATCCCGTATGTTGAGTGGTGTAAACAGTGTGGGTGTCGAGGCATCAAGCGTAACAGGAGTTCCAGGGGACTGCTGGTGCTTGGGGGTGAAGTAGTTGATGTTGGGGACTGGCGCACTCAGGCCCTTCAGGCCTGGGGGCGTCAACATGTTGATTGGGAGGGATGGTAACGTTTAATCCGTGGTATATCAAAATGAAATGCGTTGGAGGCTGTTTCTAACAGCTGGACAATAATGAAGCTGATGTATTTTTATAGTTGGCAAATCAATTCTGATTTATAAGCTTTGTGCACTTGCAAGACTGAAGTGGAGAGTGAAGTGGAGAGTGCAACGGTTAGTTAATTCGTTAAGCTGAACCTCGGCTGTGGCGTGAATATACGCCAGCTGTCGATACACATTTGCATAAATCCACCCAGATTGGGTATACTGGCTGCTGCTGTATAGGCACGCCGCGTGGCTTATTAATCTTTGATTTATAAGCCCTGCATAAGTCTAATTTAATGTGCAGTATCAAGGATCGGACAGCCCTATTGATTCGTTATGCCTTGCTGACAAGGGTTCACGTTCAAGACGCAGTCCTTCTTGAAACTCTCCAATTCAGTCGGAAACCCTTCGAGGATCATCTCGTTGTTCCAAAGGCAAAGTAGTCGCCTGCCCTGGCCATGAATAGCCGCCATACCAAGATGCCGGATGTGGCCCCAGTTATGCACTCGATGCCGGCCACGTCCGGTATACCAATTCCGGAAACCCACTCCCAAGGCGATCTGCGCCGTGGTCGTAGGGCTATTTTGATATGGCCTGGTCAGTATTCTGCTGATGGTACACCTTGTAATGCACCCCGCAATGCAAGGTTCGGGCTCATAGATCCCTGCCATTATCTGATCGTGCTCATTTGTATGTTCCGAGATGTAATAAAATTTGGGATCAACACTTTTTGCATGATCACGTCACGAGCTAGACATTTGTCTTGAAAAGTGGAGCCTATAACTTCTGCAGGATATTGTACTCCGGCTGGGGGTCTTCTATTGTGAGATGTGCGTCTAGATTGCAAAGTGACAGGCTAGGTCCGAGGCGGAGATATAGATCTAAACATAGTGGTCATGGTCAACGCCCAAGCAATTAAACAAATACATATGTATATATATTCACCCGTAGTTGGTATTACAATGCCAGCAAAGACAAAATTTGAAAATGTACATGGGTTGCCCCGGCGGCTGTGTTTTTATAGAAAACCTCCCTCCCTGTTCATTGTCGCAGTCTGGGTTCTCTGGTTGGTCTTCATGGGCATCCAATATTAGACGCGGGACGAGGGTACGGTCTGTCCTCATGAAGCAGCATTCATGAAGCACACTATGCTGCTTCAGCAAACCTGGTCTCCTTCAACGGCGCGGGCTTGACATTCTTGCTCTACTACCTCTCGATCTGGCTCCAGGCAATGGAGAACTTCAATCCTGTCGACTGCAGTCCATTTCCATTCTCAAATCAAGAGAGGGGACTTGGTTGGCCAAGAATACGAAGCACCTCGCACCAATCCGGATAGGATGCTGGCCTCGTATTGAAATTATTTGCGTGGGACTTTTGTTGAACATTGAACCGACAGTAGTCCAGATATATTAACATCTAAACCCATTCAAGATAGCAGCTCCGATGATTACGCAAGTCATATCCTGATCAAAAAGCGTGCCTGTTGTCTTAAATTCGCGCCCCCCTCCAATTGTGCAATATTCGATTAAATGTTACAGCATTCCTCCCCGCAAGCATGGCAGACACAGATCCACGCAACCAGATCAAGACCTTGATTGAGCGGGCATCCAGCCTCGAAGACAACGGACAATTGGGCGAGTCAATTGCGCTCCTTCTCCAGGCGCGGCAGCTCTGCGATCGGTATCTTGGTCCGGACGACGTGGATACACACTTGACCCAGATTATCCTGGCCTACAACTACCGCGCACAGGGTCGGTATGGCGAAGCGGAGCGTCTCGATAGAGAAGTCCTATCTAGACAACAGCAGCTCCTCGGCGACAGCCACGTAGAGATCGCGAAAAGCCTCAACAACGTCGCGCTTGATCTAAAAGGCCAAGGACGTGAACACGAAGCACTCGACCTCGAGGAGAAAGCACTTAACATTATGATCAACGTCAAGGGCGAGGAAGCGCTGCCGACATTGACGAGTATGAATAATCGCCAACAGCTATGTGAATGAGGAACGGTTCCAAGAAGCTGCCGATCTACGCAGCCGGGTAGTAGAGATCCGAACACGCGTGTTAGGACGCAGCGACCCATTGACCATTGCCGCGATGGATATGCTTGGAGGCGATTACCGCGGCCTGGGTCAGCTCAACCGTGCCATCCAACTTCAGGAGGATGCTGTCAGTGCTGCCTCTTCCAGCTTGGGCGCCGCCCATGAGACAACGGTCAAGTGCATGATGAACCTCGCGGGCACTTATAAATCACAGGGGACGGATGAGGGGACAGCGCGTCAGGTGGCACTTTTGGAGGAAGCATACAGATCATTGCGACGAACAGAGGAGGAGGATAACCTGCTGACCATCGCCCTCATGAACAACCTTGGCCTTGCGTACACAAGGACTGACCGGCCGCAGGATGCGAGGGCCCTGCTGGTCTCCTGCCATGAGTGGAACCACAGGACATATGGACCAGGCCATCCAAGAACTCAGGCTTCCAGGCAGAACTTGGAGTTCGTAATGAGGGAGCTGGGGGAACTTACCAGGGCGCCTATTTTTTAGAACGGCCTATAACGGTGGCTGCCTATTTAGTGAGATATATTAAATGTCTGCATAGATAACCTCTATTCTGATGGATTCCTTAACTACGGGCGGTCCCGCTATAATAGAACGCCAGCCTAGTACTAGACAATTGCCCTTAGAGGGATAGACTGGCTTCTCTAGTGGATATGGTCGCTGGTGCTGGACTATTGCAGCAAGGGCAGTCTTGCAGAGAGCTAGAATAGGGCAGCATGAAAGCCAAGGCTGTGGAAGAGGAGGGCTGGCATTCCTTTAGATACCATGCTCCCATATAATTCAAGGATGCTGTTTCCAGCCAATAACTCCCTCTAAACATACTGCAGTGATCAGCAGCCTAAAGTCCCCTAGTTACCCAAAGTAGGTTCGTGCAGCCCTTTCACTACGGCTTATGGATTCAAACTGGACCGGGCCGGGTCCGATACGCATGTCCGAAATGTACTCCTGATTTGTCCTCCATCGCAGGCTGCAGGTAGCCGGTCCTGCTCCAGGGAAACCCTCGCAACCGGTTGGCTGGTTTGAACTATGTCTCCATTTTGCAAGCGGGGTGACGCAAGGGACAGGATACAATGGCCAGTAACATGTCTATCTTAGCTGGATGAGGGTCAGAAGGTCAGCTGCTGGGTGTCTCGCAGAGCGTTGGCCCTGGCATCAATATCTGTGAAAGACGAGGATATCGGATAAGCTACGTATCTATTCTAGGCTGTTGTTGGCTGGGTCTCCTGTTCGCTCTGTACCCTTCCGGTCTGTATGCATATTTGCCTTGCGGGAGATAACATCATTCGAAATTTCCAATGAACGTCGCTGTAATATCCAGAGACGCACAATACTCCCCTCGGACGAACACCCTCCTTGCGCTATCAAGCATGACTCGTATCCGTTGAAGAAAAACAGACTGTGTGGGTTCACACCGTTATCGCCTCGGACAAGTGATATGGCAGGTACGTATCCACTGAGTATACCATAATGGCGTCGTTCGATGAGGAGTTAGTGCCTCAGCAGGAGGTCAGGCGCACCGCCTGCGTTAACATTCCATGTATGCGTTTGAAAGTCTGCTTCTATATGCTTGCATCCGCCCTATCCGATGTTTACAAGGCGAGCCATGATGATCTATCATTCAGAAGCGATGCTCTGAAGTTCTGAACGTGGGTTATTTAAAGTCGCAATAACCCCCCTCTCGATAGGAATGAGGCCCAGGATCAAGCAAACAATCTTTCCAAACACGTCTCTCTTCTACAAACTCAAACCCAAGATGATTGAACTACCCACCGAGGTTGGCAATGGTGTTATTGCTAAAACCGACAACCAATCTACAAGCTTCACGGCCCAAAATCTACCCTGGCAGCTGCTAAACACTGCGCATTCTACCGGTCTTGGTATCGCAACTACTGCCATCCTTGAGGGCCAGGTGGACATTACTGACCCTACCACCCTGGCCAAGGTAGTCCAAGAGTACACCGGGGCTATTATTGACTATGAGAATGTGTCCCAGAAGGAAAGGAGTGCTGCCCTGGCCGACCTCGTCCGCCATGTCGCTGCCGAGAAGGACTGGCTGGCTGGCTGGACATGTCTGTCGAAGGCGGCACCCAACTGCGGTCTATGGTCTCGTCTCATCGAAGACGTCTCCATGTCGGTTGATGTTTACCGCCGTGTCAAGCTGAGTGATACGGCACGGCCAATGGTCGATGACTTGACCATCCACGTCGTCGCGCAACCAGACCCCAACTCATTGAATCAAATTGGACCAAAGAGCCTTGGTGGACATGATTGGAAAGTGGACAAAGTATTCAATGAGGTGAAGAACACTTGGACGAGCTCTGGATTTGGGGCCGTTGCCCCATGCACCCTGTTCGGCTGGGCTGGGCTATTCAGAAAGGTCGTCAAGCCAGAGGACATTTCCCAGATGATCAGTATGCAGCTGCTCGGCACCGTTGATTATGACTTCGACAAGAATGAAGACCACAAGCCCGGGATGAGTCGCTCTGGCACCGTTGCAGGGCGGAATTGCATCAAGATTGGATCTAAACTTCAAGGCGGAGCGATGGTGGCCCTGCTCAATCATGACCTCCAGCATTGCGTACGCGACATTCAACTGAGTTGGGCTCGAGAGGGAGACGGTGCCACCATTATAGGGCCATCCAACATCTCGCCCAGAGACTGGACCATGGCCCTGAGTGGTGACTGTGCAGCTCTGACTCCGTATGGCTACATACCAGAAGCAGACTATGATCCCAGTCAACCTGGCCAGTTTACATCTGTCCTTGTCGCCAATATTCACGATGTCCTGTATGATCACGGAGCATCGAACAGGATGTCCGGTATGATGTACACTGCTGGTGCCGGGTTGGCAAAGGACGACATAGCCGTTGCCTATTCAATTGGAATGCTAGATGCCATTGCCCGTCGCATTCGTGATATTCCTGATGGAAATGACCTACTATTTGGCGACTCTGTCTATATGATTACCTTTAGCTGGGCGCCCTTCAACACTCGATATCGCACATGGGAGCGGTTCATCAAATACACCAGACTCTTGCAAGCGTCCTCCTCCCCAGAGGCGTCCCGAATCTTGGACCTTTCTCGGCGTGGAAAGGTCCTGGCGGTTTCTGATAGCGACCTTGAGGTTATTCCAGTTCGAGACTCCTGGACAGCAGCCATGGACAAGTCGTCGCCGTCCAGACTCTCGCCCCGAGTCACCCAGGCATATAGACTGGCACCGACCTCGGCTGTTTTCGATAAACATGAGATGAGGCCGTCCGGTCTCTGCTCGGAGTGTGAACCTCTCTACGACACATCTATCGGCAGAGAAAACCATATACACGCCATCTCGGGGATGCCTCAGACCGTAATTGAACGAGACTCCGTTAATATCGCCGCCGGTATCCGTCGCGTGGCAGCTCTAGCCGCCAAGAAGAGTGATTTATCTGGAAGCGCCTGTTGCGAGAAATGTGCTTGTAAGCTCGGCGCATGGGCTGACAGAGTCGCATACAAGGTGCTCCTCGCCATGATGGCCAGTGAGCCATCCTCTAGCCCACAGGAGTGGATGCTGGAGAATTACCTGGTCATTTGCGCGACTCTGTGGCCGGTCTCTGTCATCACCATCCTTAGTGGTTTTGACCTTGTCGCGAATGCTAAATTCGAGCCAGGTGCTATGGGAGAGCGCGATGCTGTGGATTGTTAGCCTATCGATATCCAAATTCTCGACAAACCTTGTAGGCTCCGCTGGAAGCATTCGATTATAAATGGACAAACCCATGCAGTCCCCACCATGGCGTCTATAACAGAGTTTGGCGCGCAAATTCAGAAGGCTAGGATCAGCGTTTGCGTTACAATATCTAGGCTGCTAAACAGGAGGCGTGAAAACTTTTAACTAATACTACCCGAGTCTTCTTAATTTATGGCGCATAGAGTACATTCAGCTCAGGCAAATCAATCCAATAACCAAGTGTGGAAAAGCAAAGCACAGTACACCAATCGCACTAGGAATACCTGAATGCGAACCCCATAATCCCAAGCGAGATGGAATGGTAACTACATCATGCATATACCAACCAGAACAGACAGTCCAAGGACTATGCTCAAGTCCCGCCAGACGCGAAGAGATGAACCCTCGCTCATTGGGGCAGGCTCCGAAGTAGGCTCCGAAGTACTGGTCGAGCTGCTACTCGAATCTGACGTTGATGTCGTGGCTGGCTTTCCAAAAACACCACCGTTGACAGCAGACGGCGTTGGAGCAGCACTGGCAGTTGATGCTGCTGATTTGAAAGCATCAAGCGTATCAGAAGAACCGGACCTAAGGAGAATCAATGAGATGTCTGGGAATCGACAAGGTGCCAGCTCACGGTGGATTAATGACTCCAACCATGCCGGCCTGACAGTGTCCGATCTGAGCACAGTAGAACCAGACTGGGTTGGTATCATTGATAGTCACGGTAAATATGTCTTGCTGTAGAATCGCAGAGTATATTAGCCCCCACTCGTTGAGAGGATTGATAGACTCACGTTTCCATCGGCGGTCCCCATCAGGAAACCGCTGTATATACTTGAATCGTTTAGAGGCTTGCAGGGGCTGGAAAAGGCAGCCTGCACCACCGAGTGGTCACCAGGGTAGAAATGGAACTCGACCGTATCTCCCGCGGCGGCAGTGACAGTGTCGGGGTTATAGGTAAAGCCATCCTCGCCCACGTCGACAGTGTGAACAGCACCTGAAGACGAGGTTGGCGTTGGGCTTGCACTTGTCTCCATGGTAGTTTCTGTGGAACTACTCGGTCCATTCCCGTACTGGGCGTGGATCAGAGGGAGGCAGACTAGTATCAAACAGAGGTTCATTGTATTCAGAATTGTATATTCAACTGCAGTGATGGATTAACGTATCAAACAATCCATTCCTTGACAGATTAGAGTCTCTTATAATACATGCCTCACACAATAAGGCGCTGGTTAGAGTTCGATATACTCTGGTAGCATGCGGTGGCCACGTGGCGGCCATGTGATGGACTGGCCCATGGAAGCATGGTAGACCATATCCCGATATTCGTAGTACCATCATTGGATAGGTCTAAGTCTTGGTCGTGGAATGGAGTCTGGAAGCATGTAATCCGGCGGCTTTGGGAATATTTGTCAATCCCACGTGGCGGGGGCGCTTATTCCCAACCACGGAAGATGGTCATGTCTTGTAATCATTGACAAACATCACTGGGCATTAGTTTCCAAGTTATCTTGCACAAAGATTTGTCTTTGGATGTGAGCTACTGTTGCGAGTGTTTCCTCCATCCAGTGGCCGGATTAGGACGTTATACCAGTGGTTTGAGGTGGCTTGACTTATTCAGAGTTCGGTACGAACGGCTACTCAAGGTGACCATGGATTACAGGCAGTGTCTTCTATTGGCATAGTCCAAATGGAAATGCGCCGCGTCTTCTGCAAATCTCGGTCCTGTTGGCCCCGTTGGCTTTGCTTTCGTGAGGCTTTTAGCGCCATGATAGCAAGAACCATGTTTCTAGACTCTAGGGCATTGTCGGTTTTGCTGAGACTCAGGAAGTGGTCTGGGACTGTTAACAGCCTTGGAATAAATTATCAGAGCTGGTAGAAGACTATAACTATGCTCCTGGCCAAACTCCTGGCGGTCATTGCTTCTGTGTCTCTGTTCCCCCTTCCTCCACTATCCAGCTTGCAATATGACGAACATACTTTCCTTCTGTGTCTGCGTTCTTCTGCAGCTCAGCAATGCGCTTGCCCAAGTGCAGGTTCTTACTCCACCAGGGCAAGGTGAAATCAGCTACAGCGTTAATATCCCTCAATCCACCGGCAACTCTGAATCGGGTCCTATTTTCATTCAAATAAAGTCTACGAAGCAGGTTCAATGGCTGGCTCTCGGACAAGGCGCCATGATGCAAGGGGCAAATATATTCATTGTATATGGCTCTGGGAACAATGTAACCGTCTCACCTCGCCTGGCGAAGCAGGAGCACGTCGAGCCTGTTTACAACCCGCAAGCTCAGATATCAATTCTCGACGGCAGTGGGATCCAAGACGGGATCCTGACGGCCAATATCCGGTGTGATAGCTGTGTGACCTGGCCTGGTGGTCATGCAGATGTGACGAGCTCATCAAGCCCATGGATATGGGCCGTCAAAAATGGACCGTTCCTTGATTCTGATGATACCTCCGAAAGTCTTCCCATGCATGACTTTTACGGCACTGCAACTCTTGACTTGAAGCAGGCCACTGGTGGCAGCTCTGGAAATCCATTTCTAGGGGACTCTGGCACGTCTACAACTGCACAGACTGCCACAACCGTCGACCTGCAATCAGTCTCGCGGAAAAGAATCGCCCACGCAGTCATCATGATAGTCGCCTTTGTTGTTTTGCTGCCTCTCTTTGCTCTGGCAGTTCCGGTGGTTCCATCACCTCAAACAGTCCGTATCCACGCCTGCTTGCAACTTTGCACTCTTGCGTTGACAGTCGCGGGACTTGGAATCGGTATCTCCATGGCGAAAGACCTACAGCTGATAGGCTTTTACCATCCGATCATTGGCATTACAACAGTATCATGCTTGATCCTGTTTCAGCCAGCAATGGGGCTCGCTCAGCATCTTTACTTTCGCCGGACTGGCAAGAAAAGCATCGCCAGTTATATCCATAGGTGGTTTGGGCGGACTCTGATTACTCTTGGTATGATCAATGCTGGCCTCGGATTCCGCTTGGCTGGCATTGGACTGTCCATCGCCCCTGTCGGTGCAGTTATTGCGTACTCGGTTGTTGCTGGTTTGGTCTGGATCAGCTATGCGTTGATCATCAGTTGGCTTTTCTGCAGAAGGCCATCCTGAATTATCGCGGCACAGTATGAGGCATGTATTCTATCGTAAGGCGTCAAAGCAGATTATCGTTAAGGGCAGGAATATCAATGTTGCTCATAGAGGTATCCCCGGCTCAAGCCTCATTATACACATTCTCGCAGTGGATCATAAGATAAATTCAAGAATCGCCATTGTGGATATTGTGAAACCCCCCAGAAACAGATATCATTATTTAATCTCTCCGCTGGACGCTACAGGAGATTAGTGTTGTGTTGGAAATGAATTACTTCTGGTACTCACAATTCCTCCTCCAGTGTATGCAACCGAAGCATGGTCGAGCCAGCAATGGTCGCATCAGCACCATAGAGGAGCAGACAATAGCAAGGTCAAGCTCCAGCACCGTCCATAGGGCTTCTTTAGACCCGCTGGCTATACGTTCTTGTTAGCATTTTCCAGTGGTTAGTTGGCACACTTACAAGCGGCGGTTTTTGTCAAATAGTTATGAAAGGCAATCACGCGGAGGAGACTGAATATGCAGACTCTGTATGAAGTCAGCTAGTCTCCAGCGATAGACTTGTGTGGTGAACATACAAACCCCCAAGGCAAAACAGACCGGTGACCTGCACCTTTTGCTGGATGCCCATCCTCAGCCTCCATACAATGGAAATCGGCAAAGCCAGGAGTACAACATCTTCGAGGAGCGACAATGAGCCAATGACCATATAGAAGGTCATCTGTCCGCGCATACACGACCCTCTGATGTAAGGCTCAAGCCAGAAGTACCGTGGCGGAGAGCATTGAAATATGTTGCCAAAGAATGCGGTGATACCCCAGCTGATGGAGAACACAATGAGCAGGGCGAGCAAGGCCGGCCACCGGGGCACTCGACCTACGAGCTGCCGCAGGAGCATGATGATGGATAATTTAACAAACGTCTGCGAGACCGGCCAGAAGGTCTGCGTCAGCCAGAATAGCTGTAAATATCAGTATACTGTGTAGTAGCCGCTTGGATATACCCACCAGAGTCCTCCGAGTGCTCGTACTGGACCTCTCATCTAAGCTCCATACATCTTGTCCTTTACCACTGAATGCAGCTGGAAAGTGCACGTCAGCTCGATTCCATCGTGCATCTGAGGCTATACACACCGACGATAGTACATAAGCTCACGGCGTAGCAGAACAACAGCCCAAGGCCCATGAACAGGTCACCAATGTCTAGCTTTTGCTGCGAAAGGTGCCGACTAATGAGCCGGAGGATGAAAAACAGGTTTGCTACCAAAATCCCCACGATCGGAACCACCACCAGAACCGTGCTCCAGTAGTCAAGACTCGCCATTAGAGGTCCAATATGTGAAGTATGTGAGAGATTTCCCCCGACCAAAGCACTACAGGATGCGAGTAGAGACAACTACTTTCCCGCAATAAAATCCAACTGCCATCGCTATCGATATCACAAGGTCATCGCGGTCTGCAGTTCCTTGGGAGTGTCTCTGTCATGCAAACTCTGTCCAGTCCTCCCGCGGTGGTACCAATCATCCAGCGGTGGCAGTGTCCAGACGGGCCCAAATGCGTCTAATATTGGAACCATGACGACTGCGATGGATTGTAATCCACGTGGTCACTATTGTAGTTCCGGTGTTATTTCAGTGGCGCATTTCTCAGAAATCATGGATCCATGCACGGATATATTGTTACTATCGCCACCAGCAAGGCAAATTAAGAAGAGCAACAAACTATCTATATACCTACGTCGAATAATCTCTTAATTATTCAAATAAGTATGCAGGAAGTCCCCAAGAGCATCTAAAGCCGAGGCCATGCGCGCAGGCTGCACCGTGAGATGGGTTCGAACAAACCCACGAAAGTCCTGAGCGCGATCAAGTCCAAAGCACAGGCTGCCTGGAGCTAGAAGAACGCCCTTCTGCTCCTTCAATTTCAAGCAAAAGTCAAGATCGTCGACAGGGGCTCCATCCTTAAAGAACCGCAGAAATGCTGTCCCGCCTGCGCTTGGGCGAGTCCAGGAGCAAACACGTTGATTTCTCTCCACGAAGTCGCTCAAGATCGCAATATTCTTCCTACCCAAGTCAAGGTGTCGCGATAATATCGCTGGCCGACAGCGATCGCTCAGAGCCTCCGTAGCGATGACCTGGTCAATTGTACTCAGAGCCATGGTCGTGTAGAGACTCAAGTTGACACAGCGCTCCAGGATGTCTGGATTTCTAGTGACAATCCAGCCTGTTCGAACACCAGACAGCCCCCAGGCCTTGCTCAAAGAGCCAGTGACAATGATATTCTCGTAGCTGTCAGAAAGCTCGACAAACGACGGAGGACACCCAGTGCTTGAATCATGGAACAGCGGCCGAAATATCTCATCAACAAGCAGAGTTATGCCCCGGGAATGAGCCAAGGCTGCAATATCGCGTTGCACTTCAAGTGGCAGGACAGTCCCCAGTGGGTTATTCGGATTATTGAGAACAATCATCCTGGTATTTGGCTGAATCAAGCTCTCGAGAAGCTGAACATTCGCTTGCATAGTGTTGTCTATATCCAAAGACCAGAAAGAGTGTTCAACGCCCGGAATCGCCTTCGGAATAGACAGAAGCTGGGTATAGGCAGGATACATGCTGATTATATGGTCACCAGCTCCGAGTAGGCTCTGAAAAACCAGAGCGTTGGCTCCAGACGTTCCTTGAGTAGCCAATACCTGGTCTGCAGTGATTCCATTGTACAGCCCGGCAATCTGCCTGCGAAGTGTCTCGCTTCCACTTGGCGTAGATAAAGACAGTTTCAGCGAGTTTACCGAGAGTGCATCTGCAGTTCTCTTGCTGTCTGTGGAGAGATCAATGAGATCCTGAACCGACAAGGCCGGCGTCGCACTCCCAGCCAGCATCAGCGAGGTATCCTGGCTGTGGTGGTCAATCCACTATTCCTGTTAGCATGTTAACACTATCAAATGGAGAACCATCTACCCTAGGGAGTTCAAATGACGCAATCTTGTGCATGATGAAATTCGATAGCACGTAGAGTCAACAGAAATAATCAAAGCATTGTTGGGGTTTGAGTCAACCCCGCATATAAATAGGGCTGCTCAATGACTCATTTACGCCCTTCTGCCTCGTATTCGTTTACGTTCCTCCAGTCCAACATGACGAGGGCCAATGCTTTAGAATAGAGGGCCAAAAAAGTACAGTGAATTTGGAACGCCGGTATATATACCAACTGGCCTCTACTTCCTTTCCAGTGCTACTTTCAAGGCGCAGTTTCAAAGCAGATGTGGTCCCCTGACACTTGGATAACGTATATTTACAGATTCCGGCGGTCGATTTCAATAACAGGTGACAGCGGCCTCCCATCCTTGAAAAACGCCCGGATATTCTCAAAGCACTCTCTCTCGGCTTTCTGAAATGCCACATCGGTTGACCCGCCCAGATGCGGCTGCAAAACGACCTTCTCACTCTCTCTCAAAAAGGGATGCACATTGGGCTCATCGGGGAAAGCATCGAGCCCTGCTCTGGCGACCTTGCCTGACTTCAATGCTTCAATGAGGGCCTCCTCATCCACGATAGCGCCCCGGGCAGTGTTGATGAAGAAGGCGCCGTCCTTCATGGCGGAAAACTCCGCAGCGCCAATTAAGTTGGTTGTTTTAGCGTTAAGGGGACAGTTTACAGAAACAATATCCGACACCGACAAGAGATCAGTAAGAGTTGGTGCGTAGGTGAGGTTATATTCTTTCTCGACTTGGGCGGACAATTGGCGCCGGTTGTGGTATGTGATGTTGAGATTGAAAGCCTGCGCTTTTCGGGCGAGGTACTACAATCTGTTAGAGCAGTTCAATTTTAAAAATAGGAGATACATACCTTCCCAATAGCACCCAGCCCGATAATCCCCAGAGTCAGCCCACTGGGATCCCTAGCAGGGACCAACTCCGGACTTCGCCACCGTCCCTCGCGGACTCTCTTCTCTGCAACGCTCGTATTCCGAAGCACAGCGAGAGTGAGGAACATGGCCATGTCAGCCGTGGCCTCTGCGACCGCGTCGACGGTATTACAGAACCAGATGCCCCGGCTTGCCATCCACTCGACATCGAACTCGTTGTACCCGGCGCTGGCGGAGACGATGATCCGGCAGTGGGGAGTCAGCGATGAAAGCAGGTCTTCATCGTATGGCTCATATGGAGTTGTTCCCATGCCAATGATAAAGGCGTAGATAGGGCCGTTCTCGGCGATGTCCTTGGGGAGGAGGGCCTTGGTCTCTGCGCGGTTGGCGGCGGGCAGCACGGAGAAGGCAAACTCATTGCTGAACTGCTCGAGGTACGAGGCCGGAGTGCATTTGGGGCTGTTGAGGAAGACTACTCTGGGTTTGACGTTGGCCATTCTTATTTATGAACTTTGTCAGTCCTTCTGCCCCGCGTTGATGAAGTTGAAGTTGGAGTTCAGTCTTCCCCGCCCGCCGTTTCCCGACGGGAAACCGGAGAACATGCTTGAATTGGGATACAATAATTGTGGTGCATCACATATGTGCGTGTGTTCCCGCATTCAGAATATATATTCCTACGCAGGGTAGCAGATCAGCTTGGCAGTCACAACAGTACAACTCGCTAGTGGGCAATCGTTAAGCATAAAATAGAACGAATGTTTGCTTAGCCAGTCCTCTCCAGTTACCCGGTAATGCTGCTTTCCTGGGCCAGGTATATGGGCATTGTCTAGTAGATCATTCCCCATGCCCGCAAAGGCTTTAATAGTCCAAGTGCTGGCCACCGAGCTGGGAAAGGAAATCTCTCGTGAAGGGCTATCGGGCAATGTCCAGGACCCCACTGGAGAGGAGATCCGGCGGGGTATATTGAAGCATAGTCTGGATATTGAAGCCTATCTCGCCCCACTGGACCTTTAGAGAAGGCTCTTCAAGCCCGAACAAGGCACGGAGCGCTTTCCCAAAGCGTATCGTAGCTCGATGTTTATTGTTTAACACGTGTAAATATTCCAAGTCGAAGGCAAAATAATTCGGCATGTGAGTTTCTGATAGAGTTCACTAGAGGAGCTGTCTTTCACCTGGCAGGTGTCAGGCATGCTGTGTTTACTGGATACCATGACCACAATGGGAAAAATCAATACTCTGTTTACGGCGCAGCGCCGCAGCTTGTACCTGCGTCCTGATAGAAATCGCGTGTAGCATCACTAAGAATGAAGATTCTCGCGTTCAGCAAGAATTAAAACTACTAGCTGCGCGTCCGTGGGTCGGCCACGAGGAGTTAACTGGGATTACCCGCAGTGGCGAGGTGTAGGCTTATCCTGCCCGATGCAGCATGTGGAATCACACTGTCAGTCCATTTGGCAGCTGTCCAAATGTCACCGCTCGCCTGCATTTGGCGAACTGGAATGGCTTTTGTGGGTCTGGTGGCTGTTAATAAGCCTTGTCGGGACTCGTGTCGCCAATAGTGCATGTCGATCCGGTGCCCAAAGGCGATGAGAATCTGCAAAATCGTTTCCTGATTGAGGGTGCCAGATTGCGACTGGCATGTGCTAGGGCGATCGGTTGTCTTTTCCAACAGACTGGTTGCATCATGCAAGACATTGTGGTTCCTAAACTTCGCGTCGATTGCATGAACCATGTTTCAATCTGGAGACACCGAGGTCGCCCTGAGGCCACAGGCTGTTTTATCCAGCGTCGCCCCTCGATCTGGTGAACTCGTTCGCGTTCTGCCAGTTTGCCGTCAGTATGCGCCTGCAACAGCCCGTCATCTACAGCCTGGTCCTGCTGGGCCTTGCCTGCACTGTTGCTGCTCACCTCCCAAGCCCACCTCAATGCGCGGTATGCACCCTACTGACTCGCTTGGGCAATTTCTAACAAGACAAAGATCGATTGTCAGCAGCAATTGCTTGCACGAGAGACAACATGCTCCTCTACCGACACATCATGTCTCTGCGCCGACGAGAACTACCAGTCTGCCCTATCGACCTGTGTCACGGCCAGCTGCACAATGAAAGATGCACTGCGTAAGTTGCTGTATCTGACAAGGTCTTTCATCCTCATCTAATGATAAAAACAGTCGCCAAGTACGTTGGTTCTCGCCAATGCGACATCCCCATACCGCAGCGCTATCCCGAAGCCGATGGTGGCACCATTATCCCGTTTGCGATCGCGACCATCCTGTTTATTATTCGAATGGCCACCAAGGCGATGCATCTGGGCGGGGGCTGGGGACCTGACGATTATACATTGACTGTCGCATATGTGAGACGCCTGGATGTGGTCTGCGATGTAGCTAACATGGACAGGCACTGGCAATTGTTGTCTTCTCTGTAAATATATCAAGTATGAGACCCATCCAACCTATTCAGTGCGCTTCTGACAATTCCAGTGATTCATTATGGATTTGGGAAGAATATCTGGGACATCTATCCCCAGGATAACATCACCAAAGCATACAAGGTGCGCCCACCCACTGCCCTGCTCCATTGGTAAAACTGACTCTTTCAGCATTTCTTCGCCTTTGTTTTAGCATACAAAGCATTGATCTCCCTTGCAAAGATCTCCGTTTGTCTGTTCCTCCTCCGAATCTTCCGGTCTGCGCTATTTCGCTGGACTGCGTACGCCATGATCGGAATCAACTCCGCCATTGCCATTACCTGGATGCTCACTGATAGCTTCCACTGCATTCCAGTCCATCTGGCCTGGACTCAATGGGAGGGGCTAGAACAGGGTAAATGCATCGACTTTACAGCAGCCACTTTTGCAAATGGAATCGTCAATATCATCGTCGACGCGGTCATGGTTGTCATGCCCATATACGAGGTTTCCAAACTCAATCTGTCGCTGCGTAAGAAGATTGGCGTCGCAGTGATGTTTGCATCAGGATTAGTGTAGGTATCTCCAATTTAATACGCTTCAGCTGCTAACCATGATGCAGCCTGACGATTATCGGAATTGTTCGAGTTGTTGTGTTTTCGCAGAACAGCTCTCTGGAGAATCCCACTTGTGAGTCCGGAGCCTTTCGAATACCTCAACATGCTAATAAATGCAGATGAAATGGAAGCTCTTAATCGGTGGTCCGTCATTGAATGCCAAATCGCCATCATATGCGCCTGTCTCCCCGCCACCAGAGCAATGCTGGTCCGTGTCTTCCCGGGCATCTTTGGAGCAGAAAGCGGATACACTTCCAGTGGACAGATGAACCAGTACAAGACGCGCTCTCACACTGGCGGTGGCTCGCATGCACCCGGTGGGAGGAGTCACATCTCCAAGACCGTCTCATACTCGGTGGACTACAGCGGCAAATCGCGCCTGGAGCCTGGAAATGGCTTCATCCAGCTGTCTGAAGTGGAGTCGCATAGGACCTAGGGTGGTTTCTACAGAGCTACTTGTATATAATATGACTTTCCTCGTAAATATTCTTTGTCAACAACCATAACGTCATTTAATTTCTAGTAAATAAGACAAATGGACGACCCGCATGACAGATACTGTGACCAAAAAGCTGCTCCACGAATCAACAAATCTATGAAAGAACGAATCCTGCTCCCGTCTTCACCTCCCAGGCCCCCTTTTCTTTCCACCTGATGGCCCTGCTGCTGCATTCGCGGCGGGAATCTGAGTATGACTCGGACGGGCAGGGGGTACACCCGACGACGCCCCAGTGAACTGCGCCTGTCGCTGAGGAGGCGACGGTGCCATGGACCGACGCTCGTGAGCCGGCGACGCGCTTTGTCTACCAGCCCCCGATTGTATCGGTGTCGCTGGCTGTCTCGACGCCGGCCCCGGCGAAGATGGCGGCTGCTGTGCCGTCCCTCTTCCTGGGAGGGAGTCGATTAAGGCCGGACCTGTTGGGAGAGGCCTAGGTGGGTAAAGCCGCCCATGTGAAGTCGGGTCGTTGCGATGGAACCTAGGCGCAGGGTTCAATGTAGGTCGCTGCATTGCCCCAGCATTACCTCCCTGGGACCTTGCAGGCTGGCCCGGTATGTTTTGAAGGGTGGGCTGACCCACTATCGAAGGTAGCCGGATGTTCTGTCCCGGGTTAGGGCGGTAGCCAGGTCCAGTCGGTGGTGCGTTCGATTGAGGAGACCTGCGAGAGGAGGATGAGGATGCAGGCTGCTTTCCCTTGTTACCAAACATTTTGATTCTTCGAATAGATGGTCAGGTCAGGTGTAGTATGACTCTTCCAATGACTGCCAGTGGTTGAGCTGATGATATTCTGACCAGATACCTGGAAAGTAGGGCATTTTTATAGCCAAGGGTACAACTTCACATACACAAGCATTGAAGCTTCGCGAATAAGGTGTCACCAAATGCTATTGTTTAAGGTTATTGCTACAATGGCCACAATACCCTTTGATTGTTGCTCCAATCGTCAATGGACCTCGCCAATACACTCTAGACCGCGTGTACCTTGTGTATGGACAAACTGTCAATGATACCCCGGAAGCACGAATACTGGAGGGTTGTGAAGACTAAAGCTATGAATGCTACCGTGTAACGCGATTGATAGAATAGCTACAATACTCTGACCTTTGTCTCAATAGTCAGGGACCTCGAAATGAATGCTAGACCCCATGTAACATCTATGTGCACAACCAGTCCATTGTTCGGGGAATGCCAGATTTGTGCCCTCAATGCAGTTCGGGCTCCTATCACAAAGAACAATACATTCCATGGGTTCTGTCATGCATGGTGTTGATGCCTGGTTTAACCATGTATTGCATTGAGACCGAGCTCACATTTGGGGAAGTGAGAGTTCTTTCACTTCGTAGGTGCACACCACTGACTATCGGACCCATAGTTCTATCTACAGCTGGCAGCAACAAAGGCTATTGTGGTGTTCAGACGGAATTTCAAATGGTTAGATGTGCAGGTATAGTCGGGAAATTGGTCTGCGATATCGATGGCGCTCAGGGGAAAAAGGTCTGCCGCCTCCCATATCAGTAAAGTGAAAATACTTAGGACGCTAAAGCTGGAGCATCGAGACCTCAGTTCTGCTTGTCTGACATATAGACTGCTGTATGGGACGTGGTTGGCATGTTCTCTACTTCTATTGGTATCGGTATGACGGAAATAATGCTAGTATCTCACTTCTCTAAATAAATAACTGAAGCACTTGAGGGAACGAAACGAGTGAAAATAGGTAGTCTACTTGTGACTAGGCTTCCGCGGCGGCTTCACCTGTTTCGGTGGAACTCGTTCACCTCGCAATAGCCCTTGAACGTCAAGCTGTGCAGGTTGATGACGCGGCATCCTAACCGGCCCTGCTCCAGTAGGATCATCCGCCGTCAGACAAGGAGGTGGTCTTAACTGTCTTCCCGGCCTCAATCCGTCGACAGGACCCTGCGGCCCCGGAGTTCCACTTTCTGCTCTGGACCTGGCAGACCCCGGAGACTGAGGTGTTCCACTGCGAGACCTGCCGCCCTGGCCCTGTGTAGACGAATGTCTATTTCTCTCTGATAGAGGGGGCAGACGGCTTCTACCATTGATAGTAGGCAGCTGGACTCCTGGGTTATGGTCTGGGGGGTTGCGGGGAACGTCGAACGACCCGCCGGTGTTTCCAGGATGAGTATACGGGGGCACAGGAACTTCGGCTGTCCAGGATCCGACACAGGCATAGTGTGTGTACTCGTAGTCATACGTGCTGGGATGCCAACCTCAGCGCGGAATGACGGCTGCTGGTAGGCCCGGTGACGGCTGGACTGCTGGGATAATGGCGGGAGAGAGCGCTCCCCGGGGGGCTCTGACCGTCGTCGATTGCCTGACATGTTTATTCTTGGGTATAATAGTCCAAAACAAAGTGGGTTGTAACAACCAAGGCAGGATGTTGCATTTATAGTCAGTAAAGTAGGACTGTACGGTGGATCTGGGAATGGAAGTGAAGTACCAGGATGGTGTAGTTGTTATAGACATTAATATGCACCATCTAAGTACATACGTTCTTTATGGAGAGTCAGGGTCGAGAGAGTGTGAATTCACCAGGCCTTCCATGCACCACCCGACTCTATCCGCGGCATTGATCTGGGTCTCTGAGTGTGAATGCATACGTGAAATACCCTGGCAGGAGACATCAATGCATTAGTGTAGGTATAAAGGCTTATACATGACAATTGTATTCTAGGTATTATCCAGCTGATAGAAGGCACCTTCAACAATCACGGATCCGATATCTTCTAAACAGGCACCTTTATCGCTTTGTACCATGTCCACTAATTACACAATAAGCTTTCGCCAGGGGTATGCCGGGCATCATTATCAGCGACAGTTATACAACTGCGTGTGCTGTTGATCACAGTCGGGAAATTGCGCTAGATTTGACAGCAGAATGTCGAGCCCTGGCGGATAATTAACCTCCATCGTGATTTCTTTGCCTGCACCATTAACCTCCTCGCCTTTATGATGTAAAAAAAATCTTTCTGTCTGAAACCAAAGGTACCGGAGCCTTGACGCGGGTGGCGCGCTGTTCCTGCAAGCCATGCTGTATAGACGCAGGAAAATGGTACCAAGTAGAGGCGGCGAAGGTGAATAACTGGCGTAACGGACCCATCTGGGTGGCTTCAGTTATTATAGCCTGCCAAGCTACATTGGTGGCTACTATACTGCATATAGTAAATACTGGAAATTGCAGCAAATTCGTTTGCTTCGATATGGCACTGGAAACCAAATATACATCCATTCATAGAACGCCAAAGGGTAGTGTTTCTGGATTCGTATTTCTAATTGCATTCTACAAAGCCGAATACCGTGAGAGGACTGTTGGTACAACGATAAGATGGAGAAATACAAATATACCATACACTCAATTTGACCACATACACAATACTCTACAAGTTACATCTATCCACCACCATCACTCGTTCCATACCCATCAACTTGAACGATAAACCCGTAACTACCATAAGAGACTGAACGACTGTGAGTACACTGCATCAAAGACGTGCAGGCTGTTGCGTTGTGACTGCTTTCGAGGCCTTTGGAACATAGTCGGCCTTGGAGAAAGGGCGGTGCGATGAGCCAGGCCGTATTGGCTTGTTTGGATCGTGATAGATCACATCCACTTTCGCTCGCCTTTTGTCGTTGTAGACTGCACGATGTGCTCCAGGGGCGACTCCTTGCGCGTGGGAGGGCTTGGACTGTCCCGGGATGATTGGGACGTGCATGTAGGGCCTCGCCATAGACAAATTGGGAACTTCCTGGCCGTAATTCCCGAAATACGAGGGGTATTTGCGGCCCCGAGCGGCCTTGCGAGGCTTTTCGGCTTGGACCTGAGCCCTGACGTCTCTCGCATAGTGCCACGCTCGGGCGTTTGGGTCGTCCGTATCATTGATGATACCATGGCAGTCATACTTGGGCTTTGTTAGCACTGAGTGGCTACATGGCGCAATTGGAAAGTTGACTCACATAAGATGAGTCCGTCGGAGCGCGCCTGGGCGGATCTTCGGGCGTTTTGGTATCGGCTTTGCCCTTTGCAGGCTTGGAAAACTTAAATAAGCTCGACATGGCAAAGGCTCAAACGAGAGAAGAGAATATTGGGGAACACAGAACTCCCAAGACCTGCTTGGGGAAGAAGAATGATAGCGCGGAAGATCAGCCAGCTGTTGTAGGTGTGTACAATGTTGGATATGATGATGAGGAATGGGTTTATGGATCACTTAAATACAAGCAGACATGCCTTGGTCGGCGCATAGCGAAACAGTTCTGTTGGATGGACTGGCTATGAGGCGTGTGCTATTGCTATCTTTATTGTAGCATTTAGTCCGACATGGCGCCGGCGACAGGCATACAAAGTACCATTCCAAGGCCATAAACTGAGGTCGAATCGATCCTACCATCCGAGTCAGGACGGCGGCTATCGTGAAACTATATCGACGTTTGATGGCACGAGAGTATACATGGAGACACGATGCCCTATGGCTTTGACGCCAGGATGCGGAAGCTGAGTCTGCCTCGCCTCCAGGAGTTCGATCCTGGCCGCCACAACGAAGTGAAAATAGTAGCTAGGACTGATGCACTGCCAGTCAGCCGCTTCTCCACGCGCCCTTCGGGGCGTCGTGTATAATGTGGTATTGCGGGGATGGCTGCAGGGATCAACCAGACGACTGGGCGAGAAGGCCCCGTCATGACTCGTAAGCGCTAAATGATAGGCAAGGCGATTGTCCGACCGGCTTGAACGAGACACAACCTGGTGGGCGGCAAACTCCAGCGCTTAAATGACTGTTATGGTACGATTTGGTGTGGCCGCTGGCTCAGTCCTCCAATATAACTACTTGCATCTTCTTTCCGTCTTCATCCTCATCGTCTCCATCCTCGTCCTCCCCATCTAATATTCACGCAATGGCGGAAATGATTGATTTTGCCGAGTTGATTGACGACGAGTCTCCGCAAAGCGAGAAGGACATTGTTGCAATCTTCGAGAATGTCCTGAACTCGAATAGCGATCCTGCGACGGCGACTGCCACGATCATCGGCGATCTGCGTGAATACTTCTGGCCGAGCGAATCTAAACGAGTCGCGGATGGAAATCTGTGGTTTCTGTGGATGAACCTCCTGGCTTTGGTCATGATGGTTCCCATCGACCACCCCTGGCATCGCGTCTTCATTGATGTTGTCGAAGGATTGCGACGTCGCGGCGGCGCAGTCACTGAAGCCGAGAACGTCAGTGACTCTTCTTCACCCCTTCGAATAAAGCTAACTGTTTCGCAGCTGCGTGGACCTAAGCTGCTCTGGGAAGACCTGCCGAATCTGAGAATGTACGTGTTTGACAAGTATGCTGGTAAGTTCGATGAGCTCCTTCCTTATCGAGTCGTTACATTCTGACTTCCCAAGACCCCTCCGACCTGGAGGATTGCGAACCAGAAGATATCTCTGCGTGGAAGAGTCTCAACTCGTTTGTCTGTCAGCTTCTGACTGCGGAATTCGCGCAATGGACCATCATACCATACTGGGTGATACCTCTCGGCCTGGAGACGGCGCCAGAAGACGTGGTCGAGTTTGAAGTCAAGTTATGGGTTTCGACCGAGTGGTTGATCAAGGGTGCCCCGTTTATGTACCGCGAAATGACCTCGACAAGGCCTCTGGACGAGGAGGAGAAGAGGAATACCCGCACCGGTCCATTATGCAAGGACCTGCCTGGCGTGAGCCTCGAGCGATGGGCCTTTTGGCGCTCGCGACTGTCCGAGATTGCAAGCATGAAAACCTTTACCAGGGTTTCAGCATCTGGCAGCTCTGAGCAGGCTGCCTTTAGCGATGAATCCTACGCCCGCGTGGCTCAGGCTATCGCTGCGCTGGATGCAGCTGAGAAGGAGAGCAAGGACAGCAAGGTGGACGACAGAGATGCAGATGCAGAGCCAGTACAGGCAGGTGCTTCCGAGGAGTAGATTTATGGCTTTTGTTTGGCAATTCTGTTCATGATATCATGCTTAATTCAATATTTATAACCCTGTTTCATATCCGGGCGTCACTGAACCATTATAGTAGTATATAACATAGTAAGCAACTGTTAACGACAATTTCAGGAGAGAATATACTATTTTGTAACACAGTTGCATCGCCGTCCTGAATTGTTTCCCACGGTATGAGGGACCACCGGAGCAGGCATAGACATTTCGATTAAATCGACCACATCGCCCTTTTCGATTCTTGGTGGTAATTCCTCCTCGATATCACGATCGCCCTGCGACTCTGAATGCGTGCCGGTAGGATTCAATACTGGCTGGAGTGTGAGGACGAGCAATTTCCGGCCTTGATAGCTGGCCTCTTCCACGGACTGTATAAGAAATCGACTCCCTGGCGCAGTTGTATACTCTATCTTCTTCGGATCGTTTGAAAGGGGCGTCACATAGGACGCTGTTTCCCAAACACGAGATGCTTGTGGGGGATTCAATACCAAAACAATGCCATTGGAGTAGTGCATTGCGTCTTGCAGGTTATCTGTAAAGCTCCAGGTCACTTTGGTTGTAACTGTCTTCCTTTCCGCGAGGTACGTAGACAGGGCAGTTTGCAAAGAATCCTCTAAGGGTTGTTGGATAGGACCATTATTCGCAGGAGATTCCGTAAACTCTATACCAAAATTATCCATGTCCAAGTGATCCATATCGATCTGGCCACTAAACAGTTGTGGCTTGGACAGTATCGACGTCCGTGGTAGCGACTGCATGGCAGCGGCCAGAAGCCTGCCTTCTACCTCAACGGCTTTTTTAAGATGTTGGCGTACATTCATTAGCTGAATTTCAACTTCCAATTGCGACCATGCGGGTTTCATCAGCAGTGATGCCATGAAGTCTGTGTTCTGCGCGGTATAAGACCCCCATTTACTCGCCCAAATGGCTCTGGCGAGGCTTGGATAATCGACTGGAGTGACGCCCTCCACCACAAGACCGCTGTATCGAAACATATCCCAGAATACCATGCGTGCGAAGGATGGGGTTGTCCAATCATAGACCGCCATGGCGAGCTGGAAGCTGTGAGGAGTAAAGGGAAATAACCGCTTCCCCAATGCCCGGATTTCGTCGTGACTCTTTCCAGGGTAGTCTGGATTTTCTGCGTAGGGAATCAGGTCTGTAGCAATCATCGAGTCAAGGTAGGCGACATCAGCTGCTGATATTTGTGGTAGTGGCTTGAGCGTTCCCTTCACTGTATTCGTGTCGTTGATGCTGCTTCCAACCCCCAGAGTAAATGTGGCATCGGCATTTATCACAAGATAAAGAGCAAGAAGGGCTTCTTCTTGTCCATCACTGACGTTGTGATATAGTTTCACACCGTTCGCATCAATACCTGCGAGAATTAGTCCAGTTTACAACATATGGGGACAGCACTACCATATGGAGAAGTCTGCACTTCGCTGCAGTTCAGATCCGAATCAATGAGAACGTATTCTGCAGCCTTCATATTTAACTGTGTAATATCGAGGAATCCTTTTTGGTCGACAATGATTCTCAAAGACTCCCCGGAGCTCCCTCGAGCTTCGTCTATTGGCCTGCCATCGCTACACCAAATTGTAAAGGCGCTATGAGTACTGCTGATAGCCCACATTTTGCCAACAGATGAGGAACTTGGAAGGCTTGCAGGTATCCCATGGAGTCAGTTGAGGGTGAGAAGTGAGCAAGGAATAATGGCCTTAGGCCCTTGCTCTGTTCAGCTGAGCTGGGGTGCTCCGTATATGGCCACGCATCATGCAGTTCATGCAGCTCATGCATGGCTGCTGACAATAACTCGTCCTCAACTGGACCAATGCAGGAAAGCGAACCCCGCCAGCAGGTCCGTGAACCGTTTCCAGTCCAATAAAGACGTTGCATGGGGTTGAGTTGATGGGTCATTTCCTTCGCGCTGTTATGATCGCCAACAACGGATCCTGTTGATCGAGTTCGTCAAGAAACTGTACTCGATTCTCAATGTCGTCGTAATCAGTTTCTGACGTCAAATCAATAGGATTCAACTAATAAACCCGGGCAGCCGCCCAGATATAAATACATCTTTATGGTACATTATCATATCCTGGCACAAACCTCATCCTCAGATTATTCAGTCCGTCTGCCTTTAGATTTTCTCTCCCAAATCTGCAGACTCGCTCGATGTCGTGGCGACAGTCAAAATACATTCCACGTATCTCCTTTGCACGTCCAGCTGCGAGGTACGCGACAGTATACGCCGGCAGCTCTGGAACCTCGCTGAATATCGGCCTTAATTCCTCCCTTTCCTCCGGCATTGTGAAGCCTTCCAAAGTCAGAATACGGACTGTATGTGATCGAAAGACGGGCTTACTGTTGATCATTTCTCCCCATACCCCTCCAGGGTGAAGACAGTAGGCATGCAAATGCTCTCCCACGCCGAGCTGCTCAAATTCCTCCTGTAGACTCGCCGTCGCATGAGCAACAGCAGCCTTGCTTGCGCCGTAGCTAATAGACTTGGGCATATCAACTCCTGCGGCGCGCGAGGCAATGTTGATGATGCGCCCCGATTTCCGCTCCGCCATACCGGGTAGAACCTCATATGTACACATCATTGTCCCTTTGAAGTTAACCTCAATGACCTTCCAGAAATTTGTGAAGCTTTCAGTGACTGCATATTCCCCTCGTGCTATTCCGGCATTATTAACCAGGATGTCCACCGGCCCTAGGGTACTTTCGATCGCTTTGAATGTATCCTTCACGGCCACCTCGTCGGTTACATCGCATTGAAATGTCTCAACTTGCACATCACTGACGTCTCTGACAGCGGTTTTGCTTGGTTCCTGGGCTTCTAGGCACAAATCGAGAAGGGCAAGCTTTGCCCCGGATACTGCCAGCGCAATAGCAATAGCCCGACCGATCCCTATAAATTGTCAGCACTATTTCTTTTCCATAAAATATATCATACCCCTTGCGGCCCCAGTCACCACAGCTACCTTGCCAGTATTGGCTCCGCGAAGACACTCTGGTCGGATCGGGCCATATGGCTCATGGTGAAGCGGAAGCATTGAACGTGGCGAGAAGTCAGCTTCCATTCTGGCACAACCAAAGAATCCTGGAAGTTTTCAATATCATAGTCGAGCTAGGAGCCTTGGTACGGGATTAGCGGTTTTTAAACTGGATGCATTCAAAGACAGGGTGGTTTCGCCACATCTGTATGCTTATATATATTGCGTCTCCCCACTTCGTCCTTGGAGGATGTGGGGTTGGACATCAATGTAGATGTAGTCTGCCAATATACCACTAGATAGTCTAGGCTGTATGCAGAAAACCGTCTTTCAATTCTAGGCGTGGAATTGGCACTTAGACCCGATTGATAGAGGTTACATTGGTACTGTTTACGCATGTCGCAGACGCACATGGAACGCATTCAATTCTTGTATATAATAACGGTCTCTTTGAAGCCATCCCCACAGGATAGCCAAACACTTGAAAAGCAATCAAAAAGCAGATCCTCGCTAGGCCGATTCCTCCGGGAGGGGCGGAATCATCTTGAGGTCTACAAAGTCTTGCAAAACATGGAATATAGAGTCGCTCGAATCGACAAAGCCAAAGAAACCCGTCTTCTTGGCTTTCGCGGTACTATTTGGCCCTAGTTAGCGTGGTATGCTTCAAGGCTTTAATGGTAACTTACCTGAAGTGAATTGGAAACGGATTGCTAAGGGCAGCGTCTGTGAATCCAAAGATACGGTCAATATCGCCCAAAGTTGTATCAGTAAGCCCGTTCTCTGTCGCAATGTCCTTCCAGGCCTCTTGAATCTCAGGCTGCTTCGCCCATTCTGTCAATGTAAATCGCGTCCGCACTGTGGCCGGGGGTCCATATCCCCGAGGGGGAGGGTTATATTGTGTCTGAGTCTCTTTGTATTGCGATGGCTCATCCACTGGACCGCTCCATTCCATGTCGAAACGCTTCGCTAGCCTAGGCCAGAATTTCTCCCAGGTGAAGGCGCAGTCGTCGGAGGCGTTGAAGCTCTCATTCTTTGCCTGGTCGGTGAGGACTGCCCATTCTCCCAAATAGCCATTCATCATTGCGGATGACATGGTCTGATTCGTTTCCCAAGCCACCAGGTCCGATGGATATTCCAGTGGCCTGCCGAGATGCTTTTGAACGACAGCGTAGATTGCCAGAGGAAGACACAGGTTCATGGCAGCATCAGGAACAGCCCCAGGAATCCACGAAGGGCGGATAACATTCCATCCAATGTTATGCTGTTGAGCGAACTTGACAAGGTAATCTTCCTGCGGATAATAGAAATTCGGCTCGATCAGAACGCGAGGGTCGGATTCCTCCTGCGGTACTGTCGAGGGCCCCAGATGGACGCCGTAATACTTGGCCCCGAGTTGAAGAAGAACCCTCTTAGGGACTGTCTGTGCCAACGCGAACATCTCGAGGAAGTTTCTTAATAGCAGGGCTAACAAGAAAAGAAAATAAATGTTAAAGAAATCGCGACCGGGGCGTTGTATGTTCAACTCACTATTGATTCTCACCAACTCATCCACAGCACTCCAAATAGCCTCGCCTTCTTTGGGCTTAGGCTGGATATAAGCAAAGAAGAACGCATAATCAGGTTTTATTCCACGCTTTGAGCACTCCGCTGCTAGAATTTCTGGCGGTTGAAGGAGATCCAGCGAGACGTGTTCGACATGGACTGGCCACTCCCCTATAGGAGGTCGTCGGCAAACAGCATAGATCTTCTTCCATCTCTTTGGCGACTCGCACAGAACACGCAGCTAAGGGTTATCTATTAGCGATCTATCAATAGATAGTTTGTGGGATCTCTACCATGTGGTGGCCGGAAATACCGTTGGCGCCCGCCACGACAGCCGTGTACCCTTGATGCGTGTCCGGAAACGTGGGCAGGCCTAGGTAAATTCCCTTGGACTGGATCTGAAGCTGAGACAATCTGTATGTTGAGTAGTATCTTGAAGAATAACAGCAGAGCTCCTCTATATATTCCCCACAAGTATCCCCGCACGTTCGACGTCATTATTAACCTCGGCCGAACTCAGTGATAAACTCGGTTCCGATATTTGCGAGCAGAGCTTCTGGGGTGATATAATCATGCCTGTAGTCTAGGTTGCCAGGTTAGTACAGATAAACAATGGCCGCCATATTCAGGTGGCCTGCCCGGAGAGGGAGGGCGGACAAAGAACAAATAGAACAATTATGGGGGGTGTTAATGCTTGGATACTCACGGCGAGGCCGGCCTTCTTCCATGATACATTCCATTATCATTCCTAGTAAACGGTTGTGAGAGTCACCATTTGGTCTGGTTGGAGTTGGCGAGACCGGATTATCAAATATCAACATATCAGCCCCTGAAAAGGCCGGACGTGATACGTCAAGTCGAACAAGGAGTGTATGATTATAGGCTCTGGAAATGAACGTAAGAGACCTCGACAGTGTCACGATGGATTGCAAACTGTAGGATGGCTAAACCACCGGGGATATGCAGAACGAGAGTACATGTCGCACTTGAATTCCCAGCGAAACCTGTCAAATCTCAACAAGCAACAGACTATTGACCGCAATGGACATACAGAGGAAGACTTAAGCAGATCAGAATCTACAGGTAGGTATCCCGAATGCAACACCAGGCTAATCATCGGCAGCCAGGTCAAAAAACCTCCGGGATACTCCGTACAGGCCACTTGAAGATAAACATAAACAGGCACCAGGGTTTGTCTCAACTTGACGCGCTGATTGACGGATATGCAGTAGATCGCAAGCATCTGCTACACGAAAAGGGTGAGAAGCGAGCACTGGCCCGTCCAGCACCCACTCCAGGACCCTCCCCCTAGCCAACAACAAACCTTTACTTCATATACGCAATACACGACTTTAGCCGGGACAGTTCCACTGCATCATTCACTGATCACCGTATCTATAACGTAAAATACCTCTCAGCCGTCCGCTCATGGTGGTGTGGGATGGTAAGCTCGCGAGGCGTAGATCAGGTTCTCATAAAGGAAGTACAAGGAGTCGAAGATATTTCAGGTGCCAATAGACTACGATAGTGCGGCAAAGGGATCCTACCGACAAACCATTAGTGGAGCTGTTCGAAACTCAACTCCAAAGAGCTACCTTGGCGGTGCTCTAGATGGGTCCACGGCCGCTGCCCGAGCGCTTGTTGGGTAGTACTCGCCTGATAACAGGACCGAAGGTGACACAGCCAGGGCCGTAGTGTGCAGATTCTCGCCGGCACACGTGAATGTTTCATAGATAGCAGGGCAACGGTCCACTCAGCTCAAACAGCAGCGATGATCCTCTGGTTGCCCTGATTCAAGTTGACGACAATGTCGGCCGAGTTACAGGGATACGGCGGCTCCAATCGCACATCCATACCATTGCACGTTGATAGCCAAGCTCCTGAGATAAGCCTAGCCCATTGCCTTTGGTTACATCGCCAAGGTGTTCGGGGGCTGCAGAGAAAAGGAGTCTGGCTGCGGCAGCAGAGTGGAGCTTGACGACAAACCGTTCAGCCCTGGGCCAAGAGACTAGACAAATAGAGCACAATTGGACGTTGAGCTTCTGTAAAGGTCGTGGATCGACATCATTGCCAAGAGGATGCCGCATCATCGACTACAGGGGTCGTTTCTGTCGAGACCTAGTGTCATGAAGATGTCTGGTTTGCCTTCTTAATCCCACCCACGAGGTCAGGTCGGCATTTCTCTTACAAAGACTTGCCACGCGTGAGCCCTGGCCAGGTCGAATGCAAACTCTTCACGGCTCCTGTCGATCTTGAACGCGGTGGAGTGATTTGCTGGAATCATCTTATCAAGTGGATAAAATACCCACCAGGCAGCCTTACGCCCAGTGAGGCCAGCCAACCTTGAGGTCAAGGGCCAGTGGACACGGCTCCAGCAGGAACGCGTACACTTAGAGCGAAGATCACATGGGTCAAAATAAGGCTGGTAGAGATTCGGCACGCCCGGCGTCTGGGGGCATTCAATGGTACCGACTGTGAATTCCTTTCTCGCTATGGCAGTGATTGACCACAGACATTGACACGGAATTTTCGAAGCTTCCATTTTGACACCGACAGGCGCGACTGGCACTCACAGGTTCTTCACTACCCACAATCACAGAGCAACTAAGCGTTAGCCTCGTCTCAAATCACTCTGCAGTGGACACCATATCTTGCTGCGCATGGGTCCACGAACAGGTGCAATCGCACTGCATAATATCAAATCCGCAAGATCTGAAAACGGAGAATGATGTGATTGCATTCGCCATCGTGCAGGGCAGCATGTGTCTAGAATATATCAATCGACCATGTGCGGCCATTCGAGACTTCAGGTGGCGCCAAGGACCCTGCCAAGCGTGAGAAACAAGGGTATGGACGAGGACCTCGCCGGATGTAACATTCAATGATATAATATCCTGATTCTGAGCCTGGCGGTGGGACCGGATGGGCTTGGGTCCGATTTCTAGCGGCGGGCAGCTACCATCGTATACCGGCGTGTTGAGGATATGACGCACCGCACTGCATAAGGCTGTGGATAAAGCCTGAACACATGGCCGGTCCGTTGTCGGTCTTCTTGTTGTGAATGGGTGGGGGTTCTCGCAGAGTTTCCTAATGCGGCGATGGCAAATCCGAGCCTCCACTATCGGATTCTGGCATGCCACTCCACTCATGCTCCCTCAATGTAGATATGCTTCGCAAGGTGAAGCCGATCAGCACAACTCGCCGAGACCGGCCAAACCTCGGTTGCTGCATCAGATAATTCAGCTTGTGGACCCTCTGGAACCTGAGCTGCCGGCCCTGAAGATTGCCGCCGGCTTCCCGGGCCCGTAGCTATACGGCTCGGGTCCTGCAGAGTGCACCGAGTGGACACCGAGTGGACACCGAAGAGGATAAACCGGCGCCATCCGCGACTGGACTGGACTTCTGCTGGGATAGATAATAGATTGGGTATCGGTTCCTTCGTCGATGTTTTGATATGGGATGCGCGCCAGTGCCGATGATAAAGAGTGAGGTACAACTACAAAGCACGCAATCTCATGCTCGTAACAGACGTCTTCCTAGCGTGGCCCCTGTCTGCAAGGTCCTGGCAGTTTCTGTCAACTGTCAGAATAAACCGTGCGGGTCCTTATGTCGAATTTTTGAGGCAGAAAACCCTGCCCTAAACTCGTCGTAGCTATTACTCCATTGGGCCAGTAGGGCATGGGACAATGCCTGCATAACAGTGGCTGTTTGAGCATATACACTGGGCTTTCTCTTGTTCCATCGCGTTCTAGCTGTTCTAACCCTTCATGGGTTGGGCAGACAGGCAGTGGGTCAGGGACATTGAAACCAGGGGTCTTCGTAATGATCGACGTGTCTCGCGCTCCAGCAGTGGAATGTAGATGGCGTGGGTATCTGGCCCGTAGGCAGGCATCCCGAGCCCACGAGTGCCCGATAGATAGTAGAATGCGATCTATAAATGGGGACAGACCAGTCCGTCTGTCGAGATCCAGCAGAGCCACAGAGCAAATCTCCGAAGATGTTGCAGGCCAAGTTGCAGCAGCTGCGCAGTCATCCAGCTGGTCCAGGCTCCCTGGAGCAACTGGAATGTCTCCTTCGTGACCAGGATCTGCAAGAGCCATGGCTGGCCATGGACGTCTTGCGGTGCTACCAGACCATCTGGCTCAGTTTGCCTGAAGCTATCCGAGATGGCCTGGATGCCAACGTCAACGAACTACTCGAACGCATCCAAGATCTCATGAAACAAAAGTCCTTTCCCTTCCCCGACCTCCTCCCAAGTGACCCTGTCCGCCCTGCCCTCATCGACCCGCAATCGAGCCAACAGATATCATATGCACGCCTACGAAGCTTCATCCAGGACTTTGACCTGGGGTTACCATGTCCAGCACAGGGCAGGTCAAGGGTTGCAGTGATGCTTCCCAATGGCCCAACCCTTGCCCTCGCAGTGATGGCCATTGCCAATCGGTATACCATGATCCCGATGGCAAGGACAGTGGCCCCAGAGCAGTTGCGGGCCGATCTTGAAGATGTCGATGCGGACGCGATCCTGATGCTCGAGTCTGATGTATCCAAGATTCAGCTTGACTCCCAGCTTCCTATATTCGTCGTCAACCCCCAGGCAGACTTGACGTTTACGGTCTCTTCTACGCGGCCAATTGCCCGTTCCACATTGCCACCCCCAGACAACAGCCCCGACGATGTCGCGGTTCTGCTCTTTACTAGCGGGACGAGTGGAAAGAAGAAGCTCGTCCCTATCACCGTGTACAACCTCTTTGCCGGTGCAGTTCTTACCATGGACAGCGTTGCTCTCACCGAGTCCTCTCGATGTCTCAACATGATGCCCCTTCACCATATGTATGTCTCAAGCTTCCTGCCCATTGTATAAGCTTACTGACTCTCCAGTGGCGGAATGGTTCGCAGTCTCTACGCCCCGATGCTGGCCGGTGGCACCACCATCTGCTGTGCATCATTCGATCCGAGTCTCTTCTGGGACGTGGTCGAGAAATGGAGCCCGACGTGGTACTACGCAACACCCACAATGCACCAAATGATCCTCGCCGAGTCCGAGCACCGCCCTGATGCGCTGCGCCAGAGTCTTATCAAATTCATTATCAACGCTGGTGGCGGTCTTCCGGCTACGCTTGCCGTCCAGCTCCGTGAAGTCTTCCAATGTGTGGTCATGCCCAGTTATGGAATGACGGAGTGTGCGCCTATCGCGTCGCCACCAACAGACTACAAGCTCGACCGTGAGGGTACCTCTGGTCGTCCATGCGGTCCTGATGTCGCCATTCTCGGCGATAGCCCCGGGAAGCGTGTCCCTACTGGAACAACCGGCCGCATCTGCGTGCGTGGGTTCCCTGTCTTCCCTGGTTACCTGACAGACGGCGGCATCAACAAGGGCGCCTTTGAGGAGGCTGGCTGGTTCGATACAGGAGATCTCGGCCACCTCGACAAGGACGGGTACCTATTCATCACTGGTCGGGGCAAGGAAGTCATCAACCGCGGTGGTGAAATCATCTCGCCGATTGAAGTCGAGAACGGAATTCTTTCTGCTGCCCGCGACCCGACTTCCATTCTCTATGGCCGTGTCTCCGAGGCTCTGGCATTCTCTACTCCGCATGATGTCCTCCAGGAGGTCGTTGGAGCAGTGATTGTTACTCCCCCAGGAATGTCGCGACCGGATCTAAGGCAGCTGCATGAGGCATTGGGAGAGCGATTGCTCCAGCCCAAGTGGCCAGTTCTGCTGGTCTACATGGACAACGGCGTACCAAAGTCGAACAACAAGCTGCAGCGTATTCGCCTAAGCCAGAGGTTAGGTCTGGAGCCATTGACTGACTCTGTTCCTGCTGCTGAAAGACACCTTGAAGCCAAGTGCCCTCCTCAAGGCACGGGTCTGAACGTGTCCATCGCGCACACAATGTGCCGCATCGACGGCCACGAAGCCGAGCCTCATATCGAAGAAGCCTTGGGAATTTCAGACATTGCAATGCGATTCAATCACATTGATGGATACCCACAGGCTGTTGTCTACAACCCGGTCGAGAAGCAGCTCACGCTCGCTACACTTGCGCAACTCCTCCGCCCGCGGGTTCATGGATACCTCATCCCCAGCAGCGTCAAAGCACTGGACAGCCCAATTCCCAGAGACGCCGCCGGGTACGTCGATGACAAGGCTCTCGACGATGCTATTCGCAGTATGAATGCCTCGGATTCAGATTCTTCATCGGCCGAGTATCGCGTGCGACAGCTCTTCGCGCAAGCCCTAAACCAGGACGTCGCTGAGATCAGCGCATCGACAGACTTCTTCGCTGCTGGCGGCGACAGTCTCAGTGCAGGGCGTCTAATTTCAGCGCTCAGGCGTGAATTTGGAATCCGCCTCTCTGGCGATGTTCTCTTCCTCCACAGCACGGTGGGCGATATGACAGCCATTGTGGAAGACGCCTGTGCGAAAAAGAACCCAGACGAAGAGATCAGCGACAAGGATCTCCCAGGCTGCGAGAAGACGTGCAGTTCCACAAATCCAATTGTTCTTCTCATTCAGCTCATCCCCATGATCATCTTCTTCCCCATGCGCGCCGGTCTGCAGTGGACCATCTTTGTCTTCCTCATGGGCGAGACGGCGCGTCTGTTCCCCCCTGACAGCGTTCTCATCGGCCGTCTGCTGCATATCGTGCTGATCGGACTTGCTTCGCGATTGGCAATCAATGCGGTCGCGCCCGTTGGTGCGATTCTTTTCAAATGGCTTCTGATCGGTCGGTACCGCGCTGGACTGTATCCCATGTGGGGGACTTATCACACGCGGTGGTGGTTGACGCAGAAGGCCATTCGTGTCGCTGGCAGGGTATGTTTCTCTCTTCCAAGCAAGTATACAACTAACATTCATAGGGCGTGTTCAACTACTTCGAATGGAGTCGACGTCTGTACTATCGCCTCCTGGGAGCGCACATTGGCCGCAACGTGCGCATCCACGAGTATGCCTCCCTGGGCGAGTACGACCTCATCCGGCTGGAAGACAACGTCGTCGTCGAGAACTGCATCATCCGTCCCTTCGCAGTGGAGAGAAACACCTCGATGCTCCTGCAGCCGATTCTCATCGGAAAAGGCTCTGCAATTGGAATACGCACGGTCATTGCGCCTGGTGCAAACCTTCCTCCAGACACATATCTCGGCCCCAACTCCTCCAGCTGGGAGACTGATGGCGCCGAAGAGGCGAACAAGGATCTCAATTCTACCTCCATCCCCAGTCCTCACTGGATCTGGTCCCTGCTCCTCGTTGAACCCCTAGGGCTGCTCGCAGGGTTTGCATACAGATTGCCCTGGCTAGCTGGACTGGTGCCGATTGTGCTGCATTACCCCCTCCAGGATGTAGACATGCTGCGCGTGATTGTCTTCTGGTTCACGACACCAACTCGAATCATGTACCACATCCTCGCCCGAATCTACTACGCCGTCGTTGGTCCGCTGGTATGGTTTGTGGCCATTCTAATCATCAAAGCCCTTCTGGATCTCACCTGCGGGCGCGCACAGACAGGCCCTGCCAACAAGATGTCGATGCGCCAGAAGGTGCGTCAAGCTGCCCTGGCCAAGGTCATCCCCAATGGCAGTCTCAGCCCCCTGACCCGGTTAATCGGAAAGCACTACGAGCTGGTCTCGGTTGCGATTCGCATGCTGGGTGGTCGCGTTGGGAAGCGCATCTACTGGCCCAGTGTTGGACCGGGCATCCAGGACTTTGACCTCGTCGAGGTCGGCAACGACGTGGTCTTTGGATCTCGCTCGTACCTGGTTACCAGCGATGGCAGTGGCAGGGAAAGAGTGGTCATCGCCGACGGCGCCATGCTGGGTGATCGCGCGACCGTTCTCCCTGGTGTGACAATTGGCGAGATGGCGATGGTCGGATCAGGCTCGCTGCTGCGTCGCAATGGCTTCTTCCCTCCTGATACAGTCTGGACGGGCAGCAAGAATGGAAACGCCATCCAGTTCCCGACCATCACGCACCACAACGAGAAGCCTGATAAGATGGCAGGGGGCTGGTCTTCCTCGTCGACTCTATCACCGGGCGAGAGTGCCTCGTTGCCGCGAGACACGACCAGGCCGTTTGGACGGGCCTTTTACCAGGGCATGGCTGACTTCTTCGTCATTGGTATTCCCGGGATCGTGGGATACTCTACATTTTTAACTATTGTTTCAACGGTCTGGCGTCTTGTCGGTGTCCTCGCCGGGCTTCTTGTCCTTGGACACACTCTCCGACAGGAGTATCGCGCCTTTGACCGCGAATGGTGGCAGCCCTTCTCTGTCTATGCCCTGTTCTGTGCCGTCGTGGCTGGCGTCAGCTTCGTCCAGACCATCATCGGCGTTGCCTTCGTGATCGGGACAAAATGGGTGGTCATGGGCCGACGCACTGAAGGCTCCTACCACTGGGACCGCAGCAGCTACAACCAGCGCTGGCAGTTCTTCCTCGCCGTGGAAGCTTTAATCAAGGACAGCTACCGCGGAATTGGTGTCCTGCCCATGCTCAGCGGAACCGCATACCTCTCATTCTACTACCGGCTAATGGGCGCAACGATCGGCAAGGACTGTGCTCTCCTGGCAAACGGGGACCCGAACATCCTCCTCACAGAGCCGGATATGGTGACACTCGGCGACAGGGTCGCTGTCGACGATGCAAGTGTGGTCTGCCACTTGAACACCCGTGGCGAGTTCGAGCTGCATCCCCTGGTGGTTGGAGATAGAAGTGTCCTGCGCACGGGGTCCAGGCTGATGTCTGGCTCGTCGATGGGCAGTGATGCGTGTTTGCTGGAGCATACGCTCGTCCTGTCTGGGGACCATGTTGATGATAAGAGTGCCATGCAGGGCTGGCCTGCTGAGCCGTTTTCGGGGAAGAGGATACAATAGACAAAAGTTTAGACTTGCAATAATTAATACAGTGTCTTTCTTCGATTCTAGCTATCGTCTTTTAATTATCTTTGTCTCTGCTATCTATTACTCTTCAGAGCAATGAGCCTTGGAAAATGTATACTCTTAGCATCTCGACCCCTTTTACGTTAGCTAGAATAATCACGTACTCCGTGAAATCCTTATGGGTTACATCGTAATCCAGAATAATTGGTACTAAACTGCGAATTTCTTCTTGAGCCAACTAGATATGCGAATGTGTTTGCTCTCTCTCGGCGTAGTATCGGGTCCCAACTCCACTGGTACCGTGGCCAGCTCCTGCTTGTCGGACGCTGGCTGGGAATCCTTTAGCAGGTGGTTTGGATTAAGATGCTCCGTTGGATGTTGCCAACTTGCTGCTGTACCTCTCGACGCAGAGGAAGCAGAAGAGTGTGAACGTCCCACATTGCTAGGCACTGCAAGGTATGAGTCGCTAACGCTCCGAGGCTTTGGTGCGTCCTGGTCCAAGATATCATCCACTTCGGCCATGTCGAATGCCGCGTCTCCACCAAAGACGATATGGATGATGTCAAGTGCGGAGTATAGGTTCTTGTGCGACGTGATCTGGCGCTTTTGAACCCTCACCCGATCAAACAGCCTGCTCGACTCAAATGGGATTTTACAGACGGCTTGCGAGTCCGCACCGTGCAGGAGCATCAACTTCGTGATCTGGAACCAGCTCTTTGCCTGCTCGGAAAAGCCCGACTCAGATCTGGCTGCTAGCTTGTACATGGATATAAGAGTGCGAGCCCAGATCGTCTGCTGCTCATCCAAGTCATTCGGACTCGCTCCTCGGCTGAGGATCAATTCAACCATGTCAACCCTCGGTATGGTGTATGCAATCATGTCTTCAGTGACTGGTTCTGTAGTGCGAGGCACCATCATTGCAAATGCGAGCAGCGGCCTACCAGAGCGGTTGCGCACTCCTGCATCTAGCCTCTGCGAGACATAGGTCATCAAGCCATGTCGGATACACAACGTCAGCAGACTATTATTCCAGGCCGGTTCGAATCCGAATCGGTAGCCCGTATTCACCCAATGTGCGTCTTGGGGACATCGCCGTTTCACAATGGCAAGCTGCCGGAATGCCCTCGCAGCTCTGTCCATTTCTTCAAGCAGATCAACCTGTGCTTGCCGGGAGACACTGTTTGCCACGCGGCCAATATGGTACAACATGCTAAAGACTAAACTCCACAGTGCCTGGAAGTTCGCCTCTGAATGTGAGGCACGCCGAAGGCCCTTGATCTGGGCAACGTACGCCCTTGCCAGCGCCATATTGGCATCGAAATCAGCAGTATCCTGTGCAACAAGCCGAACATGGACCGTCGGAGTCATCAGAAAGTCTCGCACGGTCCTATGAAGAAAGTCAACTTCGTACGAAGTCCTTCCCTCGACGACGCCGTCCACGGTCGAGTATTCATCGCACGTCTGCCGTCGACGGGACTCCAACAGGCCTTTGCATCTGCTGTTGAGCCGTCTTTCAATATCTTCACAGCGTATGGACTCTTCCTCGTCCGATAGGGGTTTGATCTCGCTTCGCAATGCAAAGTCAGGATCGTCTTCATCCAAGTAGGAGAAGGTCAGAACTTCCAAGGGGCGAGGAGCCTCCAGTGCCAGCCTGAACAGCTGTGAAGCCTGCTGGAGATAGAACGAGTTTAGGCTGGTCAGAATATGGAGAAAATATTGCTCCAGGTCCATAGGAAGCTCTTTCAATCGCCGTTGCAGGTCGGCCATGCGGTCTGCGTTTGTTAGACCCTCTAAGAGAGACCTGACCACGAGGTAGACCCAGAGGAAAACGCCAGAAGCCTTGTCGACAATTTCACGCACAAGCTGCGGCGCGCGTTCCGGCTCCAAAGACAGCAGCCGCGAGAACCGTGGATGGTTGTGCAAAGAGTCGTGCGCAAAGACCTGGATGTCACCGCGGGTTAAGTCCTGCAGCGCCAATTTGGGGTAATATTGGAAGGCGTCTTGGAAGACAAGCCATGGACGACTAGCAGCTAGAATCTTGATGTTTGGGTTGCGGGCGACGTTGCAGAGCATGTCTATCAGGACTTGGTGGTCTCCATCAAACTCATCCAGGCCGTCAATGAGAAAGCAGAATTTTGTATCGAATTGGGTATTCGCCAGCAGCTGGAACGCATTCACCAGTTCCGATGTTGTCCATGAATACTTTCGATTAACCCCCGATGGAGAATTCCACAGTGAAGGCAGGACCGTGGGAATCAGGCTCGGCCGTCGGGTGAAGATTTCATAGAGCAGACTCTGTAGCAGACCCTTTTGGGATTTCTGCATTGTCGTTCCAGGGTTCCAGAAGTAGAATCTCGCAAAGAGTAAATCCATGGGAGCTGCCCATTCCCGGAGAAACTGGGCTGTGCGCTCGTCCTGGTCAATGTACTTCATGAGTGTCGATTTGCCGGACCCTGCCTTACCACTTAACCAGTATATCCCATTTCCCTGCAGCAGCCATTCCTTCAGGTCATCCCACGGTGTTGTATCGTCCTTCCTGTGTTCCAGAGCCCAGTTGAACGTCTTCCTATGTGCCGACGAAATCCACTCCCGGCGATCCCCCATGCGCGGATAGTAGAGGCTCTCCAGGACATGCTCCCTGCTTTTCTTCTCCGAAGCCAATGAAGCAATCTCAGAGAGTAGTGCAGACACTGTCGCTACATCCTCCGGCTTTGCAGGGCTATAATTCGATCGGCTAATGGCGTCAAGGATCTGGAAACGCGCCTGGCGTGTTTCATCAAGTATCCTCTCTTCCGAGCTCACAACGCTCAGCCCAATATCCTCGACCTTGCTGTCTGTAGCCGCCTGTCTGGCATTATTGATGACCAGCAAGACAACCACAATCTGCTCGCGATACTGCTTAAGCCGGTCATATAGCTCCGCAATGCGATCCCGTCCCAAAACGCTCTTCAGGGCCTGCCGCACGCTTTTCCACATCTTCCGCGACTGCTGCACTTTGGCACTCTGGAGCGCACTGATCAACTCGTCGCCGACCCTGTTGCACTGCTCCGTCAGAGCCTGCAGGGACTTTTCATCTTCGGAGATAGCAAATGCGCAGACTTTGCGGGAGCGATTGCGCACCCGGTCATTTAGAGCGATCAAATCATTCGCGATAGCGTCCAGCTCGATGTTCCGTATTTCGGCGCCCTCTGCGGATTTGTAGATTTCGTGCGTTTTCGAGATGAGTTTGACTCCGAATTCCAGGAATTGCACCACGTTGCCCGCGAGGCTGACGGCGCTTAGAGGGTCCATGGCTGCACAAACCGGATCATCAGTGCCCTCTTCGTCCTAGATATGGGTGTCTGCAAGATGCGACGGCCAGGAGTAGTTTCGTATTGACCAGCACTCGTCAGGTAAAGGTTTGTACGTGCAGATGGAGGATTGCGCAAAGAGGGGCTTGCAGCTGACGCTCGTGCGTACAGCCTCGTCTGCCAAGATAGCATCAAGCCTTCTCAGCCACCAGCGTCGAGCTAGTCCCAGTTCTAATACTCTAAGACGATCATTAGCGGACACTAATAGTCTTAATGCGGAGTATCTATCGTGGAAGAAACCAGAAGGTATATAACTTTATAATTCTCATAGTCTAGATACACTGTTTGCTGCTGATCACTGTCTTCCCCACGTGGGGGCCATAAAATTCCAGCTGAACGTCTTCTCTTAACATCATTCATCAATGGAGCTGCTCGAGTCTACCACGTTGGCTGCCCTTGTGGAAGTCCTCCTCGCGCAGAATAATATCCCCGGGCTGTGCATTGCGGTTGTTCACAACGATGAAGTCGCTTCCAAAGGCTACGGCGTGGCCAACTATGAAGACAATATATCCTGCACCGGAGACACCCTGTTCGATATTGCCTCCTGCTCCAAGTCCTTGACTGCTGCTGCGGCAGCATTGCTGGTGGATGATCAAAAATTCCCCAAGGTTCAGTACACTGCCCTAATGTCGGACCTGCTGCCGGACGACTTCGTCATGCCTGACCCAACTTATACCACGGGCATCACCCTTGAAGACGTTCTCAGTCATAGAACGGGCATGGCCAGGTGAGCTCTCTTCCCGGTCAATTATACCTGTCCTATCCATGTCAGTAACCGGTTCCGAAACAGCCACGACAGCTCCTACATGGGCATCAAGTCAAGCAATCCAGACACTCCAAAGTCCATCACGAGGAACCTGCGAAACCTCAAACCAGCTGCCCCTCTGCGCTCGCGGTACCTCTACTGCAACCAAATGTACACCGTCGCGACGCATCTCATCGAGGAAACCACCCAGCAAAGCTTCGCCGACGTTCTCCAAGAGCGCATCTTCAACCCGCTAAACATGACCTCCACCACACTGCAGCCCGCAGCCGCGCAAGCCAAAGGCTGGAGCGACCGCATGGCCAAGGGCTATATCTGGGAAAACAACACCTGGCGAAGCCTACCGCCCCAGAATTGCCCGGAAGCCCAAGGGGCTGGGTCTGTAATTTCCAGCGGGAACGACTTTATCAAATGGGTCAAAGCATTATTGTATCATGAAGGGCCAATCACTGATAAAGTGTACCATGGTCTAACCACGCTGCGGTCAATCGTGAACCCGCACGGCCGGAGACTAAGAGCCCATACCACACCGGCTATCTACGCTGCTGGGATGGAGATATACTACTACCGCGGAGTTCAGGTGATCGGTCACGACGGGAGAGAGCCTGGCTTTGCGAGTCGATTTGTCTTCATGCCTGCCCTACGATTTGGAGCGGTGGTTTTGGGAAATTCTGCTGGTGCTGGGCAGGCTGCTACGGTGATTATCAGGGCGCTGATGGATGAGATCCTGGGTGTTGCTGTGGAAGAGCGTCCGTCATACAAGAAAGGATCAAAGGCGAAGCACGTTGCGAAAAACACCAAGGCACCGCAGACGAATAAGCCGAACCAGCGGAGTAAGGACTCTCCCCCGCAGACGACTCCCTTGGAGAATTATATAGCAGATTATTGGAACCCAGGATATCGCCATATGACCTTGCAGATCAAAGACGAGCACCTCTTCGTGGACGCGACCGATCGCTCCATGGGCTTCACGCTGACGTTCCATCACGTCAAAGACCAGACCGAGTACACCGCGATACTGACGGATGAGGTTGAGCTCACAGACGAGGCAGTCGAAGCAGAGTTTGTTTTTAAAGACGGCAAAGCTATCAAGATGGGCCTGGACCTGGAGCCTACGATTAAGGAGTTAATCTGGTTTGAGAAATTAAATACAATGTAGTTAAAGTATATGCATCAGTCATAAATCATGAACGTGTCTCACTCTAAAAAGAAATAGCCTTGTGCGCTGAAAACTGAGGACAACCGCATGCATCCGGTGCTAGACTGCCCATGCCCATCGTCAACGAGAACTTATCCAGCTGATCACCGGCAATGTAGGTACCGGGGTTCGGCTCCAAGTGTGCAGGATCGGGCGACTGGCTTGCACTCCCCACGGCCGGCCTCCTGGCAACAATGCGCCATGGATCTGACCGGTTATTTAAAGAGGCCGGGGCAGAAAGCGCATTGGCTCTTCCGTTGACATGAGACTGAAGCATCGTCGTCAACTGATTAAGAAGCGCGATAGCAGAATCGACCCCGCCGCGAGACCCCTGGACCAAAGTCGGCGCAGTTGCCTCTGGTATCTCGCCAATAAAAGACGGCGGCGGACGGTTTTCTTCTAGTTTGCTCCGGCAGTAGACGAGATTTTGCCTCGACCTGAGGATGCAGTCCAAAAGAGCAGCTAGGTCAACAGGGTCGGCGTCTCTATCTGAGGTGACGATCTCCTTGGTCACTGCTAGGTATCCGGGACATCTAGCGACTTCATTAAATGCGCGGTCCATCGTTTGAACCAAGAGACTTCCACTCTGGTTCTGGTCTTCGGTAGATTCGCTGCACACTGACACGCGCGCCCACTCCGGGTCCCCCAAGAAGCAGGGCTCGGAATTAATGAACGCGTCGGCGACGATGAAAGGCTGCCAGGAGAGGATCAGCGTGCGACCGATGCCACGGACATGCGCTGCAGGGCCGCGAGCACACAGAAGATGGCGGATCCCACGAGAATGGATGATCCAAGAATAACCAGTGTTGCCGTCTAAAACCTCATACCCTCCGAGCAGAATAGCGGCGGCCAGGGTCTCGTCCGAAAGGGCGGCCTTGGACTGCAAAAGACAAGCCAGATGCCGGATGCCGCGACTGTACATATGGCGCGCGCACATAGTCACCTCCTTGTCGTCGTGCAGAGCGCCCAGATGCAGCGAAGTCAAGGCACGGAAAGCCCAGATCAGCGCGGGCGGGAAAAACGACCAACGAGTGCGAATAAAGTCCATCCAGTTGACATCGACGCGCGGGTCGATCGACTTGCCATAGCTGGGGAAGTGATCGTCCAGCCAATGTTGGAAAGACACCTTGGTCTGGACATTAAGAGCCTCCAGAGTCAAATTGGGCGCAAAGGCCTCGTCCATGGACGATCGGGAAGTCCGCCCGTACTTGCGAGTGAGCGACTGCGTCTGGTCCTGGAACTTGAGGCCGCGGTCGTATCCAGGACAGGTGATGCCTTGACTGAGACAGCGCCTGCACTGCGGGCGCGTCATGTCGCACTGACACTGTTAGCTGGGTCTCTACTGAAGGAGTATTGACTCACCTTGATCTTGCGGCCAATGCATCGCACACATCCTTGACTGCGCGGAACGCCAACCATTCTGCATTCCGCGCTGCTCGCATGCTTGGGTTCTAAACACGCGACTGTTGTTGAATAGCTGCTTGCCTTGACATTTCCACAATTCCAGTTGGGAATCCCTGCAAAAGGGGCGTTGACGTAATCAGGCGAGATGCCGTTCGGGTCACGTGGATAATCACGTGGCGGGGTTAGTCCGTTGCTCCGGTATCGGCAGGGCAGCCATAGAACAATATGCTTAATTTAAATATATGTATCTGCTTGAAATGGTCGAGTTCCCATTGGAGAGCTGATTGTGGCGGTGATAAATCTGGGATGATTGGGAGATGGCTTGCCCTGCGTAATGCAACATTGATATATATATATATATGTTACTGTACAGACTTGATTTTCTAGAATCAATGAGACTTTCCCTATTTGGATGGGTCTGCTTTAATGAGGGCGCTCAGGAGTAGAGTTGGAAACTTGACTTCTCTAACTTAAATAAAAAACTTAATTTAATATTAATAGTTAAGTTGATTGATCGGGGACGAAATAGTGCACGAAACTGTGTAGCGAACCAGGAATTAATGTTCGCTCTACTCGTTTTGCAATGGTCAAATACTACGCAGGACCTTGAACTTACCTGTCACGTATTGACTCGGCATTCGTCGACGGGCTATGAGGACCACTGAGCCGCATACTAGTATGCCTTACCAGGGTATGAAGCATGAGGAGAATGACAAGGACCGTGTGGGGAAAGAACCAATCTTGCCTCGAGACACGTCGCGACCAAGACGGCAGGAGCAATATAGACCCAGGTTGAAAATTGAACTTCATGTTCTCAGTAAGACCTACATCATTGTCTCTTGCCTCACGATTCAAACCTTGCATCGAATGGTCGGAATCAATTCTTCTGCAGGGATTCGCGAACGCGCGCTAACTGTAGCCAACTAAAGGATCTGGACCTGCCCCTGAGTCCAGCCGTAGCTGAGGTCAGAGATGGCGGAAAGCCTGCCATTGGTGCCAGCGTGTATGTGTATGTTCGAGTTGTGGACAATATTTAGTGCTTACCTCAGATTCTGGCGGATAAAAAGAAGTTGTCTCCACGTCATGCTGATGACGGTTGCTCTCAGCTACATATCCCATGCTAGCAGACTTTGGTCAATCACAAACAAAGTCCGTATTGCTTGCGGTCCCTCTCGAGACGCCGCTCGCCTGCAACAGCAATGTCTGCCTTCAATCCACTGCCCGCATATGCTTTCGGAGCTGTTCTGCTCGGTATAGGAGCTCACAGCTTTCTCCGACCAACTGAGGAATATGAGCGCTTCGGTATCCCTCGCCATCCGTCGCCACTGATATACGTCAAAGCGATCCGGGAGTCGACGTACGGTCTCGCTGCGATCGCGCTGCAGTACCAGGGCCACGACGATGCGCTTACCACTGTCGTTGCTGTCACCTCGCTTGCTGGCCTCGCGGATGGGTTTCTAATTTGGGCTCATGGCGGACCGCTCAAGTTGAAGGCGTTTGGACATTGGGCTTTTTTCGTTATCGCGGCTGGGTGGGCGTGGTGGAGGGCTTCGGTTGCCTAGTGAGGAGTGAAATGGGGAGCAAGAAGTTGGTAGTGAGAAAGTCAATCAAAGGCAGTTAGTTGGCAATCTTGTGGTCTTGCATGTAGCTCCAGACGCAACCTCACCGTCGCATTCAGAGTTGCATCAACATCCCCCCAAACTCTTTCTCTGTGTACTTTCTTTCCTCTTTCATCCCACAAGTCCTTCAGTCGTCCTCCCCACAAATTTCCCTTGCCTCTCATTCCCATTGTGGACCGTTTCTCTTTCCTTGTTACACCGTCTGTCGACCTCCACGATGGATGCAGAATGCTGTCTTTCAACTGACAAAACCCACCAAATCTTTTGCCGTGTTAGCGCAGCGCGATCAACTACAGAAGATTCCTACTAGGAAAAAAGGTCGTGGCGTGGGCATCAGAAGGAATAGTAGCTCGACCTATCTGTCTCTTTCCTGATGGAGTGTGGTGGGCAAAAGTGCAGTGGAGAACCGGGCAAGAAGAGGATTATTAGTTTAGGGTGCAGTTTATTGAGGTTCCTTGTCAGGGCACTCAGCCTTTTGCTCACCCGGTGCTCGGTAATCACCTCAGGCTGCTTAGAGCGTGCTCAGGACATGCTGAGATCTACTCAATGAGCAACAAGTAGCGAGAGATAAGCACTAAAACAGAAAGGGGAGGCCATCGACCGTTGTAGAAAATCAAGTACGTATGTATTGGTACAAGTAACTCAATTGTTCAATCATTTGAATGAAGTGGAATATCGTGTCATTTCAATATCACCCTGCTAAAATGAATACAGAGAAGATCCTTGACCTCTAGATGGTGGAAAGACTACCAGAAAAGGAAACGTGATGTTTATCAAAGTATAGTGATGATTGCAGAAATTAAATAGCGGTGCTCAAGGAATGAATAGACAATGATTACCTTGCCCATAGCAGGGAACAAAAGAATGGATACAAGTTATACAAGTGAAGGACTTTAGCGAAGCGTCGCTATATATCGTCTAGGACTAACCAGCCCTCAACCCTCAGTGCTTGGTGGTACCATTGCCCATAGTGATAACACGAGGATTGGCAAAGGTACTCTTCAGGAACTCCCGGGAGTTGTGCTTGCCATCCTTGATAAACTCATCATTCCAGGTCATCCAGAAAGCCCAAGGGACGTTCTTCGCAGCCTGCTCCTCGGGGTCAGGAATGGAGCCAACCTCAGCGAGACCGAGGACGCGCTCGCCCTGAGTAACCTGCTTCAGGCTCTGGTACTTGCCCTCGAGAACACCATGGTCGCCGGCCTCCGCGTAGTGGTCAACGGTGGCAATATCGCACTTGTCATTGCCGGGGTACCAGTTCGGCTCGGCGGTGTTGCACACCCACACGAGGTTGTGGATATTGTGCACGCGGGTGATGCGGTCGTAGAGCAGGTCCCAGAGCTGCTTGAAGGGGGCAGGGCCCTGCGCTCCCCACCAGAACCATCCACCCTCGGGCTCGTGGAGGGGGCGGAAGAGAACGGGGACGTCGGCGTCAGCCAGGCGCTTGAGCTGGTTCGCAATAGCGTCGATATCGCGGATCAGGAGTCCGTACTCGTTGCCGTTCGCTGCGCTGGGGGTTGCCGAGCTGCTCGGGGATGCGCTTGCTGATGCGGATGCACTTGGAGATGGTGTTGGCGATGCGCTGGGGCTTGCAGTAGCGCTTCCGTTCGAGCCGTGACCAAATGCATTTGCAAGGTTGAAGCAGGTGGACTTGGTATAGAAGCTGTCGTACCACGGCTTGTCCTCGGTGTCGGGCACACAGGTCGGGGGGTACCAATGCCAAACTAGCGCGTTGATGCCACCCTGCTCGTCAAAACTGATAGCATCCTCAACCGTCTGACTCTTGCCTCCGTTGGCGACAGCAGTAGGCGAGTAGTACATGAGGTCGGTGCCCAGGATAGCGGGAGTGACGCCGAAGTTCTGCTGCACCCATTTCAGACTGCCGGGGTCCTGCTGGCCGGAGAGGTAGTGCGAGCCATACTGGGACTGGATGTACTTGAGGAGCTCCCTGGCGCGAGGAGTAGCAGCCTTGTCGATGTTGTCGTAGGACAGCCCGGCGACCAGCGACGAGGCGAGAAGGGCAAGGAAGGATTGTTTGCCCAGCATTTTCAATAATAGCGAGTGAAAAGGAAAAGGAAAGCAGGAAAGAAAGAATGAATGAGTGATTGTTGTAGTGCTATGAATACAGTGAGTAACGTGCCCTCTTATACTTTAACAAATAGTCGTCCCATGGTCCTTTGGTCAAGGTGAAACTACACCACCCCATGGCCCCATGTACACGCCATTCCTTTAGTAATATTAATTAAGCATAATCCGCAACGACGAACTTTAAAATGTGATGCCATTCGCCATTCCATAAGCTCACCCTATCCAGGCGTTTCAGGCAGACGAACTGACCCTTGATCTGCACACAGTATAGAAACGGGCTGCACAGACTGGCCAAAACTGCGGCAAACTCGAACCCTAGTGGGGTCCTCGTATTCCAGGATGACGACGACAGTGCTCTTAGATGGGGCGATCTGACCCACAGTCCAAATCGGAGATCGGGCTGTCGATTTGCCTCTTGCCTGATTCGGTTCGGAGTGATGCCAAAATCTCCGGACTCCACCGGGGCCAAAACTTATACGGATGACGATCACATACGAAATATTGTCCCGATCGGCTACCTGCGGTTGTTACAACTGCGGTCGACCCCAGTCATTACTTCTACGGAGGAGGGCGCGAGTTCATATATGGAAGCAGACATCACCTTCAGAGAGCGTGGTGCGTTGACGGGAAACGGAGTCAACCAAAGTCAGCAATGCCAGAATTTCTCTTCATAACTTGCAGCTTGGGGTTGTCTATCCCCAACGGAGGGCGAAACCGAATGCGAACAATATACTGCTTGAGATATTAAGGTCCCCCCCTGAAGACGCGTAAGAGAACCCTAACCTGTTGATGTCACCAGGTGGGTAGGCAATTTGCGGATGTCATTGTGCGTACGATCTACAAGGTGATGGCAATGTGAATGCATCATAAATCACCACTGCAGCACGGAGAAGATATTGGACGCGTGTTCTATTGAGCTCGTTCAAAATGCCTTGCCGGGGTTGGGGCGTTGGGAACAACATGGGCCAGTCTGATGTACGAACCACGGCGGCAAGAGATGAAGAGTGGGGGATTTTGGTGTTGGAATTGGACGTCAGTTGGAAAGCATTAAAAACTTTGCCTATCTACGAAGTTTGCGGTATGATGTTATACCAATTGGTTTGGCTTTGATAATTAAGCATTGCATTGGTAATGTGCTTCTACAAATAGCCCTGAGCCCATCCAGAATCTGTTTACTGCTTCTCCAACATCAGAACTCGACTGCCATAATCAGAATCAAAGACAAACTGCAGCCCAAGGTTCATCAGAGTTGCCCCAGAGTACACCGACTCTCCATCGACCTTATATGACGCCTGTGCATCCAATCCTTGCAGCTTGATACGCGGCCAGGCATGATTCACGTTCGGAGAGAGCTGGAAGACAAACAGCACAGCTTGCTGGCCGTCTTCAGCAATAAACAAGGCAGCAGGCCAATTCGAGTCTTCTGGTAGGTTCAACCGCCACAGATCACCCGTGAGCACAATGGGATTCACCTTCTCAGCGAGGGTAATAAGGTCCGGCAGAGCAGCCTTTTCTTCCTCCAGCATCTCAGCCGGGTCAAGTTCTAGCCCAAATGATCCGCCCATCATCGCAACATGGCCACGGAATGCTAGTGGTACGGTCCGGCCAGTCTGACCGTTTGGCACGGCGGATAGGTGGGCTCCCATGGCGCTGGGTGGATAGCCTAGCGAAGTGCCCATCTGAATAGATATACGACTAACGGCGTCGGTGTTGTCCGAGGTCCAGCTCTGCGGGAAATAGTGCAAAACACCTGCGTCGAAGCGCCCTCCTCCCGAGGCGCAGCCTTCCCAAAGAACGTCCGGAAATCGTGTTGTGAGTTCACTAAGCACACGGTATAAGCCGAGTATATAAGCGTGGGCTGTAGCCGGGGAAGGGAGCTGGTGGATAGCCCGGTTGTTATCCCACTTGACATAAGAAATATCTGCACTGTTCAGAATATTCGAAACAGCGTCAATAATAAAGTCCTGGACTTCTGGTAGCGCGAGATTGAGGACAAGCTGGCTGCGGCCCTCGGTGCGTGGGTATCGCCCTGCATGTAACGCCCAGTCTGGATGCTTGTGATATAAGGTTGAGTTTGGATTCACCATCTCTGGCTCGACCCAGATACCGAAGCGCAGGTTCGTCGATGTATTCGCTGCTGTTAAATGCGTGATTTTGTTGACTAAAGGCTCTAGGCCATTGGGAAACCGGTCCGGGTTTGGCACCCAGTCACCCAGTCCAGCAGTATCGTCGACACGCGGATATTCATCGCCAAACCAGCCGTCATCCAGAACGAAAAGCTTAGCACCAATATCTGCTGATTCCTTCGCCAGAGTGTATATCCGGCTTTCGTTGTAGTCAAAGACCAGCCCTTCCCAGCTATTCAGTAAGGTAGGGCGATCACTGGTGGCGAACTTGCTTTGAATAAGATGCTTGCGGTATAAGCGATGTAGGGACCGTGACATGCCACCGATACCATCCTTGGAGTATACCGCGACACACTCTGGTGATGTGAGGGTCTCCCCAGGCGGCAGGGTCCAGGATAGCTGGTCAGGATTGAGTCCTAGGAGTGCACGCGTCAAGCCCTGCGAGCCCTTCTCAACATCCACAGAGAAGGAGCCCGTATAAATCAGGGAAAACCCCCATGTCTCTCCGTGAGACTCGGTGGCCGAAGGCTCCATCAATGCCAGGAAGGGGTTATGGAAGTGAGACGAGTAGCCAGCGGAGCTTCCAAAGCTCTGGACACCGTACTCGACCTTTGTTCTCTCGCGACTGGCTTCCCTGGCCCAATCTCCACGAAGGCTGATCATGTCCAGATCTGCAACCGGCAAGTCAACGCTCAGACTGGCCAGGGCTTCGACGGTGATGTTTGCTGTTCCGTGGTTCGTGATATTGACGCTGCGCGCAATGGCGTCGTACTCTGGAAAGATCGAGTACGACAGGTCGGCCGCAACGTCGCTATACTCGTCGTATAGATGGACAACCAAAGTGCTGACATCTTCTTCCGCGCCCATAGTAGCCGGCAGGCCCGGCAGTGCAGGTTTCCCGCGAGTGACCTGGTGCGATTTATATTGAAAGTCGGAAATGTCGTACCCTGGTGCCTCGCGAATGCGCACAGCAGGAACCCGGAAGTCGCCTAGGCCTTGCTCTGGGAATTCGCGACGCACACGGCCCTCGAACCCGGCCCAGCCGTTAAGCTCGCCCAGTTCCTCCGGAGGGATGTCACCGGTGATAGTGCCACCGAAGTGGTCTCCTAGGAGCTTACCCGTTGTGTTGTCAACGTGGAAACGGTAGGACATTGTCTTGCCATTGAGGGAGAAGGATGTACCTTCTGCCACGATTGCTAGAAGGAGTTAGGCTTTGAAAGGAATAAAGGAAGGGAAAGAGTACGAACGGTTTGCCAGGACAGCCGGGGACAGTGCAAGCAGCGCTACAAGGCCTGAGGCCACCGGAGCCGTTGGGAAGTGAACCATCTTGGTTACTAGGCTCCTGCACTTTCTGGAATAACAAACCAAAAGTAAAAACAGCTCAACTCTCCTTTATATACTGCACCCCAGAGTGTGGGGAGGCTACATAGACAAAGCGGGGTGATTATTTCCATACTATGCGAGCACATTAATTACCCCAAACCTGGGGTCAATAGCACCAGGCGGAGCAAGACAGGGGAAAGCCCGGCGTGGGCTGTAGACCGCTTCCATATTGAGCGGTTATAAAGAAGAAATACCAACCTCATTGGTTTGGACCTTGCAGCCCCGATGTTTATTGTCCGCCTATTCCGTAGCTGATTCAGTAGGTGGAGCGCAGGTATGACGTAGCAAACAAAACAGGAGATATTGCCCGCGCTGAATTCCCTTACCCTACATAAATCACCCGACAACAGAGGGATTTTAAGCTGAGAAGGATGTCGGGGTCGGCAGTTGAAGGAATAGTGTGGATGTGTTGCTTTTAGACGCTGTGCCTAGGCTGGTGAAGTGTATTTCTATAGGACCTGCTCGATGAGATGTTCTTAACCCTAGCATATAGAACACTTTGTACCATCCTGAACTCCAAATCTCTATCAACAAACCACTCAGCCGTCACCATTATTACATTGGATATCGTGTACAGAGAATATTCATCCACGCATTTCATAGGTTTGCTTAGACGCCGTATTCGCCTGATCCGACGCGAACCCAGGGCCAGGCCCAGGAAGGTCCACGGCACTGGTAGCAGGTATCTCCCGTATAGTCCTGGTTTCCACACGCTTCCGACGACGGACGACGAGGAATGCCCCAGCTGCAAGAAGGATTGCTCCAGCGGCGACCCCAACACCAACACCTGCTTTCCCCCCAGCGGATAGTCCTCCAGTACCTCGTTCGCTGTCGTCAGTGCCCTCATCCCCCCCTTCGTCTAGTGCCTGAGTAGGAATTTCACTTGTCTCCGCGGCCTGTGTCATAGTATGCTCTGACGTTGTGGTAACCGTCTGCGTCTGGGTAACTGTCTCCGTAGTCGGGGTCGGCGCGAACAGCGAGAATTTGCTACTAAAAACGCCATTGCTAATATCGGTGCTATCTATGCGGGTAGAGCTGTACAGAGAGAATGTGAAGACAGAAGTCTCCTCCGGTCTCATTGCAGGAAGGAAGCTGGGTGGCAGAGTTATCGAACTATCCGACCAGTCGGCGAAGGCAGTTCCATCGAAATCGTCTGCGTGTATCCGGATTGTTATGGGGCCTTTGCAATCATCGTCGCAGCGCCAGGCAAAGTAGGCATCGTCTGTCGGCATGAGGTCCTGGTGCGCCGGGTTCACCACGTACCGCTCCTCTACCGTAGTACGGAGGTTTTAGTCACCAGCCATGTGCAACGGGGGAGGGAAAGGTCATCCTACCATCGTCAGCTGAGGTGCTCTGGATACAGGCTGTTACAGCTAGATAAAAGAGCACGAGAGACGCAGCCATTGTGGCCTACCGCAAGTGCACGATAGGGGGATGCAACTGCCATTGTGCAAGGAAAGGCGCGTAGAGTCGTGAGCACACAATTCAGCCAAAAGTACTGCCCCTGAATCTGAAAAGCAAATTCTCAGCCTTCTCTGTGGTTGGGCGTCTTTCTGCGGCACAGTCAAGGTGCATGAACCCTCCGGTTACACGGGTTTAATTGGATCCAACACGCAGGGTTCTTTGTTGGGGGCTTGGCGGTACGCAGATGAATATTTATCAGTTATTCTAGTTTGAAGATAGGGTTTGAAACGGGGACCAGAATAAAAGAACAAGAGAAATACACGTCTGTTGCAGATAGTCGCGTTGCTGGGGCACGGACTGCGGGAGTAACAGGCTGAACATTGCTGGTATTGTATATTATAATCTCATACATATTTAATCCAATATTAAAGCAGTTAGTAGCTGTAGTTATACAATCTTGATGCTGCACTGTCTCCTGCATTTGGCTTTATTTAAAGATATTCAATTTTGAGGATCATGTATAGTTTGCAACGATCAAGATTAAATAGACTCAACATCAAACTCAACCTTCAAATGAGCCGTAGTCCAGCCATGCCAATTCTTGCCAGTGTCAGATCCCGAAAGTGAGCTCTTCTGCATGGGCGTCATCGTAAAGCTTTCCGTGATCAGACACCTTTCTAATGCGGCCCTTGTAGTCGACGTAGGCTGTGCCCGGTCGTCCCGCGACTTCGTTGGCAAGCTTCTCCTTGACCTCGACGGAGAGTCGATTCTTGAGGTCGGGCATGGAGGGATGGCGGCCACGATGCTCGCCCCAGAGATCTGTTTCAAAGATCTTGGTTTCAGCCATATTGTCTTTTGGAATGTGGGCTTCTAGGGATATAAGAGAATAATTTGGTTGAAGTGTAAATGAACGTTGGGGTGGAAAGGGAAATTTATAATACAGGGATCGCCTACAGAGAACGGAAATGATATAATGTAGAAGTCTAATAGAGTTCCAACCAGAATCTTGCAAGTCGTACGATTGATAAATGCTGGAAGGCTGCGGAAATGGAAAACAGGCTGTTCTAGACACAGGATTAAGGATACGACAATAGAAAGGTCAAGGGCGTCATGGATAAAATACCCATTGGCAGTTTTTGTCGATAAGTTATAGATTTGCTGATCTTGCATCTGACCATGAAGCCACCAGTTCATGAGAATCAGTTCCTTGAGGCTAGAGGTAATCACCAATAGCCACGTTATTGACAAACATTAGAGTCACTAGAGGGTCTGAAGATTGGCAGCTGATAGCCCACGGGACTACTCATCCACGACGTGGCCGTTGAGGACTTTGAAATGGAAAGTGGTACGTAGCCTGGAAAGTGAATTGCGAGAGTGTATGTATCAGGCTGCTTAGGACAGACTGGATGGAGTAGTCTGTTGAGGTATCTGGGGGTTACTGCATATTGAATATCGACATATTTGCTTCATGTTTCAGTCACAACTTAACAAAAACCGCCCTGAATAAGGACCTGTTTGCCATCTTGTCAACAATCCAGGGAACTCTCTGGTCGAGTCGTCGATTCGCCCAGCGCATGTTCAGATACTGCAGGTTGGGAACCAGCAGCAGGATCAGCGAGATCCAGCAGAATACATCGTTCACATCAAGCCGTCCCTCCCACTCTCCTTCCTCGTCCTCAGTGTCCATGAATTGCTCTATGAACCCGTGAAAGACGCCGGGATCGTAGAATCCGAATTCAGGAGACTGGGCCCCATAGCTGCTCAAGAAATGTAGTTCTTTAATCAGAGGCCTCAACCGGGGGTTCTTCAGGAGGGTCGTAGCCAGAGGAATCAAGGGTGCGTCGTTCTGGAATTCAATCCTCGAATACACTTTGGAACAGAGGGCATTGTGCCAATGTCGACAGACCCTGAGTAGCTTCACTTGGTCCAGGAAGCAGTCGACGCGATCGCAGACCTGGTAGAGAATCTCAACTGGGAGTGCCGATGCCATGTCGCGGGGTTATCGAAGCTGAGCTCAACACGACTAGCCCCGCGGAGAAGTGGTTGGAATAGCCTAATACCCGGTTCTGATGCTTGTCCTGAATAACCCAATCTCATGCATAGGCCTGAATACCCGCTGCACTTTCAGAGCGGGCTCCATCAGGACACAATCCTAAATGCCGGACAGGAGCGGGCTGACCCCTGAACAGTTAGTCTCGAAGACGATATGACAGGCTTTCGGTATTACATTCCCCGGTGTGGCTGTCGTGGTGGAGAAAGTCCGTCCACCAGCGGCAGGCTATCGGTATAGGGCTGTTTCAGGCCGCTGTCAAACTCAACATGAGACAGTCTCGAATATATTCACCCGAGACATCTTGACCGCATGATCTAACCTATAAAGCTGTCTCTCCCGACAACATCGTCCCATCATTCAGCAGTCAGCCTTACAACCTACATAGTCTCTACAAAATGAAGCTCTTCGCTAGTCTCCTCCCAGCCCTGGGCCTGTGCGCCTCACTCAACACACGCCAGGACACCTGGGGCGGCAGTGTCTCTCTCGGTCCCAGCAAATCCACCATCATCAATGCCGTCACAACCCTCATCCCCGGTCCTGCACCCGAGACCCAGAATGGTGTCCTCTTCCTCTGGCCCGGTATGAGCAACGGCACCGGCGACCTGATCCAGGCTACGTTGGAAAGCTGGGAGAGTAACGACTGGTGCGGCGCGCAGGCTACCGAATGGTGCGTTCGCGCCAGTGTATTCGGCAGCTTTGGCCAGCTGGACGGTGAACCTGGTGTTGCTGCTGGGGATGACCAGGTAAAGATCGAGTATACGCTGGAGGACGACAATGATACTTGGACGCAGTAAGCCTCAGAACCATATATATAAGCTGTAGCCACTAATAATGCAGGACCGTGACGAACGCACAAACCGGTGATGTCCTTTCGACCTTCTCCCACGCCTCTGGGCCTTACATGACTGGGTATGCCTCTGAACAGATTAACGCGATGGATGCTAATTGAGTAGATACGGAACCGGCACCGAATGCAACGAGGAATGCACTGGGACTTCCTCGGAACAGAAATACATCAACACCAAGATCACCCTCGCCGAAGCCGACACCACCTTTGGAGACACCATTGCCACAGCCGGTGGTGGCACGTACGAAGGACTGTCGTCGAGCGAGGGAGGGAAGGTGTGGACGATTGAGAGCATCACGCTGCCTGCCATGCTTTGATTATACACATAGCTGTTGATCAAGTTGATGTATTCAATAGCGTTGCTCATTATAACTGACTGAAAAATAACTGAAATAACTACGCCCATCGGTCCCGCACTACCTTGACTTCTACCGGCTTCTTATTGATGGCGACGACATTGTCCACCCACTCCATGCTCTCCTCGTTAGTGTCGAACAGTTCCATATCGAACCGGCTAAACAGGTGCGCGATTGTAAGCGAGAGTTCCTGGTACGCCAGTCTGAATTCATTAGCTATATCCATATACCCGGCAAGAGATACATACGGGCTTCCGACACACTGTCTAGATCCCTTGCTGAAGGCGACCATCCACCGATCCAGAGCCTTTCCCTTCTCCCCGAGCCACCGCTCCGGCTTGAACTTCTCCGGCGAGTCGAAGAGGTCGGAATTATCGTGGATGGTGCGGTGCGTGATGGAAACAATAGTCTACAAATTAGCTTGTACAATTTCACCCAGGGGATTGACTTACTCCTGCAGGCAGAAAGTGGCCCTGCACTGTAGCCCCAGGCTCAGGGACAATCCGGGGCGTCATGCCTGGAACCGGCGTAGAAAGGCGCAGTGTCTCTTTAACCACCGCCAGCTATTCACCATTAGCAAGTCTTTATCCAGATTCAAGGAATCATACCAGATAAGGCAATTTCCGAATCTCCTCCCAGCGACATTCGCGAATATGCGACTGCACAGCATCAAGCTCATTTCGGAGGGTAGCGAGGATATTGGGATGGGTAAGAAGATAGTAAGTCGCAGTCGTGAGCGCGTACCCCGATGTATCGCTGCCAGCCAGGATGAACAGGGCAGCCTCGTCGATGAGCTCCTTTGGTGTTCGGGCTTTGTATCCGCGCTCCTCGCTGGGCGTTAGCATGGCGTCGAAGATGGTTGTGATTCCGTCTGGCGTGGTGTATTTGCCCTGCTTTCGGCGTTCCTGCACGCCTTTGACCCACGCCATGCATTGCTGTTTCGTTAGTCTCCGTTGCTAAACTATGGATGTCGGGTCTGACGGCTTACTTGTCTAAACTGTGCATAGCCACGAAGCTTCGAAGAGGACAGCGACGCCGGAAGTCGGGGCGCGATGTCGTTGATGATTGGAAAGTGTTTCGCTGAGACATCAGTATATTGCAGCTAAACAGAAAGGCAACATACCAAGCCACATTCCATGTGTGATCTGGTCCATGCTAGTCATAAGAGGATGATCCAGCTCATAGTCCTTGACAAATACATCTGGTTGTCCGAATAGAGTGACATAGATGATATCGACCTACTCATTAGCACATCCTACAGAACAAGACAGATATACCAACCGAAAAACATTTAAACATGCGCTGGATCTCCATCGGCTCGCCAGAGTCAAGTTTCTGCTTCAGCTTCGTCGCAGCCTGTTGAATAACGTGGAAGATTCGGGGGGTACAGAGCTCGATCGCGGCCGGCGAGAACAGCGGCGCAATCGTGTTTCGGTATATGCGATGGCGCTTCGAGTCCATGATGGCAATGAGAGCTTCCGGGTAGATCAAGGCTTTGTAGAAATGCGGCGATTTGCCGTAGTCTGTTCCTGAGCGATAGATTCTGCTTGAATCAGTAAAGGGCGTTGTATGCAATAACGAGGACTGACACATGATAGAAGTCCGGGTCGTTGACGTGGACGTGATTCGGGGAGATGCGAATAACGGCAGTTTCTGAACTGTTAGTCAGAATTAATACTAGGTGAGAGTCGAAAGCGTACGGTATTTCTCGTGAAGTCCTGGCAGTCTTTTGACCAGGGTCCCATTGTCGATGACATCGAAGTAAAACTCCCACCACCCCGTGAGTCTAGCAAAGAGAGGACCAGGAATGTCCCGCAGAGGATGGAAATACAGTCGTTTACAAGATATCCAGAGAGCCGAAAATACAAGCAAAAGGAGTGCAGTATAGCCCAGTTGGACCGGGTTGTCCAGCAGCGACAGCGACAACATGGTCAGCCCGTTCGCAGTCAGTGAGATACGATCCTGCAGTTTCAGGCCCGATCGGCGGGAATGCCAGGTTAAAAGCGCCTGGCCAGAGATCGGCGGGCGTGGGGACGGCACAGGATCTCGATATCGGCTGTTGGAAGCTGGTCCCACTGCAGTTGCGCGTGTCGAGGCCGTTGTTCAACAATATCGAGTATGCGCAGCAAGGGGCAGATACCATCCAGATACCAGACCGGCAGTGGTGCCGACGCAAGGGGTCTGTGGCTGTTGGCTCTGGATATTATGGAAGTGCTCTGTCAGCTTGACGTAGTTGTCTACAATGTAACATGGGACAGCCAGTGGCAGGAAATACACAACACGACACCCTCCTTTTCACTCTTTGTCTGCCCCTCTTTGATTGCATTCCGTTCCCCCGCTGATCGTCCATCCAGCAAGGAGCATTCTTTGTCTGCCGCAGTCACTGGCAGGCCAGTCTGGTCTGCCCCACGCGCAATCTCCGACGGTCGAGTCCCGAACCGCGATCCGGGAACTGGCCAAATCCCAGGCACGGACAGCCAGCCAGCCAGGCCCTGATTTGGCGTTGGTAAGCGAGTGCGCAGTGGCCTCAAACGGTGGGGTTCGCCGTTCAGCGCTGGCCTCTGCGCCTCCACGTTGCGCACGCTCCACCGCTGAGACTCTTCCTATCACACAATGCGGGAAATACAGCCGTCTGCTTATGAAGCCAGTTTTCATATTTATGGTATGAAGGCTAGAGAATGCATTCATTACCGGAAATGATTATCCAAACCACACTCCACAATTATTACAAGTCAGTCAGTAAAACCTCCGAAGCCGTTGGACTATTCCTTGGTGTACATAGTGGAGCCAGACGTTGAGACGGTTACTGGCGACAAGATCCTTCTGTGGGCCGATGGAGCTGCTTTCAGCTGAAAGTATCCAGCCTGAATCTTCTACGTGAATCGTGCAAACTTGGCGGCCACGATGTTAAACTGCTTCATATCCCGTACTAGCCCATTCGACCGCAATTATGATAGCGAAGTTATATACTTCGACGAGAGGAATTGCTACCTTTCAGATGCTCTGCTCCAACCCAATAATCTCGGCAAATATCCCCACAAGCTCATCGAGACTCCCTATACCAGTGCCAGCAGCTGGGCACGGCCCGGCAGAACCATAGCCAAAATAATGAGCAATAACAGCCTTCACGTCCGCAACCCCAACCTTAGACAGTACTCTGCTAGCAGGTGCAAGCTGAGCCCCAAGTGCCAGCGCCTCTTCCAAGTCTCTCGTACGGTTTATCCTGAGCAGCTGAACATACACCGTGGGTGCGATATTAGCCAACATTGATATAATACCCTGCGAGCCCACGAGTGGGTGAAGAAAGATGTCAGATGTCCCGGGCGCAGCGGAGTACGGCCCCAGGGTTGCAGAGACCCGGGACATTCTTCCGGCATTAGTACCTGGTGATTTTAACTCGGTGATGCTGGGAGCGCTATTCACGACGCGGATGACAGCATCAGAAGATATGCCGATACCACTGCTAACCCCCGGGAAGCTGTATATCAACAGCGGGAGCGACGATTCAGCGGCAATCCAGTTTATGCCGCTCATTAGAGACAAACAAAGTATGTAGCGCATACTTATACATCACAGAAGAATATTTCGAGAACGGGCACATTCATCGCAGTCGTCCATGCTGTGGGGGGTAGGACGGGGGCGGAGTCCGCTCCTGAGTCCTGGCCTGATTTATCTGGGTGACGGTTGTTTGTACGGTAGGAGCCTCGCATCGGACTATCAGTTAGAAATTTCAACTTACAATCTCAGTGCAGGGTGCCCGGATTGCTCAAACAAACAATGGCTATATGTGCTGGATGGCCGAGACGAAAATCGTCGGTGCTCCCGTGGACCACGATCCCTACGATTCCGGCCTTAGCCATGCGTTGTACGCGTGCGAGGCTACGAACGAAGTCAAGGGAGACATCCTCATTGAGGACTGTTACTGCGGCTGCGTAGACGCCGTGTCTGGGGGCTGAGGGTGCCATCTGGATAACGGATTCCCGTGTTGATAACAGGAAATATACCAATAGATCAGATATCCACAGCTGGTGGGGTTATCTCCAGCAGATAAGGCGGTCCTGAAATCCTCAACAATAAACTACCGACCTGGGGTAATATTGAAGTAATTGCTTGTTATCTTGGTGGAGCTCCACATGGACAGATACAGGCAGAAGGACCGGTGGAGGTGGAGGTGGAGGTGGAGTCTTATCTCTCGCTTTGGGATTGAGATGGACATGCTCATAGACTGCGAGGCAGTTTTGGGTCAGGTTTGGGTACAGAAATGGTGTATTATTCTAAATACTATCTTGGAAGTGTTCTCTGTGCCTATTTATGAGTGCTGTAGTGGTTTTATATCGTGCAGCACATTCATAACTCCTGTAGATAGTGGGCCAGGCGCTGGCGTCTACCCCGTATTTAGGGCCGGTACTCCAAACGCGGGGAAGATAAGCTCGCATGAGCATTTAAGGCATTTATAGTCCGTTTCCTGCAGCGATCTTCCTCGAGCCATTCAAAATCTCTAACAATACTCACAATGGACAAGCCCACACACGACAGCGGCAATGTCGACGTGGCCAAAGGCGAAATCATCGAGGACGCTGATCCAGCCCTCCGACTGACTGGTGGAGGTGTCGTCAAGTTCACCCCTGAAGAAGAGAAGAGTGTGCTCAAGAACATCGACCTTCACATGCTGCCCCTGATGTGCTGGGTCTACATGATGCAGTTTGCCGACAAGTCCACGCTCAACTATGCATCGCTCATGGGGCTCCAGGCCGACACTGGCCTGGTTGGCAATCAATACAACTGGGTCTCGAGCATCTTCTACGCGGGCTTCCTTGCTTGGGAGTAAGACATGCTATATCCTTCATTGTTAGCAGCTAACTAACTATGCAGGTTCCCTACCACGTATCTCTTCCGCAGACTCCCCGTTGGCAAGTATACTGCGGCCAATATCCTCTGCTGGGGCATCGCCCTGTCCTGCCATGCCGCTGCAAACAACTACGCCGGTCTACTCGTCTCTCGCTTCTTCCTTGGAGCCTTCGAGGCGAGCGTCACCCCGGCCTTCGTACTGATCACCTCGATGTGGTTCCGGCAGAACGAGCAAGGCCGGCGCATGGGCTACTGGCTCGCCTGCAACGGAGTCTCGCTGATCCTGATGGGCTTCATCGGCTACGGCATCTCAGCCATCCAAGACGCCCATCTCGCCCCGTGGCGCATCCTCTTCCTCATCCTGGGCCTTCTCACCGTCGCCACGGGGGTCATCTATTTCTGGTACCTCCCAGACAACCAGTCCAACGCCAAATTCCTCGACGACCGCTCACGACTCATCGCCATCGAGCGCATCCGCGACAATTTCCAAGGCATCGGCAGCCAAGTGTGGAAATGGTCGCAGTTCCGCGAAGCCTTCCGTGACCCTCGCACATACCTCTACGTGCTGTTCTCGCTGCTCATGAACATCCCCAACGGCGGCATCACCACCTTTGGGTCCCTGGTGATCAAGTCCTTCGGCTTCTCCGACCGACTCTCGCTCCTGCTGCAGTCACCCGCGGGAGTCTTCGATATCGCGGGGAAGCTTCTGTTCACGTACGCCTCGGACCGTCTGCTCGATCGCACAGCGATGGCCTTCCTAGCGATTCTATTCGCCATGGCCGGGGCAGTGATCATGATCGTCGTACCGCAGGACGCAAAGCCCGCACTCCTAATCGGATACTACATGATCAGCGTCGCCGGTGCAGCATGGGGTCTTATCATGGCAGCAATCTCAAACAATACCCTCGGGTATACGAAGAAAGTTACCGTGAACGGGCTGCAGATCGTAGCCTACGCCGCGGGGAACTGGATAGGCCCGCAGACGTTCCGGGCGGATGATGCGCCAGAGTATAGACGCGGAAAGACTATCGTGGCTATTATGTATGGAGCGAGTGCGGTCGTTTTAGTGGTGCTGCGGTTTGTTAATATCTATGAGAATCGGCGCAGGGATCGTGTTCAGGCGGAGGAAGTTGGGCTGGATGATGAAGAAACTAGGCAGGCTGTTCAGCGGTCCAAGTTTATGGACTTGACGGACTTCGAACAGACTCGCTTTCGCTATGTGAAGTAGCTGCATCAAGGATCAGATAGGATATATGGGTAGTGCTGGGCTGCTGTTTGTGTGTATGCAATAGGTCGATGTTCTAGCTATACTGACTGCTGAAGACAGCCTTTGCTCCTATCTCTCTCCCCTGTTCTATCCAAGTTTCTTCAGTCACGGGCGCTCTCGTAAAATAACTACACGACATACCTTATACTAGCTGGGGGATCTCTGGGGGGGAGCGACCTGAGTTTCTTAAGAGAAGCAGACATGAGTGGCACTCCTAGAGATAATCAGGCAGACTAGACACATATCACGACAGTATATAGGAAACAGGAAGCATGCCGACGCAAATGCTAGAACTACTTCTAGAACAGGAACCATTCATGTATCTTGTACCGATATTGCCCTACTGGCTTAGCCGCCCATATGCCCCCGGGAGCCTTATAGACGCGCAGGCTGACGTGAAATGGAACTACTAATATTCATCCTATTGAACAAAGAAAGAATCAATAACCTACGACACCATGAAGTCTGCAAAGTCCTCGTCCGGCAGCTCCGGCTGCACATCCTCACCCATCAGCCCCAAATACCAAGTCAAATCACTCCCATCAAACTCCCTCGCCGCAAAGCCATTACCCAAATACCCAAACCGATTCGCAGTCGTATAGGTCAGGTTATAGTCCTCCCACCGCGGCGCCTTCATTGTTTCAAAGAAATGGATCCGCGACCCGGGCCACATCATGATCTCGCCGTCGACCGTGCCCTGCTTAAACCAGGAGCGGCAGGGCGAGGACCAGGCCGTCCGCGGTAAGAATTGCCGCCTGTGCTGTACAAAGTCTGCCACGGCCTCGGGCTTCACGTCAAAGGAGGTAACGCCCTCTTCAGACATTTTCGTCAACATTTGCAGGAAATGCTTGGACACTGTTTCAGTTATTGGCAGGAAGCTCCCGTGGCCGTACGGACCGTAGGGGCCGTTAAAAACTGAATTCGTCAATATTAGCTGATATCCGGGCCTTCTATTTCAAGACTTACTCAGGTAGTTCGGAAAATGAGGCACCGCAATGGACAGATACGTGTTCGGGATGTCTACCCATTCCTTGCTCAGACTGCGCGAGTCTCGCCCGATGGTGGGATATGCAGGCTTCCAGCTTACATCGAAGCCCGTGGCGCAGACGATGACATCAAACTCATGCTCCACGCCGTCGGCAGTCCGGATACCTTTCTGGGTGAACTCCTGGATGCTGGAGGAGACGACGCTAACGTTCTCCTCGCACAGGGCCTCCAGATATCCAGCCCCGGGTGTTGGGCGACGACAGCCGACGGCGAAGTTGGTGGGCACGATCAGATCGGCCAAATCAGGTTTCTTGGCCAGTCGTGTGCGCATGTCCTTCTCCGCTGCCTGGTGGTTTGTTAGACTTTGAAGCTATGGATCAAAGGGTGACTTACTGCTCTTGCATCGGCCTGCTCCTTGGACCCGTTGAGAATGAAGCGGAATCGCGAGTTGAGCTCGGACTCGATCTTCTTGCGGTATGCAAGGTACTTTCCCGGGTCGGACTTTAGGATTTCCTTCTGTTTCTCGCTGTCTGTTCCTGTTAGATGGACAGTATATACGGTTCAGGCTGGCTCACATTTAAAGTTTGTTCCTCCTTTTCCTGCAAAGCGCTGTCCGAAGCTGGCAGTAACCCAGGACTGGCTCCGGATGAAGCATTTCAATGAAGAAACAGCTGAACAGTTAGTCCTAGCAGTGGTATGTACTGAAACGCAATGTGGAACAAACCTGGCTGGATATTGGGAACAATCTGGACAGCAGAGGACCCTGACCCGATCACTCCCACTCGCTTTCCCTGAAGCTGAATGCTGTCGTCCCAGCTTGCACTGTGCAGCATTTGGCCTTTGAAGCCTTCTCGATTGGGGATTGCAGGCCACTTCCATTTACTGGGAATAGTTAGCAGGGTATAAAGTTCAGAGGCAGGAGACTCACTTGAGAACACCGCTTGCATTTACCAGGACATGAGCCCTGTCTTCGAAAACTTCATTTGAAATCGTATTCTGAAGCTTGAGATGCCACCGCTGTTCATCTTCGTCCCATCTGGCATCGATCACCTTACAGTTGAGCTGCATGTACTTCATCAGACCGTAGTCCTGCGCAACAGACTTGAAGTAATGCAAAATCTCAGCGGCACTCGAATAGCTGCCACCATTAGATCACACGGTCAAAAAATAATCAAGGAAATACAAAAAACATACAAAGATGACCAATGCGTCGACGGCGCCCAGGAATACTGGTAATTCACCGACGGGATATCGCAGCCACACCCTGGATACTTGTTCTCATACCACGTCCCCCCGATCGAGGGATTCTTGTCGTAGCAGACCAGGTCCAGATCCAGGCCGCTCTTATCCACATCGTGGGCGAAATTGATGGCACTAGCACCACAGCCGATGACCACAATGCGGATGTTCCTAGCGAGGCGGCTGGGCTGTTCGATGATCTGGTAGACTGCATTGGAATGCATTTGGCTGACCCCGATAGAACCCATGTTGAAGCTGATTTTGAACAACTACTATATGGATGTATATTTCAGAGATCCGGGCTTCTTTTCTACCTATCCAGGCGTCGTACATGACGCTTTACCTGTCGGTGGAGCTCCACCGCGTCCACCAGCGTCCACTCGTCTCCATTTCTTGCTGTTGGGGTACAGAGGCCTTGTAGACAGAGAATCGAGACGAGCTGTTCAGATGTTGTATTCCGGCCATGGGTTTGCTCAAGATACTGTATATTTCATATCATTGCTCAGTACAGCAGCAACTATCAAGTATAACTAGATTTAGTTCCTCCACGTACAACCCTCATTCCAAAACCCCAAGCCCGCCTCTCTCCTCGCCGTCCCATGAACCGCCGCACTATCCAAACACTCGCCCGCATACTCCCTCGCCGCAGTCAACCTTCCCAAAGCAACATCCACCGTCGGCAAACTCGCCCCATTTGCATCCGCAATCGCCAACGCATGCCGCATATCCTTGCACGCCAGCGCAGCCGCAAAACCCGGCCCCTTCTCCGGCGACGGCGCATACGACCCGCTCGTTATCCGCGCCGAATAACCCTGCAAAACAGGTCCGAACATGTCCTCTATAAACTCCTCAAGCAGGGCCGGACCAAGGCCTGTTTTCTCGGCGATTATGTGTGCTTCCGAGATTACTTCCATGAAGCTTATCACGAGGATGTTCCTGGCAGAGGGTCAGTGTGCCAGCAGTAGGAGACATAGTGTATAGGGACATGCTCACCCGCATATCTTGAGCGAACTGGACCTGCGCACGTCTTCACCTAGACGTATAATCCTGCGCCCCATCACATCCTGAATTAGCGGGTCGACTGTCTGAATCGCCGCAGCGGGACCGGCAACTGCGAAGATGAGTTTCCCTGCTTCTGCGACGGGGCTGGCGCCGAATACGGGTGCTGCGATGAATGTCGCGCCCTTTTCAGCGAGGCGGGTCGCAGTAGCCGCGGCTGTATCTGGGTGGATTGTGGAAGTGTCGATGAACGTTTTCCCGGCGAGGCTGTGGGTGGTCAGAGCTCTGGTGATCAGGGAGTCCAAGACGGCATCATCAGAGATCTATAATTATGATTAGTGGTGAGTTGTGTGCATGCTGGTGACGGTGCTATACCATTGTGAAAATAATATCGGATGCTTGGACGAGGCTTTCAAAGTCGCACTCTGGTACTGCGCCGGCGTCTTGCAGTGGCTGGCCCTTTTCCATACTCCGGTTACTGTAGTGCAGGGGAGGGAGGCCGTTGGCCTGCAGATGCTTCTGCAGATTGAGGGCCATGTGTAGGCCCATGGATCCCAGGCCAAACTGTTTGTTTAAGCATGATTCTGTGATTTTAGGAGGATACGTACCCATCCAATATTCGATGCCATGGTGTCTAGTAGTCGCGCTGGTAAAAAGTGTTGGAACAGTATCGGGGAAGAAGATCTGGCTTAAGGGGGGTCTATGGAATACGCTGGCAGATACATGTGGAGCTCCACTGCAATGGAGATAGTCCACTCCATGCATATTAGCACTATGAATAACTTGACATTACCCCGAATCACGCCAGTGTGCTCGCCGGAGCAGCCAGAACTTCCTCTATGACGGCTACCATGGACGGCCCAAGACCCCAAACAGACCTGTCCCTGCACACCCTCTGCATCAGAGACAGGTATAGTCCCTCCCCCTGTTCAAGCAGACCAACAAAGCTATCCCGGTCCGCCGACCAGATCCGGGGATCTCGCTCTCCCCCGGCACTCACCACGGCCTCAACAAGCGTGTTGAAAATCAAGATAGACGACTCACACGTCCTAGGCAGCTCGTTGAAAGTATCTATGTGGTTCCGGATATCCTTACTAGCACGCCTCAGAGCTGCCCACATGCACAATAGAATCCCATAGCTGCTTGCCGTCGCCCAGGGTGGTTCCCGGCATCGGCCTTCTCCGTCGCCAACTATCTTGGACAGCGCACCGAGCAGGTCAGCCAGCAGCGCCAGAATACCTTCATCGCCCCACAGATGAGGTTGGAGTAATGGTGCCGATCGCCGAACAGCGACGTAGTTCCCGAGTGTGAGATGCGTAGAGGTCGCCAGTCCTGCAACGACGCTGTTGTCCACAATACCGCCAATAAGCAGGGGGTCCGGTCGACAGAGGCTGATTTTGACAAAACAATAGAGATTCTCAATCGCCCTCCACAGCAGAAAATGCGGGCTTTCGCTCGTGCATGCTTGGTTCTTGGCGATGTTCGAAATCGCTGTCATGGCGCTGTATACCTGTTTGTTTTGGGCCTGGGTGAGGATATGGAAGGCCGACGGATCGGCTGGGCTTGGGGGCATTTGGTAGTAGCACCGGGTGAAGTCTCTTATTAGTGTATTTATATTTGCAAGGAGGCATAATGTTGCGAACGGCGATGCGGTCAGAGCAGCGAGAAGTTCTGGACTTGGAGATTCAGACATCAGCTGTTGGGTGGCTATCGAAAGAGAGGCTGTTGCAATCCGGCGGGGACTGTATATGTAGTCCTCTGACAGTGTCCCGAAATGCTCAGCCACTCTTTGAAGCCATACCTGCGAGTCCTGAGCCTCCCATAGATCGCTTGGGAAGGGAAGCTCCCACGCAAACTCCATTGGCGAGAGTAAGGGCCGTGCATTGGATGGTAGAAAGATATAGGAGTCCACGAGTACCAGGGCATACAGCGATACCTTGAGCGACTCCGTATTGATATAGGAGGTCCATCGCATGTAAGGCGTTTCTGAGTCAACTTGAACCAGGTCGTTTGTCGAAGATAGAAAGTCTGGCGCTGCAATGCCTTGTATCAGTAGCCCGAGCTCCCGTGTAGCCTAGACAATATTAGATATGGTTATACCGTAAGAACGAGACCTACGTCAACAATGGTCCGCAACAAACGTTTCGCTTCGTCAAAATAAGAGGAGTCCTTCGAGTACGCCCCGTAGATAATATGGAGGATGCCAGCCTGCAAAACGCAAACCTTTCGAGCTTCACTGCCATCTGCGGCGACCTACTATATATTAGCAGTCAATGGATGTATTGCATTCTGGTGAGTCACCATGTCATGAAGCTGCCTGCTTCCTCGCTTCCAAGTATCTTGACGCCATTGACATGTTTCCGAGTCACTAGGAGTTGAGTACAAACTCCCGATAACTGCAGCGATGTTAATCAAGATGTCAGACGATGAGGAGAGGGAAAAGGTCGGCCGGTGGAGTAAAGGAAAGGCTGGATGGAAATTCTCAAAATAAGCCTTGATATACAATGCAGTATCCCCGTGGGTCCTATCTCAGTGGCTACCAGTCAGTTCACGATCAAGCCTGCAAGACAAGACAACATACGCAGATTGCGGAGACGCAGGCTGGGCGTGTGAAGTATCGTTGAGTTGGCCATGCTCTGGGTTCAACAAGGCCTCCGGGGCTAGACAGGCGATGGTCTCTGCTATTTCCGACGGACTGGAATCTCCTCGACTAGCCAGCCCGAATTGATCCCGGACTCCGCACCGAAGGCGATGTCTTTTATATACATCACTGCGGCGGTTTAGTAACTGCAGACGAAATCCCAGCAGGATACGCACCTCCGTGAAAATCGGGCATGACACCCGGCGCACTCGAAGGCCTTCCGGGAAGCACCACCGTGTCCTTGGATAATATATTAAGTTCCAGGGATATTTAAGGCCAATTGCTTGATGCTTACGGGCAAGCTTGTGTCTTTTGAGATTCTCCTGTCCATGATCAGCAGGAAATGGTGGGCTCTATCCAAGGCACTTACACTCCGCGTAAACGACTTTGAGCACTCACTACAAGGAAACGGACGGGCAGCGTCAGGACTATCGGCAGGATCCGCCATGATAGAAGCTATAGACAGGAATAATTCAATTTCAAGTGATGCAGTTACTCGAAGGAAGAGAGGCGATCCCTCACGTGCGTTACTCCGCACTGCTCCAACTCTCCAACTCGCCAATAGATTCAATCGCCGTAATCAACACGTCTTAGAGCCAGCTCCATACATGCCATATCACTTCCTATCGGCAGGTTAACCGCCTTTATCTCCAATCTTTCATCGACTTGCTGGAATATCTCTTTCCAATCCTCCGCTGCCCGCTCCTGGGCATTAAAGCTCTGCATCATCGTCAGATCCTGTGCGCGTAGTACCCTTTCCCTCTGCAACGGCACAGATCCTGGGTCAGGCATTACAGAATCCATTACTATAATCCGGGAGTCTTTTCCCAGCACCGCGACAAGCTGGGAGAGAATCTTGACAGCATCGTCGGTCGGCCAGTCATGCAGGATCATGCGGAGGAAGTATACAGCAGCCCCTTGAACTGGCTGAGGATCAAAAAAGCTGTGAGGGAGGTATGTGATCCGCGATCCAAGGGCAGCGCCATCAGGGGGGGAGAGTAGACCAGATTGGGCATTGGCAACGACGTCAGGAAGGTCCTGGACTATGAACTTCAGGTCAGGAAACTTCCGGGCCAGGGCGATAGAGACGTGTCCTGTTGACCCGCCGACCTAATATCACAATCAGTAAACATAGTAGAAAGGATACAAGGATATACATCAACGACAGTGGCTTCACCCAGACCAGCCCAGTCAAATCCTGCAATCGTGTGCTCGGTGCTAAGATGCCGCGCAGACCCTGCGGCCTTCATAAGGTTCTCGAAATGGGCTTTACGCTCAGGGTGTTGAGCTAGATGCTCGAAAAATGGAAGATCGGTGTCGTTCGCCACATTATGCGCCGTGTGCGTTCTACTCAGACTCTGCGGCCACTTGGCATGGGCATATACCATGGCTGCTGCAGTTGGCGCAGAGACGTTACAGAACCATGCAGCACGCGTGCGCTCATTCTGATTATTCCGGATATAGAGTGAGGCAGCAGAATGTCCTACTTTCTGTGGCTCAGGCTCCTCGAAAAGCCCACTGGTTATCGCCATGCGCATTATGCTCTTTGCATGGACAACAGCGACGTTGGCTTTGGCGGCGAGCTCTGTATATGTAATAGTCCCCTTAGACGGCACGATGTCGAATATTTGAAAGTGGACCAGCCATTGGATAACTGCCGTTTCGTTGAACTACTCTTGTCAGTCGAGGATGATACCAAGGTCCATAGCTTACTCCTGTTCGGGAAATTGCTCATATACTCGCTGGGTCCAGCAGCAAGACGGAACAGACGCAGAGACGCATCCATGATCTGGTGACGCGCATCCTGGACTTCTTGGGGTGCATCTTGAGGAAGGACAACTGCTGGGGTGTCTCTATCAAACGAGGGACGAGGCAGCTCTGATGCATCAAGATAAGTATTGAGTGTTTCTATATTCTGTTCAAGGCTTAGGCTTAGCTCCTCCATCGCAGCGGTTGGTAGTGTCGACTGGATATATGCGTAGCTGCGGGGCTTGTCAGGAATCAAGAATCAAGACGGCGATGTCGGGGTCTTCATGCAGGTGAGATGCATCAGCATCATTGGGCTCTTGGCTGCATATGTGTGACGGATGTCGAAGGTTCTGCTAGCAATCTTCAATAAACCATGACAACACCAGCCAGCCGTCTTTCACGTATACAGGGTCTTCGTCATTCCACAAGGTAGATAATTTCGTATCTGACATTAACTGGGAAATGCTAACCCATAGCTACAGCTATAACAGTACAAGACTCATCAAGGCTCAACCCGTGCAACAAACCGCCCCAGACTCTCACAAAGCCGATCAAGAACCCACTCTGGCTCTGTCTTCTCGGCTAACAGGGGACTATGTTGTCCAATCCAGTCCCAGTTAAGCAGACCGTACTCATCCTCATCGATGCGAATGTTTTCATCTCCTTCCCCGTCGCCACCTTTAGGCTGCGTGAGCTGGATCAACCGGGTAAACTCAACCCATTCTTCATAACTATACGTCTTCCTCTGGCCGGAGACGGCGTCTTTTATCGTTTTCTGTATTGCAAGGACGAGTTCCTGTCCTAGTCTATGGGTGGAGGGCCTGGGTGATCGAGCAAGGGATTCGAGGGATAGTTGGCCGGAGGACTGTTCTTGAGGGGGAGATGGAGGTTCTGTCTGCTCCTCTTGACCTCTTTCAAGTTGAGACTGGCTGTAAGCAGATGGCGCCGAACTACATATCCGCTTCACTGTTCCAGAGCATCGCGATATCGCAGCCCTGTAATGGCCAGACTGCGGCAACACAGTCCAATCGGCAACAATATTCGTACACCTTTTATAACCATCCACAAGCGTATCACTCATCTTCGAGATAAGCGAAGTCATCGTCGGTACAGCCAGCAGCGACCAGACAACAAAGAATTGCCTAGACGCATTAGTAGTAGGCGTGATATCCCCATACCCTATCGTCAGAAGCGAAGTGAAGCCAAAATACAGCGCCTGGAAGTACGTCAGATCGTCCTCCAGCGCCCAGAATATCACGGCGCCAACTGCCCACATAATCCCGAATGCTATAATACTGATAGCGAGGTTCATCCAGCGTCGATACTGCACGGTTTCAGTTTGAATGGCGCGCATGGCGTCGAATCGGTCCCTCTCTTCTCTCATCTGCGTGAGCTTGGAGAGGCTACTTCCCGGTCTTATCCAGCTAAACGCATGAATCGTGCTGATGATCGGTTTTCGTCGTGTATGTCGCTGCTGGTACCCAATCTCCCCGTATGGTTCTGTCCCATCGGACCGTCGGATAATGGCCTTCCTCTTGCGCTCGGCATGCTGAACGAGGACATCCTGGCGCTCAATCTGCTGTACAAATCTATGGATGCTGGAAATGACCAAACCAAGCATGACAATCCCAATGACAGCGTAAGGGAAAACCAGCCCGCGGCCCACCGCAGTTGTGGGCGTGATATCGCCGAACCCGACTGTAAGGACTGTAATGTCGGAAAAGTACACGGCGTTTGCGTAGGATATGTCGATTACATGGCAGAATATGACACCTCCGATGGCGAGCCACACTACAAATGATGTTGTTTGAAGAATCAAGGTTCGTTGATCACTGGTTAGGACGAAGTTCTGCGGGTAGTGACCAAGGAAGTAACCCAGCATGTTTACCATAAGGATCACGGAGAGGAGGAAGTAGAGCACTGCGGATATGACGGCGCTCCAGTATCCCTGGGAGAATGTCTGGTTTGGGGGGATGGGACTATGGTACACATCCATAGATATTGTCAACCCGATCATCTATACAGCGTCAGTCGTTGACTACGACGGCGTGTGGTAATACTCACTATAACCGTCGATGAGATCCACAGAAAGATAGACAGAGGAAGCGCAATGATATACCGCACGAGGCGCGTGAAATTGCACAGCAAGAAGAAATTCCCCAGTAAACCAAACGCAAGCGACGTTGCATTCAAAGCGACACACCTAGCACGTCAGTTCGCTGTCTTCTCATGATAGGAATATACTACCATCGAGGATCCCCAATGCCGACTTGCACCGGCGTACCATCTACACCTTCCTGATCGTGGAGAATATTGCTTATCCAGGGGTTTACCAGCGCAACGATAGACATGAGACTGGCCAGAGGACCGGTTGTCGCTGCAGCGAGGGGAATTGCAGTGGATGCGAACCACCAGTCTTGAGGCTCGTCGTCGTCTGGCGGCCTCATGTGGAAATTACTGCGAACCGGGCGACTTGCCATGCTTTAAGGCTGTCGTTCGGGACATTGCACTGTCGCGCGCATTCCCACCGTTTGGCGGGCTATTACATGAAGAGTTAATTGATCTACAGTGCACAAGGTTGTGGGGATGAGATCGTGCCATGACGTCAAATGCAGCCATCCATGGGTCGATCCACACATTGACATTTGACCCAGAAGCACGCAGCTGCACCAAAACCAGTGTATTTATTAATTACAGAATATTCAACAAGATATCTAAACACGCTCAAAGTTTAGTGGAGACCTTTTCCACATCTCCAAACTGACCAACCCCCCACAGCTTGTCTGGCAGAGGCGGCGGCGTCTTGAGCTGCTCTTGAATCCGCTGTGATATCTCCAGAAAGCGAGTCCGCACTTCATCCCAGCGCCGAGCTAGGTTCACCAGCTTGAAATTCCGCTTCTTCCATTCCCCATCGACAATCACATGCTCGATATCTCCAGGGTTTGCATGGAGAACCACGGCCGCGACGGGATCACTCCATCCAAGCATATTGGGGCTGTCCCCGTTGAAAACAACCACATCTGCCTTCGCGCCGACTGCGATCACGCCAATATCGTCTCTCCACAATGCACGCCCTCCCTGGCGGGTCGCGAGAAGGAAAGCGTCTTCCACCGCCATTGGGTTTGCATTCGGCAGTAGACCCGTGTCCAGGGTCTTGGTGTAGTTCCTCAGTCGAGCTAACTGGAGCCAAAGCCGGGCCTGGCTGAGGATATCTCCAGAAAATGTCCATGTCGTGTCAACGCCGAGACAGGCTTGGTCGGAGATCTCATGGCCGGTAGCCTGTCCGTGGCCATAGTGGCATTCGGACTCTGGCGTTATGGCTACGAAGACGTTATCACGCCGCATTGTTTCCATATCCGACTTGGACAGGAACGGGGCGTGAGAGACGATAATCGGCAGATCAACCTCGTTCAACTCGTTCAGGTCGCACAGCGCAGTGGGGGATGTATTTCCCTCTGTCAGGGATGAGTTGAGGATACCAAGCTGATCAGGGAGAAACGTACGTGGCCAAGGGCCTCCAAGATGATGAACAGTAAGGGCTTGAAGGCCCAATACCTCCTTCTCGCGAAGGATTGACCTGGCAGCGCCATCGCCGTTGAGGATGGTAAACCCCTGGCCGTCTAGCGACAGCCCCGGGAGAACCAGGGGGAAGTCGTACTTGGCAAGGTCTCCAAAGGCGGCCCATTGCTGGGCAATCGGAAAGCGATCATGGTCGATGACATCGTAGCACCACCAGATCCTGGCACCACTATGCACAGCTGCGCGGTGGCCAGCCCTCATCACCTCGGGCGACCAGTTGTTGTGCGCGTGCTCGACGTATGAAGTAACGCCTCCGTTTAGTCCTTCTAAATACCCTTCCAAGGAACTGAAGTAGATATCATCTCCCCGGAACGCCGCCTGTGCGCCCGGAGAGCTCTGGCTCACCCAGTCGAAATACTGAGACAGCGTCACATTAGGGCCCAATGTGCGATACGCCGACTGCCACATGTGGACATGGGCATTGACAAAGCCTGGTGAGACGATCTTCCCTGAGACATCGATGATCTGAGTTCCCTCTGGGATGGTGATGGCGTCACTGTCTTCCTCGACTGCAGCAATGCGATCGTCCACGATCAGCACTGAGCCTCGTCGGAGCACCCGGATGGACTTGGTGTTGGTGTCGAACGAGATCACAGTCCCGTCTTTTAATAGTTTCGGCGCCATTTTATCGCAAATATGAATGACTGCGCCGCGGAATGAGAGTAAGAAAACGTGGCTTGCCTACTTAGCTCTGGGCGGGGGAGGCGTCCATTAATAATCGGAACGAATCCCCGGCCGGTGTATAGAAATAAAGCGATTGGTGAGATTCTTTTTCTCCGTTGCAACATGCCATTGATGTTATTCTTTCGTTCGTGCATCTTATTGGGCAGGAATCGCTGTCATTCTTGGTCTGCGAGGCCCAAACGCCCTCAGTCTCCAACTTCTCCAACTCCGCCCAGACAACACCCATAACACAACATGACCCCCTTATATCCCGGGGAGTCCCTCGCCAATGTCGCTGGTTTTCCTACATTATACCACTTCCAGCCCGCTCGCGTCGAAAATGCCCGTAAGGGGAACCCACTCATCGTCTGCGTGACAGGCGCCTTACATCTCGCCCGCATCTTCTATGGCGGCCACTCTGGCTCGAAAGGCAGCGACTTTGTAAGCCACTGGCTATCGGAGAATGGATATGCAGTGCTGTCTCTGTCGTATCCACTGGAAACAGATCCCGAAATCATGCCACCCACTGCTGCGAGATTCCGGATCCCCGACTGGGGCAGGCAAGCGGCGGCGACAACCAGGAAGATCGTCGATGAAAAGGATCTCGGAGACCCATCGATTGTTCTGATCTCGTGGAGTATGGGAGGTCGCATCGTCGTGCCATTTAACATCGCAGCAAAAGAATTGGGTCTCGATGTCCAGCAGTACATCAGCTTCGCCGCGACCCCGGGGTTTTCCACCATCCGACCACCCATGCCGGGGCTGACCTGTACGGACTCGGGCTACTTCCAGGTCCCTCCCCGGCTGGACAATTTCGAACGGCAAGTGTCCGAGATGGAGGAGCTGAACGGCCACACTATCATTCCTCGCGACATCTACCGCCGGGAGTACGTCGGGGCGACTCCTGTCAATTTAATCGGACTCGGAATGAAGTACGATGGGAGCGGGTTTGTTCGTGATGAGATTCCTCATGAAGAGGACTCGCAGGTTCTCAACATTGCGAATCTCCCATTCATCACGGCTCTCTATCCAACGAGTATTCTCGACGCCAGCCATGCCATGACGGACCGTGCAGGCTGGGGGTTCCTCATGACTTACAGTCTAGAGTCATTTATAGGGAAGCAAGGACTGCGAAACGCAAATGAGTCTTCAAGCTGGCAATCATTGCTAGAGCTTGTCCACTCTGCGCCGACGGAGCTGTGTCTGCCTGTGCCTGGGAATCATTTCTTCTTCATTGGCGAGCAGTCTGCGCGAAACACTGCAGATATGGTTGATAAACTCATTGGGCGAGCATATAACTTCCAGGCTCATCTATCTCAGCTCATAGCATAGATTATAGATATAGAATATATTCGTCGACCCATATCCCAAGAGAGGAGTGGGTATATTATACATTCCCTGCCTTTCCACCGATAACGCCTGTAACTCCAAATATTCGACAAGCTATTCGTTTTTATTCCTTCTTCCCTGCTCCATCTTGCCTGACCTGCCCTTGCCCTGTGTTCACGTTCCCCTTCGGTTTATCCAACGCAATCATCTCATCAGCCCCGATCATTCGCTTCTCGAGGAAATTCGACGTTCCGGCGACTCTGGCAATAACGCCCCCAGCAACGATCGCCCCGACCGGTATAGCGCGCATCGAGCCCGGGAGGCCATTCTGCAGACTCGAAAGTTTGACAAGTTTAGCGGCGTCTTTCGCTAGAGTAGAGAGGTTGTTTTGAGACATGGAGTGTTTTTCTTATATATGAACAGAACGTTTATTTTTATCTGGGGTGGTTACAACGTCAGACGCAGAACAGCTGGGGAGGTGACGGACTCGGGCCTTTTCTGAGTCATACCTTAGTTTCAGCTGTAAAACTTGGCTTGAATCCGGAGTGTTGGTAGTGCTTACTGCAGGCTGTGTTGATCGATCGCATTGTCGGTGTTTGTGGCTCCGACTTGGAGATCGATAGACTGGCGCGGGATTTCTTTGACAACATGGCGAGTCGGATCAAGCAACGCATATTATGCTTGTACAATATATGGAATCACGGCATTGGTTTATTTATGGACACAATTACTCAAAGTGGCTTAACTTCTTTACTTTGTTTTCTTTAACTGAGTGGGTAGATATATATATATGCTAGCCCTAGCGGAACTGGGTTGATCACAACCAGTATAATGTGCCAATAAACTTGGTGTAAAATCACGGCATTATCTATAAAGTCTATATAAGGGTCTTCTCTAGGAGGTAATAAATATACACGGAGATGAGAGTAAGGGGAGAATGCAGATACCGCTTAAGCCTGAGATTTCTCCTTGGATGCGGAATTTTTATCGGTTGCCTCCTGTCGGCCAGCTTCAAGGTCGTGTTCCGTCTCAGACTTAGTGCCTTTCTCGCCAGTAGATTTGTTTTCTGATCCATTCTGATTCACGGTCTTGATATTAACCCACTCAACAGCAACAGCACCCAGGATGGCAGCGGCGCCAAGACCTGCAGCGACAATGAAAATCTGCGACAGCGTATAGTTATACGCGTTGACAACTGTGCTAAGTTGGTCTGCAGGAACGCTCTTCCTGAGATCGGTGGCACCAGTATTCACAATGGCGTGAGCGTCGAGTCCTGCGACATTGGAAAGACGCTGCACGAGTTTCGTGGAAAGCAGGTTCTGATCCACGGCGAGGAAGACAGCACCGCCGAGTTGCTGCATGAAGAACATCAGCGCCATGCCGATTGGAACGTCCGCTTTTGAAAGAACAGTCTGCGCCGACAGGTTGGACGTCTGGAAGCCACAGCCATTTCCCAGGCCATAGAGCACCTGGTAGCCCATCCAGTAACTGTGGTTTGAGCTCGGGGTCATAGTTGAGAGAAGGCCGGCGCCGACAGAAGCGAGAACTGGAGCTACCAGCATGGCCGGGACGTAGTACCCAATGCGCTGTGTTACAGCAGCTGATATAATTCCCATGATTACCAAGGCTAGGACTAGTGGAATGGTGCTGAGTCCTGCCTGGGTGGCCGAGTCTCCCTTGACGACTTGGAACCAGATATTCAAGTAGTATACAATGGACATCATTGCCCCGGTAAACAGAAAGATGAATAGCATGCTACCAGCTATCGAGCGGTTCAGGACAATTCGCATTGGTATCATCGCTGTTTCAGGCGTCAAGACCTGGAGTATAATAAATGCCACGAAGAGGACGGCAAACGTGACGAAGAGACCGATCATAGTGGGTGCTGACCAGGCGTAGGTAGTACCGCCCCATTCAAGAGCGAGGATGAGACTAATAATCGAGGGAACGAAGAGGCAAACACCCAGGGGGTCAAGTCGCTTAACCTGAGCCTTGATACCTTTCTGAGGAGCCGGGGGAGCCTGGGAGTGGAACAACACTAGCACTGCAACTAGCGCGAACCCTCCGACGGGGAGGTTGATATAAAAACACCATCTCCAGGTTCTAATATACTTAGATCGGCAATTTCATGGTTAGGGAGTATGGGTGACCTACACATTGTCCGTAAAGGCGCCGCCAATGATTGGGGCCACCACAGATGACACCGCAAAGACCATACCAGAAATGGAGGTGAGCATAGGACGCTTGCGGAGAGGCACAAGCGAGACTATGATCATCATGGCTCCAGTGAAGATGCCAGCCGAGCCTACTCCAGCAATTGCACGACCGATTATGAATGCCGTGGATGTCGGCGCCGCTCCACAAATAACTGAACCGACCTCGAATACGACAATGCAGGAGATGAAAGTCCATTTCGTTGAATAAAGCTGGTAGACCCGGCCAAAGAGGGGGTTAAAGGAGGCAGCCGTCAACATATAAGCACTTCCATACCAACCGATATCGCTGATTGCGTGGAACTCGTCGGTGATAGCTGGGATTGCAGTAGCGATGATTGTCCGGTCCTAGAGTATGGTATCAGCCAAGGGCCATGAATGCCAAGTTGAAGAAAGACCTCTTACCAATGCAACTAAAAACATTGATAGATAAACTCCCAGCATAATCAGCCAGAATTGAGGTGATAGGGGTTGGAAATCCTTTTCAGCATCGGCAGAATCGCCTGGCTGGGCTGGCTTGGTCTCGTCAGCAGAAGACATGGTGTTGATACAACTCGGGGAGAGGGAATGCTTGTATTGGCTGTATTTGATCCATGACTGGGATATTCTCTAATATTTATATCCATTTTGACGATTCAGCTTCTATTCCGAATCCGGGGTCCCTTCGGGGGTTTGAAATGCTGTTTATTTGGGTTGTGTTGAGTCGACGCTCCCTCTCGGACGCTTCTACCGTCCGAGAGTCCTGCTGAGTCATCCCGGTCGGGCACTTCCAATCCCCGCCGCCGTCTCTCTTTGCTATTCTGCATCGCCCGTCTCTCGTTTATTTATACTCCCTAGTCCCTTGTTTTCGTTTCCATCTTCTTCGGTGTAATCAATTTCCCTTTCTGTTGGGTTCATTTACTCTCTCCTTAGGACACTCCGGACGGTCTGTATAATGTCCGACTCTCACCCCGACAAGTCTACCCGAGTGTTGTCGTGTGTGCTTTGCCAGCAACGTAAGATTAAATGTGATCGCACCTTTCCTTGCACAAATTGCATCAAGTCTCAAGCCCAGTGCGTTCCTGCTGGCCTTCTTCCGCGTCATCGGAAACGTAGGTTTCCGGAACGTGAACTGCTGAATAGAGTGCGCCAGTACGAGACTCTCCTCAAGCGGCATAATATCGAATTCAACCCGCTCCACAGTGAACCGCCAAAGGAGGGCGATGAACGGCAAAAGAGACGGAGTGTTGAATCCGAGGACTGGCTGCCTTCGTCCTCTGCATCGCCCCGACCAAAGCTGTCAAAAGAGTCATATGACGCCAAGTATAAGCTCTTCTCCAGGTTCTCTCGCAAACTGCTAATCTTTGACAGGGATTTCTGGAATGCGATGAACCAAACGGTATGCTTGGATTGGACCCAAAGGATCTTCATCACAGATATTGACGACTGAAACAGTGCCCTCAATCTGACGACGAGGCCGACTCGCCCCCACCCACGATGACCCAGGAGGTGGTCATAAAAGCATGGGACCAGAAATCTGGGCTTTGTGACCCTCTATTTGGCGGCAGGGCTGACCAGATCGATGTTTCATCACATCACCCGGAGGCATCACAGATTTTCCGCCTTTGGCAGGTATACCTTGACAACGTCGACCCTCTACTGAAGATCACACATACGCCCACCCTACAAGCGCGCATCATCGAAGCTATTACCAACTTGACGCAAGTCAGCCCTCAGCTGGAGGTTTTAATGTTCGGAATATATTGCATTGCAATTGGAAGCCTAATGAGCGATGAGTGCCAGGAGCTCCTTGGTGCTCCGAGAGAAGAAGTTCTCTCTCAATACCAGCGTAGCTGCCGGGAGGCCTTGGTACGCTGTGAGTTTTTACGGTCCGACAAGCTCGATTGTTTGACCGGCCTATACTTCTACTTGGTGCGTTTACTGGGATCCATGGTTGTTGTTATACGCTGACAATACCAGGTGTCCCTGCGACCTGTACTTGGAGACCCTCGCACATTGTCCTCAATGCTTGGCATCGCAGTTCGCTCAGCCCAACGTATGGGTCTGCATAGCGAGTCCGCCTGTTGTAGGTATCCCCCATTAGAAGCGGAATTGCGTCGAAGGCTCTGGTGGGCCCTGGTTCTGTTTGATACTCGAGTTGCAGAGATGGCGGCCTACAGAACTCCCACTCTCAGCCCCCTTTGGGACTGCAAGATTCCCAGCAACGTGAACGATTTTGATTTACAACCAGAGATGAAGGAGGCGCCTGAGCCCCAGGGCCAGTCGTCAGAGGCCGTTTTCGTCGTCGTTCGGTCCGTTATGGGCGACTTTTTGCGGAACTCTTCGTTTCACCTGGACTTTACGTGTCCGCCCCTCAAGGCTATCGCGAGGGATATTCGCGACAAATCCAACCCAGAGGCTAGTGAATTGGATACACTAGAAAACCTGCTAGTGCAGAGATACCTGCGGCCTCTAAACCCCGATAATCCGCTTCATTTTATAACCATCTGGATGACGCGGGGTATGTTGGCGAAATGTCGTCTGTTTGACTATTATTCCAAGTATGCTGGTGGGAGCTATACTAAGGCCCAGCGCGACACGGCCATCTCCTTTGCGCTAGAAACCATCGATTGCGATACCAAAATACTCCTAAACCCATCAGCCAGCCGGTATCTTTGGCTAGTCCACTTCCACTTCCCTTTCCCGGCTTATATTCATATTCTACAAGACTTGCGGAGACGGCCTCTCAGCCAACACTCAGAGAAATGTTGGGCCTCCATGAGTGACAACTTTGAAGCTCGTTCGTCCTTGCTCCATCGCATGTCCCCACGGCTACTTGTCAACACAATGACTGCTGCCCTTTTCCACGCTTGGGAGGCAACCGAGTCGGCCTTGAAGCAGTCTGGACAGGAACCAGTCACACCAAAGATTATAACGATAGGGAGGGAGTTGGTGGCTCTAAACCAGGCAAGCCAGGCTGCAGAGAAGCCGTCGAGCGGTGGCTCCGCTGTCTGGCCGACTTCGATGAACCCCGATCCGCTATCGCTAATGGGAATGGGCGGCCAATACGGTGGAGCTGAGATGTGGATGCCTTTTGACTTACCGGCACCAATGTCTGGAACTAATATCCTCAGTCCGTCTGACTGGTCACTAATAAACTGGGGGATGTAGCCCATCAATCAGGACCGTCGAAATGCTACCAGTCGCGAAGGTTGGGACGGTGGAATTCTCCGCTACGAACATCACAAGCCATCAAGATTAGTGTAAGCCTGGAAGTATTCTCATTTCTCATTTCCTGAAGATTGGCATTACATTTGTGCTCAACCCTGTCTTGCAGGATCCTGAGCTGGCTTGTTCTGGAGATATTCGTCCAGCTCTCCCATGACCTCCGGCGTCAATTTTGGCAGCAATTCAAGGCTCTTCACATTGTCGACCACCTGTTCTGCCCGCGACGCTCCAGTAATTACGGACGACACATTCTCATTTTTGACACACCAGGCCAGTGCAAGTTGCGACAGCTTAACCCCGAGCTTGTCCGCCAATGACTGCCAAGTGTTAGTGGAACGATAGGGCCGTATGGACTGTCAGAACGTACCTGTATCCCGGCAATCTTCTTGACATTGCCCGCCCATTGGTCACTTTCCCAGGTATCCCGTGCCCCGCGGGCAAAATTATCCTTGCTCTCCGCGAACCGTGAGCCGGGAGGAGGCGCGGAAGCGTTGTTATACTTCCCACTGAGTAGACCCATCTTCAACGGTGAGAACGTTGTGAGACCAATCCCGAATCTTGAATACAGCCGCTGGTACTGGCCTTCAACCTTCTCGCGGTCTAACATGTTGTATAGTGGTTGCTCTACAATCGGTGCAATCAGACCAAGTGATTTAGCAATACCACAAGCTTCTGCGATTTCGTCCGCTGACCACTCTGACGTTCCCCAATAAAAGGCCCATCCCTTCTCAATCACAAAGTTGAATGCCCGTACCGTCTCCTCCATCGGGGTTAATCGATCGGGGCGGTGGGCGTAGATGATGTCCACATATTCTAGTTGAAGTCGCTCAAGCGACGCTTTGGTACCCTCGATAATATGTTTGCGCGATAGTCCGTGGTTGTTGATCAGGATTTCACCGTTGGCCAGACCCCAATTCAACTGATGTTCTGTTATTTTACACCCAACTGGTTTTCTGATTCTCGGAACTCACTTTGGTGCTAATAACGATGTCGCTCCGCTTCCACTCAAATCTCTTGATTGCCTGGCCCATGACGATCTCGGATTGGCCTCCAGCGTAACTTCGATCATCAGTCTTCGTACACTTTGAGGGACTAGTCGGTCTACCTTTCGGCGGTGTCAAAGAAGTTGATGCCGCAGTCGTATGCCTGTTTCATACATTGGAATGTGATCTCTGAAGTCGCTCCGTTAGTTTCGTTGGTCTCTCGGGTTGAAAATACGAGAAAGTGTACCGTTGTCGACATGGCCACCGAAGCTACGTAAAACGGCAGTTAGACCAGTTTTCCAATGAATCACGGACAGTAACTCACGTTAGCCATCCGCCCAGGCCCAGCACAGAAACATGCAACCCGGAGTTGCCAACACGGCGGTATAACATATCCTTGTTCTTGTTGGGCCACGCCATCTTAGTCGGAAACGCCGGTATGGTCGATAATCAAATATTTTGGACAATTGCCTTCCACTGTGGACACTCGCCCTATTTAACGCCATTGCTGTTGAATTTGGTCTATCTGGTACGGTGTAGATTAATGGGCCTCGGAGAAAAATTCGGAGGGGCTGAGCTGGTCGCGACGAGGGGCTTCGTTCTCCGGCGGGCCAGCTCCAGAGCTTCCTCTACAACGGGAGTACCTCGGCGAGTCGCAACTGACGATCAACTGGCGAGGCCCTGGACAGCCAACCATATTGAGGGCAGTTGCATGACAGCCCAGGCACCGCATGAGTCAGGAAATGGCATTGTATGCGGGGTGGGCCCAATGGGCAATGGCGTATTGAGTGGGGGGAAAGACGCCATCGTTCCCTCCATGCAGAATCCCAGACACGTCCAATCACCGCACAAGCCGGCAGGTCGCTCTGTCACTGCAATGTTTGAGGGGGCGATTGTCTCGAAACTCCGCAATTCCTCCATTTCATCTGCGTAAATTCCGCTCGCGATGATCCGAAGAGGCGTAACGAATCCTTCCAGGGCCTGCCTGACCAGGCAAGCTTGCGATGGTTGCAAAGTGCGCAAGGTTCGGTGTGGTGGAGGGAATCCATGCAAGCCGTGTCTGAATGCGCGCATCCAGTGTTCCTACAATCGCACCCAACAAACACGAGGGCCGCAGAAACTGCGCGCCGCAACGAGGCATCTTATCGAGCAAAGCCAGCGAAATAACCGTCGTGGACGTCCTACGTCTCCGGAGCACAATGAAGGAACCTCTGAAAGGTTTGTCTAGTTTTATGCGCTGGTGGTCTTCCATTCAATTCTAACTTTAGTTCAGCGCAAGGTTACCGGCGAACGCCCTAGTATCACTGCTGTATATCTACCACGTTCGCATGTACCCTGTATGGCCGATTGTCCATGTCGAAAGTTTGATCGCCGCTCTCCAAGCAGACTGCGAAGGTCAGGACTATGAAACGAAAGCACTCGCCACCGGATTGGCGGCTGCGACAGTTGCGCAATTACGGCTTGGTGAGAACTTTATCTCAGATCAATCAATCACAGCGAATGCGCTCGCTGCCGAATGCCTGGAAACTCGCAGAGCATTTGACTACCGCTCGCGAGTCAACTTGAACAACATCCGCACTGCGTTTTTCCTCCACGTGTACTACGAGAACCAAGAGCCCGGGGGCAGCGAGTCCATATTATACCTGAGGGAGGCGATCACCATGGCGCAATTGATGTATCTACATCGAGAAGCGTCATACAATGGCCTATCGGTTGAGGAGCAACAAATTCGTCGTCGAGTGTTGTGGTTATTATTTGTCACCGAACGGTAAAGGGAATATACCCATCTGGTCTCACATTGCTTCTAATAATCTGTCTTCAGTGGCGTCTGCATCCTCCACAAGCTCCCAGTAGTTCTCAAAACGGATACAGCAATGCCAGAGATCGATGCGAATGACGAACCGCAGGTTTTGCCAGCTTTTCTGAAACTCCTGGCATTGTTTAGGGTTTTCGAACAAACGCGAATGTTTAACATCGTTGAAGACTACCACCTCGGATTGAAGCCGTCTATTAGCCCCGTCAAAACTCCGGACACTACCTTCGACGAAATACTCCAAGACAGATTTCGTGATGGCGCTGGCGCTTTGGACCTGGCCTCTGATGTACAAAGGGCGGACCTCTGCGTCACAAGACACTGGATGCGTATTCTGACATGGAAGGCCCTATCAACAAACTCTGGTGGTAGCTCGCATGTGGGCGAACTCCAAAACTCGCCCACCTTTCCGTTGCTGGTCGCGAAGGATCTCATCAGCGTAGTCTGTCGACTACCACGAACGGCGCTCCAAGCTCATGGACTGGGAATGGTAAGACTCGTTCCTTATCACAAGTTCGATTCCACGGCTGACACCCTGTGCAGCAGATGAAGTTGCACGAAATTGCCAACTCGCTTGTGGATGCCGTGACCACAATGCCCATGCTTACACAGACATCGAAATGGGACCAGGAATCACGACCAAGTAGCCTCCTTTCTCATCTCCACTCCCTTTTGTCAGCCTTCACAGATGGGGGAAACAATGCCCTAGTGGATATGCTGTACCGCAAAATGGCCCATGCGCATTCTGTGGTTTCTTCAACTATTCCGCCGTTGCTTACTTGTATTCGTCCTGCTCAGAATCGCAGTTGTGAGAGTCAGAGCACTAGCCGGGTTCCGGGCACCGTGTCAACTACCTGGGAGGGTGGCTCTTCCGCTAATGACGCCGCTGATACTAATGCAGCCAACTGGCTACGTGATGAAGGAGCTCCTGGTGGATCTGGGCATGAAGTTAATCAGACCAGTCCGCGCGCCCCTGGTGGGACCACTGATGCGGCCACGGCTTCCGTACCATTGGATTTTACTGACCAGCAGTTCGGCAATCCATGGAGCTATCTTCAGTCGAGCTACGACCCTTTAATGTACCCCCCTCCGCAAGATTTCGGTACAAATGCAAGCGGGCTTAGTGTTCCGGCAATTTCGGGTTCATTAGATATACGCTCACTCGATACAGTCTTAAATAACGTCATCTTCGATACTTCTCACAGCCAGTTGCCTCTTGGCCCCTATTTCCCTATTGCCGATGTTCCTGGCGATGGACATCCCCAGGTTAATATTTGAAGCGGAAATCCAGTCGCTCGTTGCCCTCCTTCTCGCGCTCAGCCAAGTCCGTCTGGTATTCAACGCGCTCTGTTGGTGACATCGCCTCCCATTTTCGCTCCTTCTGGCGGTTCAAATGCCTAAGGAACTCACGCTGGGCCACGAATACCACCAGTGACAGGGCACAGATGGCAATCAATACTTTGTTTCCAGTGTAGTAGTACGGAGAGTCCCAACTCCGGTATATTTCTGCTTCCAGTCAGTTGTCTTCTTTCATGGTATGATGGGACTTACGCGAAGATATCACCGACCCGACCTGGACAATCACGTTATACGTCGCAGCGGTAATAGCCCGCTTTTTGACGTCAAAGGTATTCTCCGATATCCAGGCTGAGACAATCGGGTGGAAATATGGGTACCCCGAGATCATTGTTGTGACGGTAAATCGCCCCCAGTTGTATCCATGGTCAGGAAGACCAAGCAGGGTCGCCAGCAGCGGCAGGGACCAGAACTCGCCAAACACGCAATGAAATGTGCGCTCCCCGAAGTATTCGCTACTCTTGGACAGGATAAGCATGAGGATGATCTGGAGTGCGGCGGATGGGATTGTCAACATGTTCGACTCGAAGGTGGTAAAACCAAGTCTCTTGAGCGTCAGGGACAGATATCCCTGGACGGGGCCCTGGGGAATATACGACACGAGGCCGATGAAATACAACCCCCACATAGACTTGTCCTTCCATGCGTTGAGGACATCGCGCAGGGTTGCCCGCTCATGCAGTTCAGTCAGGCCCTTTGACGGGTCATCGCGGAGGAGGCGCTGGACGGCGTCAGTACTTATAAATTGGAATGTTTTGGGCGACGTACGTTGATCATAATCACTTCCTCGCGCTCCGAGTACCATGACCTCGGGTATAAGACACTTTTTGTTCTCGTTGGCGAACTGGGGAGGTAGAACATGGCAAACAGCCCAATAACAAAGGTTATGAGACCGTCAATTAGGAACAGCCAAAACCAACCAGGCTTCCACTTTGCTCCTCTCATCTCGAGGATTCCCGCGGCGAGCAAGGATGAAATGATACGCGCAACCTGATGGCTATGTTAATTACGTCGTGCAGTTAGAGCAAGGCAAACATACGTTCAACGTCGACCAGAAGAAAGCCAGTCGGACAGAGAGCTCCTTCGTCGTGTAGAAGTAAGTCGCGAACAAGATTGTGCCGGGGATAAATCCTCCCTCGAATGCTCCTATCAGTGCTCTTGTCGCGTAGAAGGATGGCCTGTCTGTCATCCACGACTGTGTCCAGGAGACCAAACTCCAGAGGAGCATCAGCGTGGGCAAGACTCGTCGGAAGCCGAAGCGCTTGATTAGCAACTGTACAGGGAACTCTGCTGCCAGGAAGCACATGAGCTGGATAGTATTTCCCTATAGATCCCAGTTAGCCTAGCCTTGGCTCTGCCTCAAGCTCTCACATACATTGTTGTAGTCGTCGGTGGTCATATTCAGGTCATCCAGGAACCTGTCGGTCAACGCATTAGACAGATTGCCCCGGTCCAGTTGCAGGCCAAAGAACTATTCACGTCAGCCACATTCATCACTGTGGTATTCATGGTCTTACCATCAGACACAGCCAGGTCATGAGCATCAAGTCCGTCTTCATAACAACCTTCTTCTCCTCTTTCTCCGACCACGACGCAGTGGGATCGAACCGGTGATGACCCTCGTACGACTCATGCGGAGGAGTCACACCAGCTAGGTTCTGCTGTCCAACAGCAGCCGACGCCTTTGGCGACTTATCATCCTCGTGAGCATGAGCAGTCAGGGAGCTTTTCGCGCTCTGTTCAATATCAGCCATGGCTGCAGGTAGGTCTTGTTGGCAGTGGAAACTCAGGCAAGAGGAGTGCGAGAGGAAACAACGCGCGATGTGCACGTCCTTATATATACATACCCTTTTGTAGATACAGCCGACTGGGTCGACTGGCAAAGGATGAGCATTTCTCCCTGTAGCTATTCGCAATCAAGGCCTTGCGACCGTTAGGCGAAGCAGCCGGGCCCTAAACAGCACTAGGACCATTACACCACTGCAAGGCCCGAGCACATCATCGCGGAGTGGCGCTGTACTCCATGAGAGAGTTCTTTCTTGTCGCGGCGATCGCACTCCTTACAAAAGTTTATATGGTTGTTTTTTTCGGCTGTCTGTTGTGAGATATTCTGTTCTACCAGGCCAGTCTTGGAGGGATATACGGCACTACAAGGGTTGTTACCACCGCAGAACACCATCAACACCAAACCCCAGTCTTGAGACTCTTGTGCACGATCTAAACCAGCTTGGGAAACACGGCCGGTCCATTCAAGCGGCTCTCCGAGAATTTCGCCGACGCCCCGCCGACAGCGCTACGAGCCTGGGCCATGTGCACCACTCTTGCTGGATCCTGCAAGCCGGCAATATGGGGAACCCATCGATGCCAGAGAACCGTATGACAGACGCTGCTAGTGGGGAAATTGTATATGAATGTCGCCATCGCGGACTCTTATTCTCACCTCATCGTTCAAGAACCAACCTCCCTGTTAGACCACCATGCCCACCGTTATCGAGCAAAGCAGTCCAGCCCTCTTTGGAGGAAATCCCGACGCTCGTCCTCGAGTCTCGTCGCCCCTTGAGGACTCTGGGAGTCTGGATGCTTACCAGTCCCTAGACCTGACTCCTGTCATTGGCAGAGAGTACCATGGTCTCCAAGTCGCCGAAATCCTGCAATCTGCCAAGCGCGACCAGCTGATTCAGGACCTCGCAGTCACCAGTAGGTTACACCTCTGCCTGCCATGTTATCTAGCTGACTCGGATAGTCTCTTCACGCGGCGTGGTGTTCCTACGTGACCAGGATGTGACACCGCAGCAGATGCGGGAGTTCATGGAGGACTTGACCCGGCTAGCAGGCTGCGTCAGTTGGCATTCCTCATTGATTTACTACCCATCTAACACTAGCCTAGCCGGAATCATCAGGTCTCCATGTCCATCCCCTCACAGAGGAAGGGAGCGAGCTGGGCGACCAGATCAGTGTCATCAGCAGCGAGAAGCAAAAGAAAGGCGGCGGTCTTACGCACCAGCTCAGCGACGTGAGTAGATTCGCGTCCGCAGGCTGGCACACAGACATCAGTTTCGAGCGCGTCCCGTCAGACTACGCCATGCTCAAGATCCACACTCTTCCTGAAACAGGAGGGGATACGCTATGGGCGTCCGGTTACGAGATTTACGACCGTCTGTCGTCTGAGATGGCGTCCTTCCTAGAGCGCCTGACGGCGACCCATGATGCTACTTTCTTCCATGAGGAGGCGCGACGGCTGGGAAACCCGCTGCGGAAGGGGATCCGGGGATCACCGCTGAATCATGGCGACGAGCTCACATCCATCCATCCTGTCATTCGGACGAACCGTACGTTTTACGAATCCTGCATCACAGAAAGGTACTGACAGACGTAGCCGTTACCGGGTGGAAATCAGTATACGTGAACAAAGGCTTTACCAAGCGCATCAATGGAATAACCAAAGACGAGTCGGATTTACTTCTGGGGTATCTCTTCAATGTATGTCCATCGGAACTTCTTCAACTTCAACACTAATATGTCAATAGCTGCTCACACAAAACCACGACGCTCAAATCCGCTTCAAATGGAGGAAGAACGATATGGCTATTTGGGACAACCGGTCAACCTGGCATTGTGCGACGTACGACTACGCAGAGGCTCGCAGCGGCGATAGAGTGTGTAGTTTGGGGGAAGCACCATACCTGGATCCTACCTCCCAATCGCGAAGACAGTCTTTGCGAGAGAGACAGTAGTCCCTACTGGATACTGTCATGCCGAATTAGGCAATGCCAACCCTTTGCACCTTCCTTAGGAGTGTGGCTTTGCATACCAATGATGAATTATGAATTAGAGGAAGGTCCTCCCACTCGCTCTTTCCTCCAATATAGTCAAATTCCCGTCGATATCAAACAGTGTTCGATCCCAACATGAGCTCCTCATTTTACCAACTTTACCATATTAATATAGCAAATATAGCCACTCTTAACTATTATGTCTTCCGGCCACCAATTATCGGATACTGTTATTTTTCACCGCAATGCTCCACCTCCCCCTACACCGCAGATTGAAGACATTCGCTCACACAAGCACGATGCGGACCTACGCAAGTCCTTGTTGGAGGCTCTCAATAAGATTCCCGAAGAACTAAGCGCCGTATTGCCGGATCTCGTGCTATGGGACGAAGAAGGCCTGAAACTCTTCGAGGATGTCACACAATGCTCTTCCTAATACCTAACGAGGGAGGAAATTGAGCTCCTCACAAAATATAGATTGCAAATCGCCGCCCACATCAAGCCAAGAAGCATGATCGTAGAGTTAGGGAGTGGGTAGGCTGCATACCACCCTCAGGCTACTGCCATTGCTGATTGCGAATAGAAATCTACGTAAGACCAAAATCCTCCTCGATGCGCTTGAAGAACTTGCCCGCCCGGTCGATTACTACGCCCTCGATGTCTCCCACCCCGAGCTCCAGCGTACCCTCGGTCCGTTAGTACGTCAGTATAAGCATGTGCGGTGCTCTGGGCTACTAGGAACATACAGTGATGCCCTCGAATGGTTACAGAGTCCGCCGAACAAGAATCGGCAAAAACAATATTGCATCTTGGGTCGACGCTGGGAAATCTCGACAGGAAAGATGCAGCGAAGTTCCTGTTCGACTTCGGTCACATCCCTAATTCCTCTATCCTGCTTGGCTTGGACGGCTGCAAGGATGAGCAAAGGGCCAAGCAAGCGTATAATGATCCGGAGGGGCGAAATCACAGGTTTATCATGAACGGACTCGTATCCGCCAACAAAATCCTAGGAGGGGATATTTTTGACCTTAAAAACTGGGTTGTTTACCGCGACTGGGATGATGAGGAAGGGGTACACTATCAATATTACTGCCCCTCTGGTGTGACATCTTTGAATGGAGTACGCACCGAGACTTATAACAGGCTGTACGCTGCCTGTAGCCACAAGTATGATGATGAAGATCTGGAACACCTGTGCAAGGATGCCTCTCTAATCAGGTCAGACTCCTGGAAATCCGACAACATGTATCGTAAGTCTATCACCAAGTCCCCGAATCTAACGCCTGGCTAGTACTTATTGTATCCAGATCTTCTTTACCTAACCATCGACTGGGTAAAGGTTTAAATGGCTAGAATTACCTTTCTTGTTCAAGCTAGTTTCTAGTAGTAGTCTTTGAATTATTGAACATGTCTGCTTTACGAAACGCTGAAAAGTAGATCTCAAGACGAGAAAGATCCTCTAAGCCTCCGAACCAGGCAACATGCTGGTCTGGACGACATAGAATAAGACTGCCTTCCTGTTTGTCGATTCCATATTCTTCATACGCATGGCCGATGCCGCCTCTATACGCGCTGTCATCGGAAAAAACCCTGTTATAGTCCCATCCTAGTTTCTCGTCGAACGGATGGAACAGCTCGGGTAGTTCTAAGAGGTTGACAGATATTCGCGGGCCTGGATGAATCAGAATCACATCAATAGCGCGCTTCCATTCTTGGAATCCAGGTTTCTGCGAGCTAGATGCATGCGCTGGTCCCTGGAACACCTCTGCAAATTCGGCCAACCGATCAACATTCTTTCTCTGTTGTAGGTCACCAGAGAAAACCAGGAGTCTCCACGCGCCGTTGCTCGACAGCAACTCTGTCAGTTGTATCGTGCACGTAGAGGCCTGGTTCAAAACTGGAACAGTTCCCAGCCGCATCCCTAGTTTGATATTCGCTGCTTTTGTCGATTCACCACCCTCACCACGCGAAACGAGCACATTCGGCTGATACGTTACCTCAACTCCAGACATGAACCCTGTATACCCCGCCCGTACTTTGCTGACCTCGCTGATGGAAGCTTTATTCTCCTCATAGACATGAACTAGCCGAGAATCCATTGCCATTAACTCCTCGGCTACCGGGTGTCTTTCGAGCTGGTACGTCTCAAGAATGTTTGGATCTGAAGCTCCTGTGATAACGGACCCCAGTTTCCATACGAGATTGTATGCATCCTGGATGGAGACATTCATGCCCTGGCCGGCTTTGGGCGAATGGATATGTGCGGCGTCGCCTACGAGGAAGGCACTATAGTTGTTAGCAGCATCGAATATGAAATACAAGGGTCCCATTTACCGATGCTTGACTTGAAACTGATTAGCAAGACACTGCTTTATCTTTGTAAGGTCAGCCTCCATCTTGTATTAAGCGTGACGGTCATACAGGATACAAGGACCACCAGTCGCAATGTTGGTACGTCAGGCTGTACGGGTGCATAGCACGTTGAATAAGCTGAGTCAGTGCCTCTGGCGTCTCGTTCGACTGATCCAAGGCCTTCTTTTCCAGGTCCGAGTCGCCCTGTAGTTGAATATAGAACCGAACTAGGCGGTTCTCTCTGGGCACTATCATTATACTCCCGTATTCATCAGAATGGATGACACAAGTCTGGCGGATATCAGCTGTAAATGTTAGACTGTATTCTTGTTGTGCTTTAAGAACACATACGAAAGTCCGTGATAGGTATAATGTCAATAACACCCCACATCGAGTCTGTCGACCTAGCCTCCAGTGGTATGTCGAGCTGTTCCCTGACGAGACTTTTGGCGCCATCACAACCGATGATATACCTTGCGTGAATGACCTCCGTCACTTGTGATACATGCTCCTTGAGGTCTTCCGGCCGAAGTAGATGCATCATTCGATCTGTCTTCAGCGCCTTCGTTTCCACGACCACAGGGTGAGTATCATTATCGTCATCAGTGAAATAAACCCTCTCTGCGCGCTTCTGTCTTTCAACCCGAACCCGTCCTCGCTCCTCCAAGTAGTCAATCATGATCTGCTCTACCTCGCCCTGATTCAGCGATGTCTGCGCGAACCTGGAGAGACCCCCAGACTGGGACTGCACGCGCTTTTGGCACTCCAAATTCCCCGTATCCGCATTTACAGCCTATCATCACATTAGCTCACAGTTCTCCCAGACCAAACAGATATACGAGGAAAACTACCCACCCAGTAACTCATCTCCACCTCCTGCACGCCCTTCCGCAGAATCGGATCGGCAATGCCAAAACTATCAAAGATCTCCAGCGTGCGGCTGTGGATTCCGTCTGCATGGCCGGTCTCTGTTCGGTGCGGCTTCTCGTCAATAATTCGCGTTGAAATTCCGCTGAACTGGCTGGCCCAACATGCGGCCATGAGCCCTGCTGGGCCGGCGCCGATGATTAGCAGGTCTGTGTGGGATGTTTGCAGCACCATGGTGAATTAAGGTAAAGTGTGGTCATGATGGTTAGCATGGCCTACATATGTAAACTTAGGAAGATCCCTTGAGTATGGTACGTATTGCGCTGTCATATCATCAATTTCCTGTTTTGCTAGAGGTGGTGCTGTATAGACAGTTGGCGCATCATGATGTATGCAATGACATCATAACAACGTGAGACAACAAAGCAAACCAGTAAACAACAAGATTATATCTATTATTAAACACGTCTAGAATCTTAAAGGCCCTTTCACATGTTTTTTTGCATCATGATGTAGCCAGCGTATGTGGCATGGTTGTTGGCTGTCGTATATATGCCCTGTCTCCTGCTTTCAACACAGATTATGAGTTTATACCATTCCCCATAAAGATACCAATTGAGAATAAATGTCCTTTTATTATCGCACAATGTCTCCGTCAAACCCCCCTGATCCCCATATCACCACTTCAGCCGATGCAATGGTAAACGGCGATCACCCCTCCACAAACGAAGATATCCCCGTCATATCCAAGCACTGCACTGTAACATCCCAGCGCATCCCAGCGACATCAATATCCACAGACATCGAAAAGCCGGGCGTCGCGCGATGCAATGTCGTCGAAGGGGACAATTCGCCAGACTCCATGAAACAATTCCACGAATTTGCAAGCCCCCTCCATCCATCAAAACACCACCTACCGCCCATGCTAATAAGCTGATAGACACCACTGCAACAACACGTCCTCTTCTGGGACCGCGACCGCGACGGCCAGATCTACCCCTTCGACACATACACGGGCTTCCGCGATCTAGGATTCAACATCCTCTTCTCCCTCCTCGCCATGCTAATCATAAACCTGAACTTCTCGTACCCGACTCGGCTGGCACACTCGATTATCCCAGACCCGCGATTCCGGGTATACGTGGACGGTATATACAAGGCGAAGCACGGGTCCGATAGCGGGACGTTCGATGCAGAGGGGCGGTTCGTGCCGCAGGCGTTTGAGGATATGTTTGCCAAGTATGACTGTGATGGCGACGGGGCTTTGACGTTTCGCGAGTTGTTTGAGATGATGCATGGGAATCGGTGTGCGGTGGATCCATTTGGGGTATGTCCAGTCAATCTTGTCTTCTGGCGATCTTGGTTTTCAAAGGCAATGTGTTAATACTTGTTTAGTGGGGAGCTGCGTTCTTCGAATGGGGATCGACGTGGCTGCTCATTCAGAGAGAGAGTAAGGTGTACAGGGAGGATCTACAGGGTGTATATGATGTATGATGGTTTGGTTGGCTGGCTTTGTGCTACCTGTTGCTTATGGTAACGCTAACTGAGTATAGGGTTCTATCTTTTGGAAGATCGCGAACGCGAGAAAGTCTGGTAAAGGGTGGTCCCAGGGTTTTGGGATAGGCGGCGATGGTTTCCTGGGAGGCGTCAAGGTGGCCTGAGTCGCCTCCGTCTTAAGAACCTAATCGCGGCTGCCACGTGCAGACATACTTCGAACTGCTTGAAGTATGTATTTATGCCCGAGGGCATTGTACATAGACCGAATCAAGGAGATTCGATGGATTATATGGCAATCATAAATAGTGACTCCATCTCGAGTCGAACCTAAATCGGGTTCTTGTAGAGAGGGATCTGATCATACGGCGTTTGGATGGCAGGGTGGACCGTCATGTTGTGCGGGAGATTCATATATGGCTCACCAAAGGCCGGCCCCTCCGTAAATTCTGTCTCGAAGCTTGGCGAAACTACAGTAGTCGAAGTCACGCTGGAGCTGCGCGAAACTCGTTCAGGCGAGAACATGTGTACATCTGCAAGGGCGGTTGGCCGGGGCCCTGGCCCGAAAAATAGGCGGTTGTAGATGCTATTGCAGACCTCCCACGACCGGCGCGATGGTACACTGATCGACCCAAGGCTGCGCAGCCACTCCAGTCCCTTCTCCAAGTGCAACGTGATATGGGAGGCTCCGTCGGCGTGGAACCGAACACAGAACTCCATTTCGATCAGCAGCACGGTAATAGCCTGCATGAGATAATGCAGCACACACCACCATGGGGACACTTGGACTAGCCAAAGCGCATCCGTCTTATCAGGCAGCAGATCTAGTAGCTCGCAAGCAGAGTCAATGCATATGCTTGCTATCCGCTGCTGACTGAGCGCTGAGGCTTCAGTAGGAGACCGTTGTCGTTCCGAGCGACACAGCGACGGCCGACTGAGAGTTATACGCAAACTATAAAACCGGAAAGCCAAACTCCAGCGCTGTCGCTCGAAATCTGTTGACTGGGGGCGGAACTTAAACTGGAATACATAAGGAACCCTGCTTAGCCACTCGTCGGACTCTTGGACCAAATCCATAATAGACGCGCTAATCGTCAGCCAAGGACGACGCGCAAATCCAGGACTATATAGTGAGTCGATCGCGCGGCGCATAATCACGGTTAAGTCAACGAAGTAGAAGAAGTAAAATGAGTTGCTGGGAGAAATGTCCATCGGGGTCGGCAGGGGCTCCTGTCCCATAACCCCATGACCTAGAGCGGATGAATCCCATCCAGGACTAACGCGCCGCTGAGAAGTCAACCCCTGCATGTAATCAGTGCGCGCCCTAAAGTCCATTAGCAGACGCGAAGCCACTGGTTCACGGAACTGCTCCTCGTCGAATGGGATGGGCAGCGGGGTGGTGCTGTATTTGTCCGGCGCACTTGTCGGGCGACCGGTCATGATTGAGAGGGTATTTTCAAGTGTATATATTGACCACCATACCCGGTATCTAATTTCTTTAGATAAGTTGGATGTTTCTTTGCTCTCGCTGCGCAGGTTGACGCCCAGGGCGATGGCCGAGCGAACCGAAACGCCACAGGCTCTCCAGGAGCGGTTGATATGGCCGATTGCCATTAAAAAGAATGCGGTGAGTCCTTCGACCTGGACTTGCTGTAGATTTGGGTGTTCCAAAAGCTGACTCTCGGTGAAGTTGAGCTTGCGCGCTCTTGTAAAGCAGGTCATGGGACTGTCCGCCTCCGCCACCCATGGCTTTGAAACTAATTGCGCGAACTTTGAAGCGAGTGCAAATACTAAATTCAGAATTGTGAGCCAGCGCTTAGTCGGCTGGATGTCAAGTCGTGTATAGTACATTTCATACTGCTGCATAAAAGGTATCTTTGCGATGATCGGAAACGAAGGATGAACAGTAAAGAAATAGCAGTCCAGCAGCTTATCAGCGATATGGCGGGGCGGTCGTCCATACGGATCGATGCTTGAATCCAGTACCAGCTCCTCATCGTCAAGGAAATAACAGACCGATGTTAAGGACTGGGATTTGTTCGACGCCTCGGTGTCCAAAAAGGGCGTATCTTTTTCTAGAACCTGGTACAACTCGTTGATCCATGACATCTCTGACGGGCCACCCATGAATCCAATAGCCTGTAAACCTTTGTCCTTGTGAAAATCCTCCTGGATATACTCGATTCCGAACGAGTGCGTTGAAGAGTGCGTCGCATGATCTGGGAGGGGAAGATCCGGTTCTGAACTAACAAACTGTTCAAATTAACCGCCGTTCATAACCAAGGCGGGAGATAAAGCATACCTGAGCTCGCGTCCGTGAAATCAGGCCCTTATCCTGACTATCCACGCGCGGCTGAAGCTCCTTCAAAAGCCGATCGTAAGCCTGCACCTGCCTCTCGAGTTCGTGGAGGCGCTTCTCCTCAACCTCCCGCTTTCCATCCACATAGACGCACTGTAGGTCCATGCTGGTACAGCGACCACAGGGGTTCTGTCCATTGCATTTCGTCTTCTGCTCGCGGCATTCAATACAAGCTCGCTTGACGCGTTGATTACCGTAGGACCGACGCTGCGACACCCGGGGGATAGCGATTTTGGAGGTAGGCGGCGAGGGCTCTGAAGGCGTCAATGGCATTCCTGAGGAAGCCTGCGTTCTACCAAACGAGGCATCTGCTGAGGGATCCGACGAAGCTGGGGGGAAGGAGACGACCCGGAAGACCCCATGATTCCCCGCGGAGCGAGGGCGTTTATTTGATCGCATGGCACGGGAGTCGGAGAAGGAAAAAATTCGAAGGAGGCGGGCATCCCGGATGTAGCAGCAGAGCATCCATCGCTTCAGACGTGAGAAGCGAAAGCAAAGCCTGGCCGGGGAATGGGAAGAGTGTGACGCAAGATTTGGAATAGCCTGATTTGAGGTGAGGTTGCTGCCGGTGGTCGCAGTCGATGCTGATTGGCGGGCCGTCGCTTCCGAGACTTCTCCGCGGGTCAAGCCGGCTGACTTGCCAGCCAACAGGCGCCGCTTTATACTCCCAGCTCGTTTCATTCGCTCTCTCACTTCTACGAAGACTCCGGACAACTCCTCCAGGTTCATTCAGGAGGACCCTCCGAACCGGTCCAGTGCTATGCAGATTGACAGATGATTCGCCCCTCCTTTCCTCAAACGCAGTCCCGAGCCAGACCGACGGGTTTTGGACAAGTCCAGATTAGAGTGGCGACGACTAACACAGTCCATTGCATATTTACATTCCAGACTCAACTAAGGTACAATATTGACTTCCCCGACAACGGCGTCTACCATCTGCTGACTCGCCCCAAGATACTGTAGCGGATCGCACAAACTAGCGAGTCGATCCGCGGCAAGGGCCTCGCTGAGATCCGGGTTCTCCTGCAGTACTTCGAGGAGGCTCCGGTTCCCTTCAATCGCTGTCTTGCAAGCTTCATAGACAACGTCATGGGCCTTTTGCCGACCGAGCACCGGCGCCAGCCCCATCATGACCGCTTCCCCGACGATGAGTCCCCGCGTGGAATGGAGGTTGCGACTCATCGAATCCACCTTCACCACCAGTCCACCCATTGCAAAATTCGTCTGATGCAAAGCGCCCACTGCAGTAATGAAAGCTTCAGGAATGGCCACCCATTCTAAATGCCAAGGGCCAGAAGCGCGCTCAAAATCTGTCACCATGGCATCTAGCCCCAGGCTAGCATTAGATCGGAGCAGCTTTGATGCCGCGAGAATGACCTCGCTCGAGATTGGGTTACGTTTCTGGGGCATGGTCGACGAAGCTCCACGATGGGGCACAAAGGGCTCCGAGACCTCGTCAAACTCGTTCGACGACATGACGATCAGATCGAGGGCGATCTTGCCTAACGTGCCCCCAATCAGTGCAAGGAAATTGAGGATCTCAGCGACTGTGTCACGAGCAACGTGCCAAGTGATCAATGGATCTTTCAATCCTAGTTGCGTGGCAAGCTCAGCGCGTACCCGGAGACCAGTATCGGCGTCTTGAAGCGACGCTAGCGTGCCCGCCGCGCCTCCAAACTGGACTAGTAAGCACCTCCGCTGGATTTCTTGTAAACGCTCTTGGTGGCGCAGGACACCCGACAGGTAGACAGCGCATTTATAACCGAAAGTACACGGAAGGGCGTGTTGAAGGTGAGTTCGACCGGCCATCGGTCTGGCTTGTTAGCGTAAAGTTAAATCGACAGAAATATATATAAACGTACGTATCGCGATATTTCTCTGCCAACCCTTTCAATACACCGACCAGCGTCTGCAACTCTCTCCCTACAAGCTCCAAGCCACGCTTCACCTGTAGCATTGAGGCGTCGTCCATGATGTCTTGCGTGGTAGCGCCCCAGTGGATATACTTGGCCATCTCCCCGGGCGTCCCCTCAACGAGCTGCTTAACGAGCGGCAGTACTGGATAACCAACAATGTCCGTTTCCTGAGCCAGGCGCTCAAAGCTGGCAGGCCATTAGCATTGTTAAAATCAAAAACAAGGAGAATTGAATACCATACTCTAAGTTTATGTTCGCACAAGCACTGGTGATTGCCTCGCCCGCAGCAGCAGGAATCACACCCACGGCTGCCTCCGCCCGCGCAAGAGCAGCCTCCACCTCAACGAGGAACCCCGCGTAGGCGTCATCGGTGAAAATGTCGCGCACCTCCTGGGTGCCAAATAGGTTTCTGAAGACGCGCGAGTCGAGTGCTGAAACGGCCATTTTGGAGATTGTATGTTGTGACAATGGAGCATGTTGGGCATGGGCAGTGCTGGGCCTGACGGTTATTTCTACTTCATTTGCTGCCTCAGGCTGCCACTGTGCTGATCGGGATTGTGCTTCTGCCGGCACTAAAATCCCCACTCATAGAGTATGAGTCTAGTTTTCTAGGTCTACAATGCTATGATAGATATGCTACGGCTGTGACGATGTTTCTTTCAAGTCGAAATGATCTCCTCTCCAGCCAGGTAACCATTTGACCAGCACTTTTCGATGACTCCTTGGACACTCGGAGGGACATCGTCAAGAGCTGGGAATTTGTGCATATGCAATAGCTTTTGGAAGCTCTCTGCTAGGCTGCTCGGCGTACAATGCATGCCCAACACTGATCTCATAAAGCAGTGTCCCGAGTGCAAAGTTGTCATCGATCTCCCTAGAGGCATCGTCGTTAGGGTGCCGACAACTGGATGGTCAAATGTCTCTTTGATGACAAGGTCAGTGTCAGCTACCTTGATGACCTGAGAAAAGCAGCCTATGCCAGAAAGCGCTATTTGCTTGCGGTCTGCATTTACAAGTGCTTCTGCCACGGGAAGTGGTAACATTGTCGATATCGCGACATCAAGGAGGAAAGAATAGCCTTGTGAGATCATTCGAAACGACGAAAACAACGCGTGGACCACTCAGTCTCCACAGGGGGCGCACAAAATCCACGTGATTGGTTTATGCATCGGAATAAAGGCCAATCCCGGCACTACCGTACTTTTGGGGGTGTTCGAAATGAAGATCCTAGAATTAATTTATCGTGGAATATGGATGTTGAAGACGCCTGGTAAACGATGCTGGTTGGCACCTGATGACTCAAACACAAAAAGTTCGAATGAAGCAAGAGCTGCCTGCCCTTCGCTCCTTCCACAACAGTGCCTCCGCTGTACGCTTTATGCTCTCTATGCTTCAGATTAGTCATCTATGTTGTCTTGCTGTTTCTTCTGTCGCTCTTCTGCTCGTCCATGTCCGTAGCTCCCAGTCTCAATGGATCTCCCCTCTTCTCCTTCTTCGCCGTCGCATCTTCCTCGCAAATTAGGCCAGGTTTGGTAAGTCCCCTGCATCTAAGTACTGGCCTGTAATGCTTTACGTTTGATGGCTAACATTGACTATAGTGATCGGTGCCGCAAGTACGCATCCCCCGCAATGAGCTCCCCACTGCTCGGAGACCAGCTGACTTGAAACAGGAAGAAGATAAAATGTGACGGTGCACTTCCTGCTGTAAGTTTATTTACGAAGATTCTCCAGTGTCCCCGCTTACATATTAGTGCCGCAATTGCGCCAAAGCCAGCAAGCCATGTGAAGCATCTGCGGCCTTGCAGAGGAACACTAGGGTAAGAGGTTTTGTTACGGAAGACAAGCATTTCCAAGACTTGCAAAACCAGCTGGCCCAATGTCAGCAGGCGCTTCAGACAGAGCGTGACACCGTGGCTATGTTGCGGGAACAGTTAGCACAGCAGCTCAAACCTGCGCCTTCCACCTCAATTGCTCCCGGCCTCCCAAACGAGCCATCATTTGGCGCAACTTTACTTTCGTCCTTCAGCAGGCCTGGCGGCATCTCAGATGACTCTTCCTATGTCATCAAGCATATGGGACGCATGGTTCATGACGAACTAGGCGTGGGCCGCTTCGCCGGTTCTACTACCGGTGTTCACTTTGTGCTAAGCGTCGAAGAAGCCTGCAAGCGGACACTGCCCTTTGCAGATACATTCCCTGAAGGATGTCATAGCCTTTACCTGGGCCATTCAGCCAACACTTCGGAACCCGACTCCGGCGATTCCCTACATGGAGACATTATCAAGTGCCTCAACCAACCTGTCAGCTTCTACCTGGAACAGATTGACGTCTTCTGTCGCTACTGGGAAGCATTCTGTCCCTTATTGGCGCGAACCCAGCTGGCCAAAGATATCGAAAAGCTGGTGAAAACAGTGCAAGACCATGGTCCGAGCTCGGGTACCAACAAGACTGCGCTCTGTATTCTACTTTCCATTATGAGCATCAACTGCCTAACTCATGGGAGCAATAACCACAGTTCAGACACAGAATCTTCAGAGCGGCAGTATATCATAGTTGCAGATCGTGTAAAAGGCCATCTGATCGCGCGTGCGGATATTGAATCTTTGCAGGCACTCACTATATTCGCCTTCTACCACCAAATATCTGGAAGAGCTTTGTCTCTCATCCAGCTGAATGGACATATGGTTCGGATTGCCCAGTCACTTGGTTTGCATCGTCACGCTAGGCGTTTTAGATTAACAGTGTCTGAAACCGAATTGCGAAAACGACTCTGGTGGTGGGTATACATATTTGACCGAATCACGTCTATCGTCCATGGTCTCCCTCTCCTTATTAACGACATCGACGTCGACAATGACATGCCCACTGACTGCCGGCTTCACGATCTCAACGATACTGAGCTACTGCACCCTCTCCCCGGACAAACGACGCCTGTATTCTATTTCAACCATTATGTGACCATGGGCAAGAAGCTATCTTCTATCCTCCACAATCTATATACTACCACCCAGCGTCGTCAAGGGGGCGTTAAGATTGAGCGGCTTGATCGGGATATGAGGGCATGGAGCCAAAATCTGGACGCCATCGAGGATTCTGGAATGAACTTAATGGTCCTTTGGTTGCGCTTACTGATTCATCTGGCCATGGTCCTAATCCACCGTCCAGGTCTCACCTTTACGGAGAATACTACTCCCGAATTTGGAACATGCCTGAATTCCTGCGTGAGATCAAGCACGGAAATCCTGCTCTTGCTCGGTGGGACAGGATCAGATATAACACTCTACTTCCATTCACTGAGCCCCATTGGACCTGGCCTAGTGTTCCAATGTGCTTTGATGCACGTATACTGCCAATGCAAGCTCAAAACCCTGAACAACCTTCGAGCCAGCGATTTCCCTTCTCTACAGGAGAGTATAGGTGCTATCTACAATGCCGTCGAACTACTGGAAGGATATAGCCAACGGGCACTATTGTATCCTGGGAATTTCCAGCATCATTCGATAGATGCAACGATTAAAATACTGAAGGATGTGACCCTCGCTCTACAACAATCCGACCATGGCCTTGAGCTGCCGGCGGAGGAGACTTGGCTTCCTGAAGCACCTTCCTTATCCTTCGGGGGCAACTCGCTCTATGATCTTAATTATATGACGGCCATGGACTGGGCCCAGGATATTTCAGATACGTTTGGTGATTTGCCCGGCTTCCCAGCTTGAAGTATACTGAATGGAATCATTTGTCTAATTTCTTTTGCGGTGATACCCAATATATCGATTCTCTGCAGCGATTCGACCAAGGTCCTGAGCTGTTGATTATCCTTGAAAGCAACTCGCTCTACGACTGCAATTAAATAGAATTTGCAGGAAGTATCCTCTTGAGTATAAATTTACCTACTAGTTCACATTAATAGTCAATATCATAACCAAAGATATAACCGCAACAGTAAGCAGCCATAATACACCTTCCACATATATCCTCAATATAACAAGGTTTCACGAGAACTAGCGGTATCAGAAAACCGATCACATCACTAGACTGGATGGTATCAAAGCCTAGTTTGTCGCTGGTGCTCTTTCTGGGGTCTCCAACTTTCTCCACAGTCTCCATCGGTATAAGAGCTCTATTCCGAGCACCAAAGCGTGGCTCCAATCTACCTTGGGGCTCTGTATTTTATTTTCAAAGTAATAAATAACGTTTCAATCCAAAGCAGGCTTAGTGGGTCAATATGTGAAATTTGAAAATTTTCGATTGCGTGGCTCCCACTGTAGTAGTGAGCCGATAGAGAAATAAAGGGGAAAGCAAGAAAAGCGCAAGTAACAGATTAAGCTTCTTAATGTACATATAATAGTATTCGTGCATAGCTAAGATGCCAACATATGCCATGGTCTCTTGGCCTCAAGCCTCAAGCCCCAAGCCGGAAGAGGTAGATTTAAAATACCTCCACTAGGGTTTCAATTTCCAATATCCAAGTAATTTAAAAATTCTAATATCCACCATGGGACCATCAAACCTCGGGCTGCCCTGCTATACCGGCCCGTTTGACAGCAGGCCGGGGTTTGCATGCAAAGGCCCTGCATGCTTAGTACGGGCCCAAGTCTTTTAATACCCCAGATGTCTCCCCGGATCAGCCATGCTCATTGTGCTTTTCTGTGACACTCTCTGGCAATGGCTTCTTCCAAGTTCCTCTGGGGACTGCGTGGCAGCTCCCTTACCCTGGCTCAGCTGGCCCTTATTGTTTGTCCTTCATATGTCCTCTTCGGTTACAATCAGTCCAACCTAGGAGGTCTCGTCTCGCTATCTGACTGGATTGCCCTATTTCCTCGGATCGACACGCACACTACAAGTGGTGCACAAAAGAGTGACAATGCTACTGTCCAGGGTGTTGTCATTGCATGCTTCACACTTGGGGCCTTGCCCGGTTGTCTATCATGCTCCTATACATCAGACAAATTCGGGCGCCGTCCGATGATTTTCGTTGGAGCCGTCTTGACACTTATCGGACAGATTCTGGAGGCATCTGCATTCCATCTCGCCCAGCTAGTAGTCGGCCGTACGATTCTCGGTGTCGGCGTCGGTATGCTCAGTGGGACAGTCCCAACCTGGCAAAGCGAATGCTCAAACTCAAAGAACCGTGGCAAACACGTCGTCTTAGATGGTCTCTTCATCTCTCTCGGTTATGCCCTACAGGCCTGGATCAACCTGGGCTTCTACCAGTACGAAACCGGGCCTGTGACCTGGAGACCACCCGTTGCGCTACCTTGCTTCCTATCCCTCGTGCTCATGGCATCTATATTCTTCATGCCTGAATCGCCTCGCTGGCTTGCGCGCGAGAACCGGGTCAGCGAAGCCCAGGACAGCCTCTCTGCACTGAAAGACTCGCCCATCGATTCACCCGAAGTCACGTCCGAAATCGTCAGTATTGAGGCGTCTCTGGAGCAAACTGCCGACCACGCCGGTAGCCTCCTGGATCTATTCAGCATGGGCGAAGGCCGCCTCCTCTACCGCTTCAGCATCTGCATCCTACTGCAATTTTACCAGCAGATGGCCGGCGGAAACCTCATATCGGTGTATTCGACCGTCATCTTCCAACAAGGCCTCGACCTAGATGCTCAAACATCACGGATCCTATCTGGAGGAACACTCACCTGGAAGCTCCTATCCTGCTTTGTCTCATTTTTTACAATCGACAGACTCGGGCGTCGATTTGCCTTCATCGTCAGCGGCCCGGGCATGGCAGCTTGCATGCTAGGACTCGCAGTGTCTACTTCATTCCCTCGATCAAACTACGCAGCGCAAATTGTCAGCGTCCTCTTTATTTTCCTTTTCAACTTCTTCCTCCCCGTCGGTTTCCTCGGCGCAAACTTCCTCTACACTACAGAGGTCGCACCAACCCGGCTCCGTGTAGCTATGTCCAGTATCTCGACTGCGAACCACTGGCTTTGGTACGTTGTTTCCTTCTATTATACGGGTTCAGAAATAACAGCTAACCATGTAATGCTATTAAGGAACTTCGTCGTAACTATGATAACCCCCGTCGCGATCGAAAGTATCGGATATAAGTACTACATCGTGTATACCTGCATCGGTTTCTGCATCCCATTGTCGATCTACTTTCTCTACCCCGAGGTTTGTCTTCCACCTTACCTTTTAACATCCTGGTTCAAGAAATGTGCTAATGGAATAAAAGACTATGGGACGTAGCCTTGAAGAAATCGACCTTATATTCCGCGAAAGCCCGTCCGTGTTTGCTACCGTGAGGCATGCAAAGAAGAGACCGAGTATCCCACTTGACCAGCAACTGTCAGGAAAGGCATCGGCTGAACATGAGGAGGTGGTCGGGGAGAAAAGTGAGGTTTGATTGTTGGGTTTACTAAGACTCGTCTTGTCGAAGCGGTAGAGCCGTGAGTCCTCTCCTTGGGCGAGGGAGACTGTACTGTAATATGTAAAAGAACATTCCGCGAAAGTGTGAAATGTAATTCTGTGCTCATGTCTGTGTATAGTTGCGATTCTCTATAATGGCTGAATTGAGCAACGCCGTGAAGCATGAGCCTGCCGGACCTTGAATGAATTGGCCGGAATAGCCGTTCTGTCGTTTTCATCCCAGGCCCCAGAATATTCGTAGATCTGCAGCTCGATCAGAGGTCTTCCATCCGGTTTCGCGCTCGATTCGAGCCAGGTGTTTTAGAAGTAGTAGCTTCTCGGCAGGATACTCCTCGGTAGGTCCCAAAAGCGTGGGACGGCTATCCCTGATCATCGATGTCGTTTGTGGAGATCCATAGGCTGAGGATAGGAAGTTCCGCGACAGATACCCCGGTGAGCTATCGAGCGGAGTGTCCCTGCTTCTCGAGTAGGTCTGTGAGCTACTTTCTCCAAAAGCCGCTCCAGCAATGTACAGTGGGTGAAGATGATTGACCCAGTTGGCACTGATGGGGTACAAGTTAGCTGGGAAATAATAGTCCTTGGAATCCAAGAGCGAGAAGAACGTTTACTGTGATGGGTTTGACATAGACATCCCGGCTAGTTCGCGCGCATGCCAAATAGGATCTTCCTAGAGAAGGTTGAAAAGTGAGTTTACATTGACCAAAAACAGGAACGCCTGGAATTATTGTGGCAGGCCACATACCTTCTCCCTTGAACCAGAGCGTGGAGTTCCCCTTGCGACTACCCCTGTCTGAAGCAGCAATATGCACCCAGTATGATAAAAAGTGTTGCCGCATACTAGAAGCCCTGTTAAGCGCGGAGAACAATAATTGGATGGACGTCTAGTGACTTACTAGAAGCGGCTCGAGAGAAGATGACTGTAGGGAATACTTTACCAGGTGAGCGAGGATCTCTGAGCAAGGGATATACCTCCGGTGGGCGGTGCCGATGCCATTCCTGGAGCTCATCCCAGAGGGTCAACAATTGTGTTGTGGAAGCTGGGTTATAGTATTCATTCTCCCGATTGTTACGGAGAGCAAGTAAATTCACAATCCTAGCAAAGATGAGGATTGCCAAATTACAGTAGTCGTCAATTGACCCGGCCGTGCGTACGGACTTGCAAGACGTATCGTCCAGCCAAAAGTCCGTTGGAATAAGCGTCGTATTCTGGGTAATGAAAGCTGCCCAGATGTCTGCGGAGATTCTGTCTTCAGTACTGATTATACGTACACGGTTTCCGGAGGTGGGCCTCTACCTACCGATTCGCGCAAATGCCCAGAAACATGACTTGACGATTCCCGGGGCAGAGCCATTCCACTTCTGGGCCTGCAGGAGGCCGGCACAGCCCTAAATATGGAGGTGAACACGGCTTCAAGGGTACAATGTCTCAAAGGTACAGACTGACCTTTAGGTGGCGACGCCACTCATGGACTTCTGAAGCCATCATCTCATAAACGCATAGTAGAGTACATGCAGCCAAGACTGACGGATCGGGCGCCGCTGTATTTTGCTGCAGCAGTAGCTGAATAGTGTATTGGTAAAGCTCCAATGTAACTTGCCGTTCACAGCCTTCAACATAATCCAACTGGCGGGAGGCCAGCGCCATTGCAGCGCCAACAAAAGACGGCGACTCCATCATATCGTGAATGCTCCGTACGGTAAAATGCATATCCGAATCAGTTGTCTCACACCAGGTGCCGGTCTCTTGCATATAAGCGGAGATCAGGCGGAGCTTTTCTGCGTTAGAGACTGGCAATGGAGGCTCAGTACTCGGTATAATTTTAGAAGTCGAGCGACTCGGCGTAAAGGGAATGGCATGCCCTCTTCGCGAGCTTGACGAAGCATCACTGTAAGATCTATTGCGTATGGGGTTAGACAACGGAGAACGGCCAAATGTCTGGAGATTCGGCGCAAAGAGATCTGCTACACAAAGAGCGGTGTCGGTGGGTCGATGAGTGTCGTCCGAATTAGGATGATGAGGTTCTTCGTGAAGTATATCAGGCGTCCTAATATCACCGCATTTGTCAACTTGGGGCGATGATGGGATGTCATAGACGCCCAGGATGATTCCCTTTGCTCTAGCTCTAGATCGTCATCATCGGAATATGGATGTGAGGCACCACTCCCGAGAACCTTATACCCACGGAGGATTTCGCCCGTCTCGTCAATTATCTACACTACAGGTTAGCCTTTTACTTCGACTCGCCCCCTGCTGTAGTTGGAAAGAGGGACCGACCGTAGGAGGTCCCTGGGGCTGGCGAGACCTTTGAGCTCGCCGTTTCTCTATCGCCGCTAGGGCAACAATCTCGCCACCGGACAGCCTGAGGGACCGCGATGGGTGAAAAGAGGCCTTGACGCCCCATTGGCAAGTGCAACCGCGTTGTTCGCAATTCCGACAGCGTGGCAGGGCCCCATCGCCTGGCAAGGGTCAGTACTCCCAGTGGCACCCGATGTAATGGAGATGACACTTACATTTCCGGCGCCGACTACGACACTGTAGGCTTCAACATAGACTAATCAGCTCATTCCCATAGTGCTATCCACTATATATCAACCTACCAGCCAGACCTGGTTCGCTTCCTATGCACGGGCCCCGGCTCGTTCTGTTTGCATTCATTATCTTTAGTTTCCATCTGGACCTCAAGCACAATAGTTCATGCAGCTCATAGTAACGGTTGGTACTTCTCAACGATAGCAGTGGAAATTCGCCCACCTCAATGGGAGAAAAGGCAACTGGTGCGAGTGGAGTTAAGAGTGAATGGAAAGTGGAAGCGCAGGCGATGGGTGACTAAGCAGCGCCTGCGCTTCCACTTTCCTATCACGGCCAGCCAAGGCTACGTCACCCCTCACTCTGATACTTATATAGAGCACCCCTCTCTGTTTCTATCTAATCGATGCACAAGTGTCACAATGGCATCTAACACCGCCCTTGTTGTTCGTGTTATCGACGGACAAGCCCCCAAACTTTCAAAAGAGGACATCGCAGTTCCCCGCCCAGCAGCAAACCAGGTCCTTGTCAAACTATCACATGTTGCCCAAAACCCGACTGATGGTACGATATTTCCCTGAAAAATGGACATGTTTGTCATAAAATTTCAGAATCGCTCACATTTGCAGTACAATCGTTTGATCGCAACGCCTTCGGAGATGGCACCGTGCTCGGATGCGACTTTGTAGGCGAGGTTGTCGAGTTGGGCAGCGTCGTTACTAGACTTGCCAAGGGCGATATTGTGTCTGGTCTGATTTGGGGCGGTAAGTAGTATTCCTAGACTTATTTCGGTAGTATACTCACTCTTTTTTAGGAGAAGTCAAGTACGTCGGCGCCTATAGCCAGTACTGCGTGGCCGACGAACGGATCTCATTCAAAGTCCCTCAGGGTATTTCAAGAGCACAAGCCAGCACTGTTCCACTGGCCGCTGCTACAGCATGGCTTGCTTTGCTCTCGAAAGAGTGTCTAGCGCTTGATCGCTCCAAAGCCAAGAGTACCAGCGTTCTGGTCTGGGGCGGAAGCTGTAAGTATCCCCTACACATCCCAATTGACATTGAAAACTAATTTCTTTCAGCCAGCGTTGGTCTATACACAATTCAGCTCGCCTCGCGTCTTGGCTTTGAAGTGGTAACAACATGCAGCCCCAAGCACGCTGACCTTGTCCGCTCTTTTGGCGCTCTGCATGTCTTCGACTACAAGGACAGTGATGTTGTTGCCAAAATTCAAAAGGCCGCCCCGAATCTGGCACATACTTTCGACACTATCGGTAATGCTACTTCATCCTCTACTGCTTCTCGTGCACTCCGCAATGGAACTGGCAGGCTATGTACCGTGCGGCCTGGAAAGGCGCACACCGAGAACGTCGCCGCAGGAACCGTTGTCACAGATGTTCTAGTGTGGACAGCATTCCTCAAAGACCACGGCTATGGAGATTTCAAATGGCCTGTATGTGCTTTACTTCCAGTATCAAGCCCCGATTTCAGGCGATAACTAACAATATTTGCTGGCTAGGCATCAGAACATGACCACGAACTAGCCAGTGAGCTTTTCGAAAAGCTGCCCGGGTGGTTGCAGAATGGCACTATCAAGCCGAATACTCCCAAGGTTCTTCATGGCTTAGACGCGGTTCCAGACGGATTCCAGGAATATAGAGATGGGAAGATTTCCGCCTATAAAATTGTCTACGAAATATAGGTCCACGGGAGAAAAGGGTTAATTAAGATAGAAGGTTCTTTCAATATTGGATGCATATCCTTCACATCCATCAGCCATCAACCACAGTAGTAACTCCGTGAGCCAGTTTCAACCGCTCCTCTTCCTGTCTCTTCATCTCATAAAACGCCTTCATCCGCGCTGGAACAATCCTCTCACGCTCCGTCGTAATCTTCCACCCACTCAGCCGGTCCTTTCCCAAAGCCAAGAGCGTCTTCTGCTCGACAAGGCTATACTGACTCGGATCATCGCGGTCAAAGTTGAACGGCTCCTTCAAAGCAACCGGAGGATTGGTGATAATTCGCGGAACCCGCAAGCTATTTTTCGAGGCAGAGTGGCACATAAACGGATGCATCAGTACGACGTCGCCGATATTGCCCGTCATTTCATGGAATTCGCTGCACTGTGCGACAATCGAGTTGTAGAAGCCTAGTAGATCTGGATATTGGTTTTCTTGACCTCGCGGGGTCATCTGGGGAAGTACTCCTTCGGGGTGATCATACTTCCATCATTAGACGGAGTACATATGTATATAAACCAGTCTCAAAAGATCTTACCAAATGCCGTGCAATAAACGGTATCGCTTCAGGACAAATCATCGTCCCACCTCCACTCGGCTTAATATCACTAAACAGCGGAATCACCAAGAGCGCCTGCTCGGGCGAATCCAGATAATGCACGAAAAAGTCCCCATCAACATGCCAGTTATCCAAATCCTTCGGATCCGGCGAACGGCCCTCCCACTCCTCCGTCCCAAGATTAACAATCAGCGAATCGCGCCAGTCAGCAAAGTCCTCTGAGATGCGGTCCTCGCCGCCGCATAACTCGCATATTGCTGCCCAGGCCTTGGGTGCAAATGTACGCGCAGGCTCGCGGCGGTGGTGCGGCATGTTGATCCTCTCCTTTGCCCAGGTGGACTTGTCTGTTGGCGAGTATCCCAGTCGAACCCAGACATTGTCAGTCCACTCGGCGGCTTTTTCTGGCGAGAAGCAGTTTGGGATGCGGACAAAGCCGTGTTTGAGGAAGTGGGCTTTCTGTTCTTCTGTTAGTGCGTAGGTGGGACTCGGAGTCCCGTTTTGTTCTGTAGTAATCATGTTGGTGTCGTTTGTACGAATACTTGCAGAGGATGAAGTCGAAGGGCAAGAATATAAGTCTGTAGCTATCGGACTCTCCGTGTCCAAAGCGGCGGTACCCCTCAATTCTCAGCTCGTGGTGTCACCATGAGCCTGGAAGGGCGCAATATAGGCTAAATTAATATTAACCCATAAATAACCTCTGGTGCTTTTTCGGCAGTTGTGCGACCAGTAATAGTTACTCGCCCATAGATCGCACCTCGGCATGTATGCCATTTGAAAAGTAGTGCCATTAAGCCCCTCCAGTATATAACGACCTTTTAGTCCTAATCGCATACAGTATATTCGTTCCCCACTCCACCGTCAACAGCTGATGGGTTCACTTTCTCATCAATATTCAATAGCCGAGATTTTACTTTCGGCTTTAATAATGGGCGTTATATATGCTTATGCGAGAGCACAGATCCCGTATGTTGGCGGCGCCTTATTGATGATTCGGACAGCCTCGTTTTCCGATGTGATACCCCTGGCTGAGAGGTTGACAGCCGTTCTGCAAGGGACAATAACTTGAAAACCTTGTAGTACTTGAATCAATAAAACACAGTTGTATGCAGCTGAAAACCCCAATATATACCGATTAAATTCCCGAATCATGCTGCTCAATATCGTACTCCTCGTCATATCCATTCCAAAGCTTACACGTCTCCTTCAACTGATCCTGATCAATAATCCCCTTAATCTCATCATGTCTCTCCACAAACTGCAACGCAAACCCCTCCGTCGTATGCCACCCAATATGGCAATGCATCAGCCACGCCCCCGGGTTATCCGTCTCCCACGCCATAACCAGATACCCATTCCCAGGAAGAACCGCCGTATCGCGTCTCGGCGGATTATCCGTTTTCACAGAGCCATCCCACGGATTCGAGCCCTGGGCAAGAATAAAAAAGTCATGGCCGTGCAGATGGATCGGGTGGAACACCGGCTGGGCCGTGCTCACGACTAGATAAACCCACTGGTTCGCATTGGGCAGGTCAATCACCGCACTTGAATTGTCCCACATCACCATTTCGTTTCTGCTCTCTGCGATCTGCTTCAGCGTGGGGTCTTCCCAGAAAATTTCCATGGTGGTGCTGTTGAGGTACCACCGGAAAAGACCGTCCGTGTTGCGGCCGAATGCTGCATCTGTATTCTCCTGCCAGTCTGGGGATTGGACGGTGCGCGGGACGTGCGGGACGAGATTCTCCATTGGCTCGTCGTTGCATCCGTCGACTATGGGCCAGGGGCTTGTCTCTGGGGTGCTTGGGTTGTCGCCGTAGTAGAAGATACCGCGGATGTTGGCGGGGTCTTCGATGGCTGAGCAGGTTGCTTGTGGGATTGTTCGGAGCCAGAAGGAGTCTGCGACGGCGGCTTGGTTTGCTGTGACGATTACATCGTAGCGCTGACCTGGGCAATATTAGTACATGGTTTTATGTTCGGCGATGGATTCTGGGACTCACCCATAGCAATATCGATGAATGTGGTGTTGAAAGGCTCAACCGGGACTAGGTCCATGGAAATTACCGTCAGAATATGGTTATCGATCATGAACTTGTAGTGCGTGTCCAGGGCCCCATTGATGAGTCGAAGACGATACGAAGTGCCCTCTTCGGCCTTCAGCTTGAAGCGTTCACCGGTCTCGTCGTCTCCAGAGCCGTAGGTATTGGTCCCGTTGATCAACGAGTTATTCAAGGTCGGAGGGCCGACAACCTGAGCATACTGGAACAGCTCAGCGGCTGTTTGATGGGTCCAGTCATTCAGCATGATAGTTCCTGCGTCAACGTCATAGTTCGCTGTCGCAGGTCCATTAATGACAATGGCCCCGGAGAGACCGTCCCAGGCTTGCAGAGCCATGTGGGAGTGGTACCACGTTGTACCGTACTGCTGTGCGCGCCAGCGGTACGTATACTCGTGGTTTGGCGTAATAGGACATTGGGTGATTGAAACCACCCCGTCATTCTGGTTCGTGTTCTGCTGACGGATACCGTGCCAGTGGATGCTTGTTCCGTTGAGCGTCTCATGAAGGAGATTGCGGACATGGATGACCACTTCATCACCCCAGTCTGCGTAGAGGGTTGGGCCGGGAATGGTCCCGTTTATGGCCATTGCAGGACGGGGATATCCATCTATGTTGGCTGTGATCTCGTCAATCTCGAGCCAGTATTCTCGCGTGACACCGGTGTTCGGGGTGATATCGTGGTAGTTGGTGTCTATATTGTAGTCGCACCAGTTTGATCTGGTATCTGGAGTGTTCCCAGTGCATGGCGTTCCAGTTGGTAATGATGAGGTAGTCGATGTACTAGAAGTTGACGAGATACTAGTGCTTTCTGAGCTCGTGGGGTTGGCAGTTGTCCTTGTTTGGGACGACCTGCAATCTCTAGCCCCTGAGCTACATTCTGCTACTCCAGGGTCTTGCCGGCGGCCCAGCTGCAAGCCAGATGTATCATGGACGGGAGAGCGCTCTGCCCGGTTCAGGTCATGATTGAACACCCAGGAGGCAGACACGCACAATGCATATATCAGGAGAAGAAAAGACGGAAGCAGCATAATGCCAAGGCAAGCAAAACCAAGCCGGCTCAGAAAAAGTGCCCAGGTACCTGGGATGTGTCGAAGATTGTTAAACGAATAGTCACATCTTTGAACATTCGAATTCATGAGGACAGGCACGCCTTATACCCTGATGCCCACGACGCTCGTCCTCGGTCTCCGTCAATTAACTCACATCCTCCACATTATCCATTCTCAGCATTGAGTACGCCCAAATGACAGCCACACCGGAACTCATGAGACAATATCCACTGAGCCCTTGCGTAGTCGGTTCCTGCTCTATCATGCGACTTGCATGCTGCAACAGGTCACACCGACTCACCCTCTCCACGTTCCTGAATGCGTGTCTACCAACCAAAGCCCTGCTATTTCACAACTTGTCGTATCGCACGACCGACGTTGTCGCTATGACAGTCTCCATCGGCCATCATACAGGGCTTCTCTCAATAAGAAAAGCTCCCGGGGATAGCATTGCCGGCCCCAATCGGCGATAGGGTTCGTCTACCGGGCGACTGGGGCTGAACCAGGACCCTGCATGTCTCGGATTGCTGGACCTTGGTGCAGCCTGCCAGCGCATGGCACTTGCATAAGTTCTAAATTAGCATGTCCTATCGATTGAGCTGACCCTAAGTTGGGCAATTATTGGCTGGGCGTGAGAACAACCTTGGAAACAAAAAGCAAGCATCATGTTTTGGATACGTCGCAAAGCCGGCTCGTGATAGTGGGAATGGTTCTAGAAACCGGTTGAGGCGTTTGCCTTGACGCAATCCGAGCAGATATGAAGGATTTCATGGATGTGAGGTGTGTCAGAGTATATTTGCTTGCTTACAGGCCTGATAGTGGTGGCTGAGTCTGGTATCATATATCGGAATTCAGCCCTCCAACTGGGTTATCCAGCTACTCTCCTATCTCTGCACTTTGTTAAGTCTTTACAATTGACAATATTTCGGTTAGAAAGTTACACCTCAAGATGCTCTTTCATTCCCTCCTGTTATTTGCGGTGTCCTGCGCTGCCCTGGCCATCGACTCCCATGCCTTCAAGGCCCGCCAGGAGGCAGCGGTCGAAGATACATTCAACGTCTACGCCTATGGGGATGGAATAGGTGGAATGTCTCTCTTCTACGCAGACGGCAAGTACTCCAGTCTGGTACCTGCAGTTGCTGTGTTGTTAACATCTCCCAGCCAAAGCACATATCGGCGACGTGGCCCTATCCACCGCAAAGACAGCTCAACCAGTATACTGTAAGCCACCTCGACCCTTTTTCAATCTCTTTACTAACGCAAAAATGCTTGGAAATCAGTTACCGTCTCCGAAACCTCTCAGAACTCCTGGATCGCCCACCCTAACAACACCGGGACCAACTCAAGGGAGGCCGCGTTCCAGACCACAGTACTCTCGCTCCCAGATGCAGACTCGGGGGATGGGGCAGTCATGTTCAAGGAGCCTACAACGGAACAGCTTAAATCTGAAGAAGCTAGTATCTTTGAGTGCTACGGAGACTACGTGATGACCAAAAACCAAAATGCAAACTTCTACGCCGTTCCGACCGACGCGGATGGTGTGTATTCGCTGGTCTGGAGCGATGTTGCCTCTGGCAAGATTCCTGTGGTGTTGAGAACAATGGCCCCGGTTACTGAAGCATTGTTCTAGATGGGCTGTTTGTTGGACAGCGGCAAAGATTATGGAACCCTGGTGTTGTCAGTATGTTATTGGTGTAGAGTAGGGTAATGAATCAGAAGTTTGTTAGCAAAGACATCCTCTAGCCTGTACTGCAAGAAGCTATAACTCTTGCATGCAGCCTCGATTCGGTGTGTTCCATTCCATGTGCCATGTTGAGAAAACGACGAAGGAGCAGGCTTGCAGTATGCAGTTTCAGAATAGCCGCTGAGGACATGAAACCCCAACGCATACGGCCAACCAGTACCTTGGGATTTCTCCGCTATGGGAGGGTTTAACTTTTACATTCCAGGATATTTGATGCTACAATTCGAAGATCGAGTCAACAAGCCACGTCCAAATGACAGGTCAGATTATCTCTAGCGAGGCTGCTCAGTTGCTGTACACCGTACTATTTCAGACGCTTATCACAATCTCTCGATCGTTTCGGCCAGCTCGATCGAGCAATTGATTCCTCGTTTTTCAGACCCACAGGTTTCACCAGATCAGGACAGCAGTTCGACCCGGTCTTCCCTATACGATGAACGGTGGGTTCCTGGAGACCTCCGCCACTTAAACCTACCGTAAATAACCTCCAGACTGAAAAGCATGGTATTACAACATGTTTGCAGACAGCCTGCATGTCCCCTAGATCTGTCCTAAGACGCGGCACAGTTTCTTCCGTCGTTAGCTGCCTCTACAGCAAGCTTCACCATCTCCGCTTCCCTCGAAATAAACACACTATGGCATGTATCAAAGTCCTCTGTCCTCAATTCCACGCCTTCATCCCGAACCTTGGACAGCATCATATCCTGATAAACTCTCAAAACCGCGTAATCCTTCTGCGTAAGCACATAAGTCACCGGGATAGATCGCCACACAGCGCCCTCCACCGGGGCCGTCAAGGCACTCCGCGGAAACCTCACAAGAAACTGCAAGGCTGAATCGATCGTATCCTTCGAAACCAATTCATCACCAGCAAAAAGGATCAAGGCCGGGTCAGCGGGGAATGTACTCCCGTCGTCAGCCGTACGGACATGCTCCTCGAAGCCCGACTCAAATCCCGCCTCTCGAACTATATCCCAGACCGATGTCCGCGGGGGCAGAATGTAGGCACAGAGATAGAGCAAGTGTATTACTCCTCCAGCTTCACTTCCACGAGCTGTCGTTGGAACAGGATAAGCCAGCCCCTCGGCTGCCTCAGTGCCGACCGCCCCGCCGTACGAGTGCATGATCAAAAGAATGCGCTCGCCGGCTGCGGCAAGCGAGGAAATCAGCTCTCGAACAGCATTGACATCATCTTGCAGAGAGGTTGTTGGTGGCAGTGATTTATTGCAGGAGGGGAGGAGTGGGCAATGGACGGTGAATCCTTGAGCACGCAGGGCGGAAGCGTAACTCTGGTAGTTTGCGGGGGTGTGCCAGGCGCCGTGGACGAGGACAACAGTGGGAAGGTGCATTTTTAGTTGCTTTTCTGATAGCTTTCTATTTTTGGCGAAAGATCTTTTGTGTCGTTGACTCGTGGGAATGCGAGATGCTGATCTGAGCTCCAGCTTCGTTCCCCGCTGCCCGAGAACGAAATTCAATGTCAGCACTGATTATTACATGAGCAAAGAAAGTTTGAAGAGCTTGATTGGCTGGGAACTGAATCTTAATATTTCTCTGATATCGAAGAAGGCGCTACAGAGTCGTCTCGTAGACTCAACCCTAAACTAGGTAGCTACTCGTATGCTCAAGAATCCCGTTCTCAAATATTAGCCTGCAATTGCGCCTCGATCGACGCTGTTTAACGCTGCTATGGCTTTTATCAAAGCTACTTGAACGCATCTGATGGAAATATTATCACCGAAATCAGGCTTCCATCTCAGTCGCGGCTCGGTGGTGTCGGAAACCAGGGTCTTTCCAAAATCGATGCATTCGTGTATACGCATCGCAAATTATCGCTGTCGATACGGGACCACAAAATGATTTGCATCCACGTGGATGTGGCAGAGATATTGCCGGTGCAAGACAATGCTGCAGTGCCAGGTTGCTCGGGTAAAGATCAAGGGTAATTTGTAAAAGTGACACGACAAGGTATCCGAGACAAGGCGGAATGATGCTATGCCTGGGTTGTAGAACCAGGCAGCACCAGTTCCATACTTGGACTGTATCCTGATGCGGTAGGGGGCCCTGGGCCCTCCATGTTTCTACCCTATCGATAATTCATGCATTATTCGCCCAGCTGCGTTGTATCGGCAGTAATGTGTTGGTGGCGCTGTTAGTGCTCTGTCCCAGTCGTGGTCGGCATCGGTACAGGGCCACCCGGTGAGCCCTCATTTGCCGCAGTCAAGATCTCGACGCCAGTCTCCGTGACAAGCAAGGTGTGTTCTATGCGCTTGTTAGCGGTCACCAAGACAAGCCGCAATCAAATTCTACATACCAAATTGGGCAGCCCGTTTCCCATCGACCGTCACATTTGTCCAGCCATCCGGCCAGTAAACCTCCCGCGGCCTCCCCAGCGTAAGTATAGGCTCGAGCGTAAATGTCATCCCCGGTTTACACACCCCGACAGCCTTATTCTTCGCGTAATGCGGAATCCACGGCGGGGGGTGGAACTCAGTATTGATGCCATGGCCACCCCAGGTCGTCACAATACTGCAGTTTCTGGACTTTGCATACTTCTCGATCACACGTCCGAAATCTCGTATCGGGGTTCCAGGTTTGACGATTTCAATTGCCTTGTCCAGGCATTCCCGTGTTGTTTCAACTACCTGGACTGACTCGGGGTCTGCCTTGGCTCGGTCGCCGACATAGTACGTTGCGTTGACATCAGCGTGGTAACCGCCGTGGTATAATGAGATGTCGAGGTTGATAATATCGCCATCGAGAAGAATTCTCTGATCTGGTATTCCATGGCAGATCACCTCGTTTGGCGAAGTGCACAGCGACTTGGGGAAGCGGTTGTAGTTCAAGGGGGATGGATATGACTATGTAATGTTAGAAATGGAAAGAACGGCAGAGGAAGATTAAACTGACATCCCGCTCCACACAAGCATTGTGGCAGACCTCGTCCAGATAATCCGTAGTGACTCCTGGTCTCAACTCTGCCGCAGTGATATCTAGTACTTCTCGCGCGAACCTGCACACCTTGCGCATTGCGTCCTGGCCCTTGGCGTCTAGGATGTCGATCTTTGTCCTGCTCAAGCGCATCTCACCCTTTGGGACACCAGTTACAGCCCAGTCCGGGTGTTTTATCGTCTTGGGAACAGTACGCATCGGCGACAGCGGATAGACCGGCCGGATCGTCCCCGGGAAGGAAAATGAGGGGAAAGGATTGTACGGTCCGGCATTATCCTGTATTGTGCCATTGGCAATGTTATGTATAACCTTGTGATGAGACTAAAGTAGAAGTTAGTTGAGCGTTGATACAGAGCAAAGTAAACAAACCCAATTCCTCTTAAAGCAGTCCTGGGAGCAGAAATAGCTGTCTTTGATGCCGCGCTTCAGGCACGTCGGACACTGTAAATCCCCGGCATTATTGTGGCAGTCTTCACCCAGACATTTCCTGGTGTCGATCATTGCAGCCAGGGTTTTGGTGGTCTGTTGATGCTGTTGTTTCGGGCGGTTGTGATCTCCATCCCCGCAAAATTCACTCCAGCACATTAGTCATCAGGACTCGGAGTTCCGATTTCGGAATTCAGCCCCGGAGCGGAGTCAACTTTATGGTTCCACTTCCGCCCCGCTCCGCCATTACTATCTACGCGGCGTGCTCCCGTTTTAGATCACGCACCAAAGAGTGGAAGTCATTTACAACCCTATCTATTGCATAATATCCCTTGTATCTCAAAATTTTTCATTATATTAACCCCCTTGGAAGCGATACAAATTGTAGTCTAACAGCTCCGCAAGCATTCGCCTCGACTAAACATAGTAAAACACCACCGCTCACTCTTAGGCAAGTAGAGTTCTGTCTTTAAACCATACTTCACTTTTTCGCTCATAGGTTACCACAATCTGCTCATAGTTCTTTCCTTTTGCCTCGAAATCATCTCTGATCATGTATGGGCCAGGGAACAGTAGCTGGACCGATTCTTCCACTTCCCGCCACAATTCAATGAGCTTCTTGCAAACAACCTCGCTGACCCTCCCCGATTCCATTACAATGTAGACTGAGTTATCCTATATTAGCGTGTTCAACTTTGCATTCATGGCTTCCATAACTTACATTGCTCCAGAACACTCTCTAGCCACCAGAGGTCATATACGGTCTCTTCGAGGTCCGGTTCAACCATTCTAGCGCCAAGGGAGGTGGGCCCGGTGCTGAATACGCCATAATTGTAGCATTTCACCTTAAATTGATAGTCCGCTTCTCGCATTTCCGATTTCGACATGCAGGTTTCGAGGTACCGTTCTCCGGATTTCGTTTCCGAGATGGATCGAATTTGTTCAAAGAGGCCGTTGCAACGGGCGCAAATGTCCTTTATATAGGAAGAATCCATGGTTTCGTATTTTCCTGGTGTTCTGTAGATCCAAGTCCTGTAGTGCTTTTCGGAAGTATTATCTGATACCTTTCGAGTGCGACTGTTAAAGTAGGCATTTGCAGTCAAGCGATGATATCGACCTCTACTTATACCTGAGCTGTCTTCGAGGACGACTTCTTTATCCCCTTTTTTAAACAAGTTGCGTATTAAAAAATAGTAGTATACGAGCAGATCACGCTGCCGCCGACTATCTTTGTTCGCAGCGAAACCCTGTTTGAGACATGGTGGGTTTAGACAATCAGAACAAAGCGGATCGTAGCATGCAATCATTATTCGTTATGTTAATGGGCCAGATTGGTAGGAATGTTCACTCTTTGGAGTGTAAAGTAAATAGGTGTATCATCTTTTCTATCCTTTAAGCAAGTCCTCGCAAGGTGGTGGGCCTGGGACGGGATTAAAAGCCAGACGGTTTTGTCCTTTGATACCATGAAGCACGACTCGGACAGGGATTGGCCTGTTTCGCGTCTGTTTCTACAGAAATCAGAAACCTCTCCTCCACACTTTGAACGCGCCATCTGTGGGATTGTTTGTCCGTGTGTTGAAGGACTAGGAAAGGCTTGGAAGTGAGCAAAATGCCACATTACTGGTATACCAACTGTTAATCCTACTTATTAATCAGGCTTCAACGGATCACTTGATATGCAGCATTATGTCTGTACATGCGCACTTTTATGCCACGCCGAAGGACTGGAGGAAAAATCAGGCCCTGAGCCATCACTCTGAATGGACATGTTTGCACCCAGAGCATAGAATTGATGCTTGGTATTCAAGCGAAGAATTCAAGGCACATCTTCTCAAGATGGACAACCACTCTCGCCATCGGACACTGAAGCCATTCTTGAGATGGCAGGAGCACATACAAGGATCCCTGTAACACCTGTCCGTTCTACGGTATGACCGAAATACGATCAGATGGCCCCCCATCAAGAACGTCTCGCGCGAAAGCCCTCCCAAAGATAGTGTGGGCTGAAAAGAAAGATTTGGAAGGGCAATAGATAGTGACAACAAGCTTCTAGGAAACGGCGGTCAGTCTCATGAGTGTTCTTCTAGTGGGCGATCTGTTTTTGTTTATGCTATTTCATGTTATTTTAGGTATCTCTGACTGTAGATTGACGTCTCTGCGTTTGCCGTCGTGACGTCAAGGTCTCGCCCCAGTTAAAGAACTATCATCCATCAATTATATCTATCAAAAAACTCTTCAGAATTCAATGCATCGAATTCTTCGATTTTCAACTCAGTCCTGCAAAATGGTAAAAGACAGCGGCACCGTGATCAGGTTGGTGTCCCTCAACCCATCCAGTCCAACCATCTAACAACATAACATCAGCGAATTCAACGGCCTCGTTAACATGAGTGCCAACGAGCTACGCGACTGGCTCAAGGAAGAGCAATCGCAGTCATCGGGGTGGCAGAACGAGTCCGGTTCCGGTGAAACAATCGGACACGAAAGGTTAGGGGCTGCCTTTCCTCATACTGTCCACGGTATACAGCCTAGTACTGATAACTTCATTAACAACCAGCGGTCGCAAAATCGTCTCTATTCTCGAGCACAACCCGTCCAAGGAGCCGTCTGAGTATTCAGACGAAGACGTCGACCATATGCGTCGCGTCGTGTCGTATTGCAAGCGGCATCTGGCGCAGGAGGAGACGGCGAAGCAGGATACGACGAGTAAGAGTTATCGTAGTTTGAAGAACTGGGGGCATGATGCGTTGAAGGGGTGATTAATATGTTTATTCTAGAATTTATGGTGATAAATCAATTGATGTTTTGGTAAAGATGCGTCTGCTCTACCGGCTGGATGTGGTGAATGGAGACAGAAAAACGACACTAAACTGAAAGACGATCAGGCGGCGGGGCAGGTTGGAACTTTCACTGCGTCAGCTTCATCCACTTCCACCTCCTCACCAGCAAAGACACCATCAGAATGCCATCCGACGAAGCAACCTGCGCCGAATCCGACTGGGCGATCGACCCCGCGGTCTTCGCCTTCACGCCCCGCAACCTGCGCGTCGTATGCATTGGCGCTGGCTTCTCGGGGCTGATCATGGCTTACAAACTCAAGCACGAACGGCCATTGAACTTCGTAGATTTCACCATCTACGAGAAGAATCCCGAGGTTGGAGGAACGTGGTACGAAAATGTTTATCCCGGGGTGGGCTGGTATGTCTTTTGCCGATTATCCAGCGCTGCATGCTAATTCCTGCAGTGATATTCCTATTCGTGCGTCGTCTTGTCTTTACACTGAGCCTGCTCTGACAATATCAAAGATAGCTATATCTTCCCTTTCAATCCCAACCCGAACTGGTCACAATGCTACGCCAAAGGTCCAGAAATCCAGCAGTACATCCTAGACACGGTCGAGAAATTTGACTTAAAGGAGAAGATCCAGTTCGACACGAAGCTCACCAGCGCGGTCTGGAATGAGACCGAGGGGAAGTGGGAGTTGAAGCTCCAACGTGGCGATGAAGAACTCAGCGATAAAGCCGACATCATTCTCGATGGCAGTGGTGTCCTCAAGTATGTCACCTGTATTGTTCTACTGGACCGTGCTTATATTGCAGCAACTGGACCCTCCCCGACATCAAAGACATCGACACCTTCCAAGGAAAACTCCTACACACAGCAAAATGGTACCATCTCCTATCATATTCCATCTGAATTCAGACTAACAAACAGGGACCCGACCTACAACTGGGAAAACAAAAAAATCGCCGTCATCGGCAACGGCTCGTCTGCGCTGCAGGTCGTCCCAGCCCTTCAGCCAAAAGCCGGCAAGGTGGTAAACTACATCCGGAATGCAACATGGGTCTCAGTGAACCTTGCTGGCGATATCACAAAGGATGGTATGGGGACGAACTTTACATATACAGAAGAAGAAAAGAAGCTGTATCGCGAAGACCCAGCCGCGTTTCTGGAGTATAGGAAGTACATTGAGCGGTCGTGCGTTCTTTCTAATCTATGTACCTACCTCTCTGTCTCTTACTAGCGCTAACCTCAGTTTAACAGGGTAAACGGTTCTTATAAAATCATGCTCTCAGGGTCTCCCGAAAACGCCTTCCTGTATAATATAGTCTCAAACGTCATGCGGTCTCGACTCGCATCAAACCCGCATCTGATCGAGAAGCTCATTCCCAGCTACGAACTTGGTTGCCGCAGACTCAGTCCAGGAGATGGGTATCTAGAGGCGATGCAAGAGCCAAATGCAGCGTTCAATTTTGATCCTATTTCCCGTATCACACCGACTGGTATCGTTACAACAACAGAAACCGGTCAAGAAGAGGAAGAAGAGTTCGACCTGATTGTCTGCGCAACAGGCTTCAATACATCCTTCATCCCAGCGTGGGAACTCATCGGGCGGGACGGACGGCAGTTGGCTCATGAATGGAAGGACATTCCGCAGGCGTATTTTAGTCTCTGCGCTGGGGGAACACCGAATTACTTCATGTTCGGGGGCCCGAATGCCCCCGTTGGACACTCCTCTGTGCCTGTGATGCTGGCCTGGTCGGGAGATTATATGCTAGATTGGATTGAGAAGATTGCGAGAGAGGATATCAAGTTCGTTCTTTCCTTAGCTCGCTCCACTTATATAGGATCTAACAATGACTCTAGGTCTGTGGTTGTGAAAGACTCGGTCGTAGCCAGCTTCAACCGCTATGCAGTGCAAAGTCTGAAGAGGAATGTCTGGTCGAAGGGGTGCACGGCATGGTATGGTAAGAAGGACGCGTCTGGGGAGAATAAAGTCGTGACGGCGATGTATCCGGGGAGTATACTGCACTATAAAGGTATGTCGCACTGCACCGTACATACACTGTCGAGCATCCAACTAAGGTTTAGAATTCATCAAAACGATCCGCGGCGAGCACTTTGATATCCGATACAACAGCTCGAACCTATTCCGGTATTTGGGCAACGGAGAGCTGGAGATGGAGCGGGCAGAGGGGGGAGATATGGCATATTATCTGTAGAAGGGTATAAATGCATAAATCACTAAACCAACCAGGTATCAATCATAACTCGTAAACACAGGAAAGATATAGATCATCACCTCCTCCACGACACCTCGCTGTCCCCCGGCCTCGCCAGCGCCCTCCCACAGCGCCTCACCTGCTTATACACCAGCTCCTTGCCCAAATAGTCCTGCGTGGCATCAACAATCGTCTCCATGTCACCAACAGCATCGAGTTCAATCTCCGCCAGCCCATTCGGCACATCAAACCGGAACAGCCGCCCGTCATCATCCAGCTCGCTATGCTCCTGCGTGAACTTGTTGGTCTCCACCTCCGGACACACAATCGCACACTCGCCTTTACTCTTCCCCCCAGTCCGTTTAATACTCGGCAGCCCCGTCCCAATCGAAACAAAGCACCGCAGCTGGCTCTCCAGGCTCGTCAGCCGCCAGACATTCTTCGCCTCGATCCACACCTCGCGGATGGGATTGTTCGCCTGCGCCGCGGAGTCAGTGAAGCGCCGCCGCGAGGGACCGAGCACAATCGGCTCGAACAGCGCCGCGTTCGCAAACGACGCTACACCCGCCTCCCAGAGCCTGGTCGTCTTGTATAGCTCCGCCGGGCAGTACTTGCTCGGGTAGCTAGAGAGCGGGATGAGTTTCTGCGTCGAGGCGTCGGTTACACAGGAGAATCTGACACGATCAGCTCTCTCCACATCTAACTCGGGGAATAAAATAAAAACACGCAAGATAATGGAATGAATGGAATTCAGGAACATACACACGACAACTCAAATCCACATCCTGCATTAGGATCTCGCGATCCTCATACCCCATCTCGCGGAGGACACCCTTGAGCGCGACCTCCAGCTTGCGCCGGTCGTGCTTCGCCTTGCGCTTGGATATGCCGGCCATGGTCAGCGAGAGGCGCTTCTTGCGCCCGAAGACGTGCTTGCACAGTCGGCTGTACTCGGCGATGCACTGGTCGATGTCCATCTTGAGGCGGCCGAGCATGATCGCTAGCAGTCTACGACATTAGTAGTTGTTAAGTATCAGTATGCATGAAAAGTAACGCACCCACCCGAACCCGTCCCCCCGATCATATCGAAAAAGTCGCACGGCTTGGGCGGATTCTCGCGGTCGATGGCCTCCATGATGTTCTTGAGGATGTGCAGGGTCGACAGGGCGCGAACGCCGCCGCCGTCCAGCGAGAGGATGTTGAGCTCGCCGTCCGCCATAAGTAGTCTACTCGTACTCGTACACTATAGTTATCGCAGACTCGAGGTGAAGAGATGCATACGACTATCCGTTAAATATATCTGCAGCATAGCCACGAGGAGGATGCGGGCTTTATTCAAGGAGTGGCAGTCACACCGCCACGTCAATTTTGACGATTCGTGCCTCACGGCCTAACCTGCATTAGCACGGGGTACTATAATTACATTAGCACGCTGGATTATTAGCCCGTGATTGGCTGGGGCTGAAAATTGTTTCCCGTGGAGACACGGCTTGTATGACTCTTATGGGCGTTTCTTGCAGTCTGCAGTTCCAGACTGTGGTTGAACAGCTATACAATTTACTACAGAGGGTCTAATACTGTCACAGAGGATTTTTTATTTGCTCCGTACCGTGTATTGAGTCTTGAATAGTGCTGCCTAGCGAGGTTCGTTGATCGCTCAGCCACACTAGACAAACTCTGGATAATGCACATCACTGTTCTATTCTTGTACATTCAGAGCAAAATAGGACGACCCAATCTTCTCTCGCGGCCAGCTGGCCATGAATCCTTCCCAGTCCACCGGGTGAATTTCCGGATAGCGAGAATTATCAGTCTGCGGCCCAAGGAGGGTCTGTCCGTTGACCCAGTAGTAGTAGAAGAACCTGCACCAGTTAGTTCAAGCTATTCGCAGCGATGGCAGCACATACAAGGACATATAACTGTAAACGTCCTGCGGGTTCTTCTCCCGCAGCGCATGCATAGTCGTATACAGCTCCTCCAGAGACCCGCGTCTCTCCAGTTTCGCTGGGACACCGTACACCTTCTCGTACGAGGCTGCAATCTCACGAACAGTAGCACGACCTCCAACAACTATCACCCGTTAGACAGCTCGACCATAAGCTGGTTGATAACTTACCCTTCAAAACCCCCCTCGCCGTACGATCCAAGACCACCTGCGCCGTAAACCTCGCCGCATCATCATACGTCGTCCCCTCCATCACCTCGTCCCCATCCCCCCAATACCTCAAGACATCCGCCTGCACATCCACAATCCCAAAAAACGAACTAAACACAGGCTCCATAAACCCGCCAACAAGGATATGCACTCCGTCCACCACTCCCTTCTTCGAATCCAGGTATCTCTTCACATGAATCATAGGGTCCTTCGGGAACAACTGCCCCAGTTGCAGCTTCGTATAGTCCAATGCCCAGTCACTCGCGACATACCGGCCAACCCCTGCCTCCTCGCAGGCGTCGATAAGCAGTTTCTGGCCCTCGACCATGAGAGTGTCGTCGCCGAGGTAGCAGCATACGACCACGTCGCAGGCCTGGACGAATGTCGCAATGGCGGCTTTGTCGAAGGCTGTGCCCTGGATCAGTTCGATCTGGGGGTGTGACTTTATATCATCGGGCAGTTTGGAGGGGTCTCGGCAGAAGCCTTTGATGGTGTGCGAGGGGGAGGAGGGAGACGATAGCAGGTGGGTGAGGAGCCGGCGGGCGAATTTGCCGGTGATGCCTGCGATTCCGACTTTCATTTTGTCAGGTTGCGTTTCCGCTGGTAAAAGGTAGAGAGGTAGAGAGGTTGTTGGAATGGAGGTTGTTGGGATGGATCCAGCGGCTATATAGCCCTATCTCGCGGTTTTCGGTGCTTATAACAAGCCCGAGCTGATTCATGAAGTAAAGAATGAGAAGTAAAAGATAAAATTATTAATTATTAATTCACTTTTCAAACCAAATGTATTAGCGATAGAGCCCTATACGGAAAGTGGACACTGCTTGTTAATCCGGGCCTTAAATTAAGCCCGAAGGCGACTGATGATAAAAGTATTCGACAAGGGTCCTCTATTTTCTTTGATTTTACACTATTCTATACTTTCCAGCCCTGCTAGCCTTAAATATATTTAAAGAGTCTGCACCAGCCAAAAGCACTGCATATCTCTCCAGTCATCCCGTCAACTCCAACTCGACCTCGACAATGACACCAATCCTCATCACAGGCGCAACCGGAAAACAAGGCGGAGCAGTTATAAGGAGTCTCCTCTCTCGCAATGCGCCATTCGAGATCCTTGCCGTCACCCGAAACACCTCATCTGCCGCTGCCCAGAAATTAACCGCACTCTCACCCAATATCAAACTCGTACATGGCGACTTGGGAAACCCAGCGAGCATCTTTCAGAATGCGCAGCGCTTAACAAAAGCACCTATTTGGGGTGTATATAGCGTGCAGGTAATCTTCTATACATACACCTCCAACATATACATGCTAACAAGACGTCAAGGCCGCAATCGGCAGCACCACAGAAGAAACCCAAGGCAAAGCCCTAATCGACGAATCCATCCACCAGGGCGTGAAATTCTTCGTCTACAGCTCCGTCGACCGCGGCGGAGACTCGCTCTCCTTCAACAACGCCACGAGCATCCCGCATTTCATCAAAAAGCACAATATTGAGCACCATCTCGTGGACCGCACCACCACCACCACCACCTCCTCCTCCTCCTCCATGGACTGGGCCATCCTCCGCCCCGTAGCGTTCTTCGAGAACCTCACGCCCGATTTCTTCGGGAGGGTGTTCGCGACGTGCTTCAAGACGGCTCTCAAGGGGAATCCGCTGCAGTTCGTTGCAACCAGTGACATTGGCTACTTCGCAGCAGACGCGTTCCTGAATCCCGATGCATACAAGGGGAAAGGGATTTCGCTTGCAGGCGATGAATTGACATTTGAAGGGATGAAGACGGTATTTGAGCAGAAGACAGGGCGGGCGCTGCCGATGGCATTTCGCCCTCTCTGTGCGCTGTTTATGGCAGCTGTGAAGGATATGGGGTATATGTTTCGATGGTTCCATGAGGATGGCTATAAGGCTGATATATCGAAGTTGAGGGCGATGAATCCGGGTATGAAGGATTTTGCAACTTGGTTGGAGACGGAGAGTGCCTTTAAGCAATAAAAATAGGTTTCAATAGTTATAGATGTACAATAATGTTAATCTGCTTGTATCATATCTGCTATATTAGCCATCAACATCTCCTCCAAGCTCGACCACCCTGACTTCCCCATGATATTCAACAGCTCTTGTGCACGGGCATCTTGGGTAATATTGAGAGAAGTCCCAGTTACACTTGGGAAAGTCAAGGCAGTTGGGAGCTGACGGTCAGGAAACTCCTTTTGGAATGTCCAAATCACTTCATTCCAGGTAAAAGGAGTCCCGAACGCAAACAAGCGCTCGTTCTCGACGTTTGGATGCATGAGGCCTGCCAGGTGGAGAAGGGCAACATCTTGCGTGTCGATGCAGTACGCTCCTAAAGGCAGATTAGTTTTGAGATCTGAGTAAAGACGTTTCTGGTTACCTGTTGGTATGATGTGCTGTAGAAACGGCCAGACTTGGTCAAATTTGTTCGAAAAGATGGCCGCCGGCCATGCTGATGACGACGCATGTCCTTGGAGCTTGGGCTCGACTGACGAGCCGAAGCATACAGAGGGAAGAACTTGTTACGATATCAGTAATGGTTTTGGTGTCCATACATACACACATACCGGTGTTGACCACAAATCCAGGACGGTGCTCTTCAACCCACTGCCATATCGCCTGCTCTCCCAAGGTCTTGCTTGCCGCGTATATGTCAAACCCGCCTTTAGGGCCCTGGGTAGAGCCTTCTTTAATTCTTCTGAGAGCCTCTTCGTTCCACGAGTCGATGGTTATATTGGTTCTCTCAGTGCTTCTATGCTCGTGGGAGGATGTAAAGACCGCTGCTTCGGACGATGATGTATACACAAACCGCTTGATAGTCTTTTCGCCAGCTGCACTAGCCAGAAGATTCCGGTTCGTGTCGACCACCTGAGAAATCAGATCAGGTGTTTGGCCAAATATTGTCGCTACATGCACAACTCCCCATACACCTGGATGGTCAGCAGGAGTACGTATCCAACTGGGAGAACTTACCTTTAACCGCGTGGTCAAATGCCCCTGGACCGGTCATATCCTCGACCTGGACGAGTTCAAAGCAGTCTGCTCCGTATTTGCGGTCGAAGAGGTCTTTTATCCATTGGTTCTTCGTCGTGTTTCGCACAGTCCCGCGGACCTTATACCCATGCTGCAGGAGCTGGTCTGCAGTGTGAGAAGCGACGTATCCATTAACGCCAGTCACTAGAACCCACGAGCCGTTGGGAATTACACTGTCGAAAGTCACTGGCATGATTTGTAGATTTGTACCAAACAAGGTCAACGTGTTTCCATGGTTGTCCCTTATAACTAGGTGAGTTAATCGTCTTACTCATCACGGGCCTTATTTAAATCCCGGCGATGGGATTCTTACAAACTCCTCTTCATGACGTTAGCCCTACCCAGCTTCCAACTTTTTCCTGTACTTCCCTCTCCGTAGTCTTATCGGGACACATGGCCAGTTCGCAATCCGGCCAGAACACCGACTCTCTGTCCCCCGCCACACGCAGTTGCCACCGCTGCAACCAGAAGAAAATCCGGTGCAGCAAATCGCAGCCCTGTTCCAGCTGCGTCAAGTCCAATTCCGACTGTGTATTTCCTGGTCCTGGTCGCGCTCCACGGCGTAAGAAGCGGCCGCTGAAGGCTGAGCTTGTATCCCGCTTGAAAAGTCTGGAGCAGCAGGTTCGGAGTTTGACGACGGAGCCTGGAAATGGCACTCTACATGACTCCCTGGACGGCAGCGAGGGTGTCGCGGAGGCTACAGCTAGTGAGGATGGAAGGTTAATACCAGATGAGGGTTCGACTCGTTATGTTACCCACGATGTTCTAGTTGGTCTTATGGACCAGGTCAGTAGCCCTACATTGTGCTAAGAATACGCCCCATGATAACGAGAGAAGATTGAAAACCTCAAAGATATAGCAAACTCCCCTAGCATTCAAGACTATGATGACCATGGCCAATCCAGTACCCCTGATGAGGACTCGCCAAACGGCAACCACTTTCTGTTCGGATACTCGTCGATGGCATCTTCGCTGGACGCCTTCCACCCCAGCCCAGCACACAGCCAAATACTGTGCAAGGCATTCGAAGAAAACGTCGCCCCAGTGGTGATGATATTCCACAAGCCAACAATCCATGCACTCATCTCCAACTCCTCCAGCGGCAGCTCCATCGACCGAGCCAGCGAAGCCATAGTCTTCGCCATCTACTTCGCAGCAATCACCAGCATGAGCCCAGAACAGTGCTCAAAGGACCTAGGACAAGACCGCCCATTACTCATACAGCACTACCGCTTCGCAACGCAGCAAGCCCTAGCTCGCGCAAATTTCATGCAATCGCAGACCGTCCCCCTTCTTCAAGCAGCCACGCTCTTCCTATCCTGTCTCCGCCACCCAAGCGACGCGGACTTTGTATGGGCCATGACCGCGGCGCTGGTCCGCATGGCACAGGGCCTAGGCATCCACCGTGACGGAACCCACTTTGGGCTGAGTGCCTACGAGACGGAAATGCGGCGCCGGCTGTGGTGGGCTATCTACCTGCTGGACTCGCGGTCGTCTGAATTCCGGGGTATTGGGCCGCAAATCTCGGAGGGGGACTCTTGTTATGACACGAGATTGCTTTTGAATATAGACGATACGGACTTGTCGCCAGACCGGGCTCAGCAGAAACCTGAGGAACGTGTTGGATTCACAGAGTCAACGTTCTGCACGGTACGATGCGAAATGACTGTTCTTTATCGACGGGCTCACCTCGATTCCAGCAGCAGCGGAGGCCCATCGCCACTAGGAGAACGCCTTCGTCGGCTAGACCATGTCCACAGCCGGTTACAAGAGCACTATCTCCAGTTCTGCGACACCTCAGTGCCCATCCAGTGGGTGACAGCGACGGTAATCCGGCTCGCACTCGCGCGATCATGGCTCCTCGCCCATCTTCCCCAAGGAACAATAGCAGATGCTGAAATCGCGCCGGGGACAGAGGATCCTCTACGAGAACAGCTCCTTTCAACCGCCGTCGAAGTAATCGACTTTGCATATCTCCTCGAAACAGACACCCGGACAAGCCAGTGGTCATGGCTCTTCGAGGGCTATCCGCAATGGCATGCCGTACTGGTTGTGCTCGCAGAACTCTGTGCTCGGCCGCAGTCTTCATTGACGGGCCGGGCGTGGGCTGTGACGGTCAAGGCTGTTGAGCGGTGGATTGATACTGGGTTTCGGGCAGCGGGGATTACGCCGAAGATTATCTTTGGTCTGATGGAGCGTGCTGCTGCTGCACAGGGGTATATTTGGGATGGAGTGGAGAGAAATAAAGGTACTGATGGTTCTGTATCGAAATCTGTTTAGTAGAGGTCTTGGCCTTGAATTAATCAACAGCTATCCAGACCGCACGGGCTGGCTTTGCGCTTGTGCTTCTCTATCTACAGCTTCACCTGCATCTGCCGTATTCTGAGCCGCTTGTCCCAACTGTGGTCCTCCTGATACTGGCTCTGCTGGTAGTTCTGCCGATAGCTCTGCTGCTGGTACTGTTGGTGCTGGTACTGTTGGTGTTGGTGTTGCTGTTGTTGCTACTGCTGGCGCTGATACTGACTCTGGTCCCCTTTCCTCTCCAGCCCTCGCAGAGCTCGCATCAAACACATCCCCCAAAGCCCTCATCAACTCCCTCACCGCATCTCCCTCCCTCTCCTCATTCTCAAGCACAGCCCTCCCCCCCAAAATCTCCGCCGTCTTAACATTCTTCCCATAAAACCTCCTATTCGCCCCGCGCCGCTCAACAAGAACCCCAGACTCCAGGCTCACGCCCCCAAAAAGCCCCTTCGTCTTCGCAAAACTCATCATCTTCCCTGTCCCACCTCCACTAACGCCGCCTGCAATCTCCGCGCTCCGACCCAAGGGCCCAAACGCAATACTGATATTCCCCGATACAGTCAGTGACCCGGACTTCGAGAATGAAGCCAGAGACGAGGCCGAATTGAAAATGAACACAAAGTCCGTGAGTTCGAACCCGACTTGTCCGCCGAATCCACCGCCGAAGATACCTATCGCTGAGGGGGGTGACCAGCGACCACCACCACCACCAGGGGAAGCTGTAGAAGTAGCACCATCCTCAGTATCTTGTTCATCAGGAAGACGCGCAATAAGCACACCCGATCCAAAGCGGGCAGACCCCAGGAACCCGGCTTTTGTCACGGTTAGAATCGCAATGCCCTATCCATGATAAGTATAAGCGAAGACATGGTGACAGGAAAGGTTATAACAGACCTTGGCCTCCCTCAAAACACGCTCAGGCAGTTCGCGTCCCGGACTCCCGCGCCACGAGCCATTGACGAAGGAGTCGAGTATCTGCGCTGCTTTTTTGCATTCGCCTGGTTTCGTCAGCTTGGTCTGCTCCATGTGATTGATTTGGCCAGGGCGGGTTGGGTTGGTGGGGAGTTGAATTGAGGAAAAGGGACTTGGACTTACTGCCCAGAGACGCGGGCAGCGGGTTATGCATGCCCTTTGGCATGGTTTCTGCAATGTGTATCTACTATCGGGGAGGAAGAAGATGGCAACGGTAGCAAGATTAATATTCAGGCAGGTGAGGAAGTGGGAACTTGGAAGAGGGGAAAAGGGGGCGGCGGAATCTCGACTGAGCTTATTGGCACATCACTGGGCCGCAGTCTGCGCCATAACTGCCATAAGCTTAGACTTCATCTACAATTGCACGTCCATGTCGATCTGCCGACTATTCTTGTGCTTTGGATTGGCTCGTCTTTTATGGTCTGTCAATGCACGGATCCATCGATGCTCTAACCATGCCTCTATCCATGATTTAGTAACCTTGTTGTAGGATACAAGTATCCAATACCGCAAATCTGTATACTGACTTAATAAAAGGTTCCATTGAGCAAACATGCCTATGCTTATGCAAATTATCCTAACGCCATGCCCTGCCCACCAGTGTACAATAAACAAACGCCAACTAGAGCTGCAGGCTCAAATGCTACATGCCAAAAGTCCATCCTCCGTTCATGCGGAGGCGCTGTCGTTCCGCAACATCTTTCCGGATCTCGTCCTGCGTGAGCCCATCAGGTCCAGCCCAGTTCGCGCTACTCGTCCGGTCACGGAACTTCTTGATCCTCTTGTCCGCTTTAAACGTCTCTTCCAGCGAGAACGGTGCTATCGGTCCAAAGATGGAGTCCACCTCCATGCCTTCTTGGTCTCGGAGCAACGTCTCGAGTTCCTTCGGCTGTGCCCAGTTAGGGACTGGGAGCATTTCAGCCTCCGAATCTTCGTCCTCACTATCAGTCGCAATTTCAGGAAGGTTGATGTTCTCGCCATTGGGATAATTAGGCGATTGCTTCGGCGCTTTGCTGGAGCTAGCACCTGGTGTGCGATGGGCCTGTGATGGGCCGGCAGCGTTGGAAGACTCTGCAAAAGGAATCTTGCCACTGGCATACTTGGCCATGTCCATCGGGTGTCCTGGTCGCTGGGGTTGGCCGGTCTTGAAAATCGAGGATCCCGCCTGGGCATTCTGCCCATTTCCATACATGGATGGCTTCTTAGCCGGTTCCTGCACCAGTCAGAATGTATCCCTAGGTTTGCGGTCTACAGTCACGTACCTTTCTAATGTTCGATTGACGAATCGGCGGCGCCATTGTTGGGCGCATCGCCGCATGGTTTTCTTCGTCGTCTGTCCTCCTCCGCTTAGTTTCCCCAGAAGGCTGCATTGCACCAGGTTTAGCCGCTGCAGCGCGGTGGCTTGCCTGCTCCTCTTCCAGTCCTCTCTTGGGCGGTTTCGCCGGGTTGGGTACAGGTGGGTTGATTGCTCGGCCAAGGACCGATCCCAATCGCGAGGTTGGACGGTTGGGTCCGGCAGTTTCGCGTTGAGACGCCTGAGAAGTGGTCTTATCCGAGTGGCTCGGTCCCTAAGTCAATTAACATCGGTCTCACACATAAAAAGGAAGGGGAAAGCATACGGTCTCCGGCTGCTGGCTGCCCTGTCTCTCAAGTCGTCGCGCATTTTCCAATCGCCGCTTCTCAATCGCCTGCATCTGAGCCGTCTTCTTGGGATCTTCGGCTTGTCGCTCGCGGCGCTCAGCTTCAGCCCGGCTTTGTTGAGCCGCTCGCTTGCGCTCCATTTCTCGCCGTTGATCCTCCTTGCGCCGCGCCTCACGCTCTTCCTGTTCCCGCTTTCTTTCACTCGCAAGCTGCGCTTTTCGCTGCGTCTGCGTCTGGCTCGAGACAGAGCTCTTGAAGCTACTGTTCGAGGAGGCTGTGTGGAGTGATTGGTTGCTGGCCTTCTTCTTCACGGACGCCGCTTTCGTTGTAGACGGGGTTGGGACCGGTGCTGGTATGCTTGACTCGCTAGTAGAGGCCATGGAGGAAGCCAAAGGCATTTGGCGGGAAAGAGCACTGCCGACCCGGATTGAAACGGGCTGCGGTTTCGGCTTTTGCTGGGGTTCGCGGGTAGGCTTTGTCGGGCGGCGGTCGTTTGGTCGTGTTGATTGAGGTGCTGAGGGTTGAGCGGCAGCCTTCGGAGCAGCTTCGGCAGGTGGTTCAGGATCTTTGGAAAACTTCATCTGGGTTGCTCGGATGGGACTCGAGGGGAGTGTAGGGTAAGTAGCCGGTCCGCGCGCTTCAGATTCTGTACGCGCCCGCTCTCGTGTTGCCTTCTGTTGTGTTGTCCGTAGCTTCTCCTGTCGCGTCTTTTCTGCTGCAAGCACCTCTTCCTCTCGCTTTCGCTCATCAATCTCCTGCTGCTTGCGCTTTTCTTCCCGCTCAGTGGAGCTCCGCGTTCGGCGTCCCTCCTGTCGAAGGGGGCTATGAGCCGATAAAGGTCGCTGGCTAGTTCGTTCGATATCCGTATGTGCGCGTTGGAGTTGCGTCCTAGGTTCGTCCGGCGAAGAGGCCTCTTGTCGGGCAGCCGCTGACACGCCTCCAGAGCTCGTGAAGAGCCCTTTAGCAGATCTCACAATCGACTGAAGCCTAGACTTGGACGCACTCAATGGGCCATCCTGACGATGGGGGGAACCGATCGGTGTCGTTGTCATCTTGTTGTCAATGTTGACAGATGCGCTCTTCTGGTGACCGTATCGTTGCGGTGATGAGAAAGCCGGAGTAGCAGATTTACCACGCGGTATTTCTGAAGTTTGTCTAACGTGGGTTCTCGTTGTTCCTTGGGTCGCTGCGCTCTTGAGGGGAGAAGATGGTTGCTCCGGGGCATCGCTTGTCGGAGGTCCGGATGGCTTGCTCGTCGTCGCTTTAGCTGTCGAAGGATACGGCTGGAATGGTGAACTCATTGGCTTTACCCAGTCTTCATCCGCGTTGGGCGTGGATCGAGGGGGGGTGTTCTCTCTCTGTTTAAAGCTGGATGCTTCCGGTTTGGCTTCTGGCTGTGCTGCAGGGAGCTCAGGGTACGATACAGGCGCTGACGACAAATTTGCAACTGCAGGTATTGACTTCGTCGGTCGCGAAGGTTGCATTTTTCCGAGCATGCTAATCTTCTCGTGTAGCCGCTGAGTTGATGATTTGTTATGAAGCTTGGTGGCTTTTGAGTCCACATCCGACTCTTCATTGGTAGTAGGTTTACTCTCGTCGACATCCATCTTCTCAGCTTGCGGGTTCTCATCCACCGCCTGAGTCATTCGATGACCAGTCTGTCGGCCGAAATAATTCGAGCCAGCCGCAGTAGTCGGCTTGATGGAGTCGAGGTTGCTGGTCCTGGAAAGCCTTGAGCCACCGAGGGGTTTGGAACCAAGCGGTTCCCGAGCAGGAAGAGACGCAAAGCTTAGACTGCTCTTGCGAATCGGTGGTCGCTCCGGGGAATCAGCATCTGACGGCGAGCCGATATCGTCCAAATTGTCGAGAGCCATTTCATCCTTCTCGGGCTCCTTGTCCTCTTGGAGTGAGACACGCTGGGCACTGGTGGTTTTAACCGGTGATGGCTCCGCACCATTGACCGGTAGATCGGCCTCCCTTCCATCCGGCGCGCTTTCTGCCTCAGGTTCATTGGCAGGCCTGTCTTCCATGATCGCGTCTTCTTTCGGCTCATCGTTCTTAGCTGGTTCCGCGGCATTTGCATCTGCTTTGCGAGGTTGCTTTGGCGAATCTATGTTCATTGGTTCAACAGTGTCGCCACGATGGCGCACGTCCTCGCGCGCTGAGTGGAACGAAGCGTCGGTTGTGCGGCGGCCAACAGATGAGCGACGCGCCTCTCCATTGCCTGTTATGGGCTCACCGTCGAAAGGTTGTGTGGATAATTGCGACTCGGGCGCGACTTGTGTAAGAACCACCTCGTCGTCATCATCATCATCATCATCATTATCATCTTGCATTCCATGGTAACCGGAGTCCGTGTTGTATTGTGAGAAGGAATTGATGTTCTGGGGTAATTCGGGGTATTGGGGTTGGTTAGATTCTGCCGCTTTGCTTTTCCCTTGAGTCGAAGAAGTAGGCGCTGACGGGGCATTTATAGCCTTCGTGGGCGAGCGTTGGACGGCGGGGCTTGGGGAAAATTTGGTGTCGGCTCGGTTCTTCTTCACGGACGAGAATATCTCGCTCAGAGGCTGTGGTGGTCAACAAGAGTCACACACCCAACGAAGGGGATAACAAACCACGCGATTTTCTGTCGGGTCACGCTTTCGCAATGTGCGAGGAGTCTTGCCTCGTAATTTTCCAGGGGTTTTGAAGGCATCTGTGAAGTTACTGCGGGTATGTTAATTATGTCAAAGCTCAGCTCCCGACCGTGAGAATCCACGCACAATTGGTTGTTTGAGAAGATCTCGCCCATATGTTCGTCCAACCATTCCATCTCATAGCGCACAGGAAACTCGATTTCTTCCATCTCCTGGTCTACCAGCTGCGTGCAGTTCTCTTTTTCGGTGGAAATCCAGGCTGCAGAGCCAACCGGCTTCTGCGCCCTCGCGCCCGCTGCGGCCATGACGATGTAAACAAAGGCAGCAGGGAGCTGCAGTCGCGTCGAAGAAGGGGTAGGTCGGGAAAGAATTAGCTAAGGTTAGAGAAACCCATCTAGTGAATCTATAGTCAAGAATAAATCATCGAAACTCGGTGGTGGGCGGCTGGTGTCGGTGGTTGACTCGGAGATTGAGGTCGACGTAGCTGCGGGAGACAAGCAATCAAAACATCGGCTACGCGTCTCTCCACCAGAGCACGTGATATCGCTTCACAAATCCTCAGGCAGAATCGCCTCACTACGTACGTACAAACATTTACCCCGCCCATTGAAATAGAAGAAAAAGAGAAGGTAAATATGATACTTAACAGTGTATTTGATAAATATGTGGTTTCGCTGTTGTTAGTCGTTCAAATAGCGTATTGCCAAGTTGTAAACATCTGTCGACCGGTACTGCGAGCAAAATATATAATGTAACAGACCGAAATAATACCCAAGCAACAAGGGGACTGCTACAAAATATGCTGTTTCTGATTATTTCCACGGCACACAAAACGTAAACACTTGAATTGGAGATTCTTTCGTATTGTTATACTCAATAGCCACGAGCTTGCAGCATTGTAAACCGCAAAGGGAGTCTAACCCCGGACGGGTGTCAGACTATCTACATCGAATTTGAATAGCCGTGGCTCTTAACAACCGATCTTGCATTCCAAGTTTACATCGTATACTCGCAATCTCTCAAACGGAAGTTGTATGATATAGTTGATGATCGAGGCGATCTGACTAGGCCCGTCAAGCGGCAAACTTAATTGCCGGCGGCTTCGGAACGTTGGATTTAAGCTCAAATACTTCTAAGCTTCTATTTCGGGGGTGCAGCTAAAAAAAAAGCTGGAGGCGCGGACAGGGCAGATTCCGATGCATCCGTAGACTACTTCAGAGCACAATAATGCAAGGCATAATAAACAGTTGTTATAGGGATGAGCTAAAAAGGGTCGGAATGAGGTCAGGGTGCGATCACATGCCGATTGGTCTGGCCCGACTGACGTGGGAATCAAGTCATCAGTGACAGAGCGCCGGTGCACGATGAGCTTGGGAGCGACCGGAGTAGGAAACTAGGTCGGAGAGCAAAGAGTGGAAGCGCTTTATTTGGTTGTGCTCTCGTTGCTGGACGGTGGAACCTGCAGACTCCAGAGTCGGAGCCCAAGTGGAAGCACAGCACACGACTCGCTTGTCAATTGCATCACCCGTTCCGATCCCTATCTTTTCTCTCGCTCCCCTTCCCTGTCCTGCTGCGTCTTTTCCCCTCCTCACCTCCCTCACTCTCCTGCGTCTTTCATCACTTCTCCCCCCTCGTTGACCGCTGTCATCGAATTATCTGCATCTTCGCCATCCGTCATCTTCCTGGACCCTTATCAGCCCAGAACAGCTTTGTTTATTTGGGCCCTTGAGCTTCCGCACAGACACCACAACCATGGCCGACAACGCTGGCCAAGTCAGGTATCCCGATACGGGTTCCAGTAAGGTAAGGGGCATCTCTATCCTCATCCGAAGTGAATTGAGGCTGATTTTCTTTTCTACTCAAGTAATAGCATTGCCCAACGACGATCCCGAATACTCCCATGAAAAGTTACACAAACTGACCATTTTCTGCGCCCTCAGAGACCCAGGATCCGATAACAAATGGTACTGCAACCACGGCCTCGAACTCCAGCAGAAATACTGACGCGCAGTTAGGTCCGCTCGCTGGTGGCATCAAATCCGAGGCCTCCCGCACTGGGCAAGAATTTCGCGACTTGCAGAGCTCGAAAGTGGTTCCTTCCACCACCACGGCCACCGGGCAGCCTCTGACCTGTGTGTAAATGCAATCAGACACCGACCGGAATGATTCCACTAACCGTGACCAGACTATCACTCCTTGCTGTACAGTCTTCTCAGCGTAAGTAATGAATGCCGGCTGTAACTTCCGAGAAATAGTCACTAACCGAGCCTTGCGGATACCAGTGGGAACAACCTCGTGCCACCGCCGCTTCCTTTGCTAGTGTTGTTGTTTTTATTTTCGCCGCGCGCTATCTGCCTCTTCTTCGCTGGTTTTTCAAATTCCTCTACCTAGCTCTCGGGTGTAAGTTTGGGAATCTGTGCGGTGGAGGAACACCGCTAACGGATATTTAGCCATGGCTGCACTTGAAATTGGTGGCAGACTAGTGCTGTCACAGGGCCTCGCCAGCTCATTCCGTCCTCGTAAATACTATACCCTTCCCAAGGAAACCATTGAAGCTGTGTTGGAGGACTTTGGGCAGCTCGTCGACTTTGTCCTCATCGAGTTTCAGCGCATCCTCTTTGCGGAGAACGCTGTTCACACCGTGGCTGTGAGTCAACCACAAACCGCCCGCCTTGAAGAAATGAAATTTGAGTCCTAACTCGATGCCTAGGGATTTTCCGCGGCGTTCTCTGCCTACTGGTTAATCAAGATCCTTCCCTTCTGGGGTCTGTCTCTTTTGGCCGTCACCATAGCTTACCTAGGACCTCTTGTTTACATGAACAACCGTGAGCTCATCGATGCCCAGATCGAACACGCTCAGCAGCTGGTCAACTCTCAAGCCCACCAGCTGAAGGGCCTGGCGGAAGAGCGCACTTCTCATGCCACCGGACTGGTGAAACAGTATGTTGGAGACTACAGCAACAAGGCCCAGGAGTACATTGGCAACCGCCGCTCTACTTCTCCCGAGGTTGCCAAAGCTCCCATTGCCGTCCCACCTCCAGCCGCAGACGTCAAGAAGGAGGCCGAGCCTGAGCCCCTTATCAAGACCTCTGATTTCCCTGACGCCCCCAGGGACGAGCCGGTGGCGCAGTCCATTGAGAAGCCTCAGTCTGAGACGAAGCCTCTTGTGGCTGCTTAGACGAGCGTCTACCAACCTCATTTGCCCATAGTTTACCATTACCCATACCGTGGCCATCCGGGCTGTATTGGAGATCACAGCTACTGTTTTAGTCCAATATCCAGGCGCCTGGTGACCTAGTCTTGCGCACCGACGCACTGATGAAACCACTTGATGTGAAGGGACCTCAGATGGCAAGCTTGGCCTGTACGATGATGAGATGGTACGAATTTGAAAGCCTCCTTCTTTTTCTAGCCTCCTTTCACCTTTTTTTTTTTCAACCTGTTCATGTTCTATCTTCGCTTCGACCTGTTTCTTGTTGTTACTCTTCGTTTTACTCATTACTCTTTCATCTTTTATTCATAGTATAGAGTTCGATTTAATTCTCAGACGTTGAACGCTGGTGGACAATTTGCCCAATGTACAAGATCCTCCTAGAGTTTGTAGCAGAGAACGGTGGTCACTGTCGCCTAGCAAAGGTCCATGATCCCTGACATTGGTCTCGAGGGACCAGACTGTCCAACGCAAGGGACGTTTCTTCACTACGAGTAATCGCCGTTTCACCACCGAATTACACAACCGGCCGCGATGGCCCACCTCTATCTTGTGTGATGCTTCTAGGTTCAAGCAACGAGAGAGGCGAATGATCGAGCGCTGGATCCGAGCGCTGGCGTGCTCCAGAGCTGCGTCACCGGCCTATTCCCCTTACCCCAGATAGATCGAGCGCAGTGGCACAAGTGTTCCCGGGATGTTTTACAATGCCGTTGGAAACAGGGATCACCCGGGCGAGAAATGACCGGGGAGTCAGACCGTCTCGTCTCAGCTCGGTCAACGGTCCTGCGTCGAGCGAAATTAAGTGCTGCGAGTTTGTCCTGTTTGCACAGGCTGTATAGGCACTGGAGGTGCTCACTCGGCGCTTCTTCCCTCACCGTCTCTCTTCTCCTGCAGAAGAACAGACGCAGCAGAAACGTCAGCTCATCGCCTCCTGTGCAATTTCGTCTCCTCTTCTGCTCCCCGTACTAATCAGCCTTGTGCCCGACTCCACCGCAGCGCCTCCGACAGTCCTGCCTTCTGAGTTTACTTGGGAGCGCCAGTACTCGGCCAATTTCAGCTCAATGTCTCGCCATTACAACGCTTTACAAGCCACTGACACGATACCTTTGCGTTTCTAGACCTTCCAGTGTGTCTCAATCCATTCGCCACTTGACTTGGTGGTAGCCAACTGCTCATGGGTGCTGTATCGCACCCCCTCTGAAGAGCTCGCGTTTTTTTCAATCTCTTTTCCTTCGCTCTCTTCATGGTTTAGTTTTCTGCCAAGAGTCAAAATTTCAGTTTTGAAAACCATCTCCAGTTAGCCTTGAGGGGTGTTGTGGAGGCCTATCTCCCCTCAAGGTAGGTAGCATGGCCAAACGCTGTAATGGACCTTCCGAGTGAAACGAACCCGCATCCACTCCCAGAAAGGATACAGATATGAGGTGCATCAACCAATGATAGCACACAACTTCTGTATGTTGGACTCAACCACTTTTGTGAGGCTGCAGAGAAGCCTGCGTGGAAGGTTCTCTTTGACTCCCCCATCCACTTGGATGGTTGTATTCTAGCTCCACTGTATCAGCATCGCCACTTGTGCCATTTATGATCAGACGCAACTCATACGGCGGTCCGTCGGAGTTGAGCAACATAGCTAACGCGGGTGTGACGCTTGAACGAGTGAGGCTGGAGCCTACCCATCCATTCGCTATGTCGCCTGACGACAGGAGGTGAAGCTCATGATAGATTCTATACTACTTTAGGCGTATCTTTGATGTAACGGACTGACGCCTGGATAACTGGCCGAGCGAGCTCTTCGTTTGTTTCCTCCCTACTTTGCACTCTCGGGGGGGAGCAAATGGTCGATCCGTGAGCGCCTGAAACCTTTCCAGAGACATGGCTTTTCCACCCATCTTTTCACTTTCGGCTTTTGACTTTGGGATTTGCCTAGCCAGATCCACAACAACCCAAGCTGCTGTCTTACAAACCCCTCCTGGTATTTTCCTGGAGGCAGGGCTGGCCGAGGTGGGCCCGTTGGTTGGTGGTAGCAACCGCAGCTTCCCGTCATACAAGAGGACGGCTTCATGCAGCTTTCCGTGGCCTTAGACCTCTCCGATCCCTTTCTCGCCCATCAGCACTGGCAAGACCCGTTTGCCTATTGGTGGATAGGCTGTGAGCGCTAATTTTCCGGTTGCTCGAGCGGCTCTCCCACCTGATGGTCGAGTTCGTTGATGGCGCTGTACCATCGTCGTTGATCCCGCCTGCCAGCAATATCTGTATTCCATGACTCGGAAAAGGAATAAGCCATGTTCGTCACTGACAGAGGACAGGTGATCTGTTGCGATACATGACTCTCGACCCTATTATTAGCCTTTCATGGGGTCTGGTCTCTCCTAGAGAGCTCATCTCCGCCAGACCGCCATCTCATGCCTGTTTGTAAGGAAGCCAGAACCTGGCTTAGGTGGCCATAAGCCCAGTTTCAATTTACGGTCAACTCTGCAGGGCCTCCACATGGTTGCAGGAGTTCCTGAAACGTGATTTACCATGTCTCTTGTTGCTGAGCCTGCCGCAGCCCAACCTTGGGTAACTGCAGATGGGGAATGAAACACCTGAGGCCTCGACAATTTGCGTGTCATGAGCGGCATTCCCGGTTTCCAAGCTAGTCAGAAATAGGAGGGAAACGAAAAATGGCGCCTAACCTGGAGGGGATGTTCGTCTATTCCCCCCGTTGAGCTAGCTAGGGAACGTTGCAAAGCAGGGTAACCAGGTACCCCCTTGGGGAGTACCTGCTATACTCAAGCTGGGGGCTTGGAGTATTGCAGATCAGAACTCATCAGAGCCCTTTGATCCGTTCTTGACGTGTGCCTCGTGATGCCACCCTAAGTGTCTGAAAATCGGCGAGGTTATTTTCAAGCCGACCAGACTTTCCATCCAAGACATCCGCCCAACTTGGCTGTCTAGAACAGGAATTTGACTCACTATTTGGGTTCACCGCTGCCCTGGCCCCTTCACTTCGAAGAAGAAAGGAGTATAACTGGCGCTGAATTTCCAAATCGGTCAAACAGAGAGAGGGGGAAAGCCATCAGACAATCTTTCGTCGAATGCCGTCACCTAACCAGTCGTGGACAGCCTTGCACCCAGTAAATCTGTGAACAGAAGTTATATTGCTGCTGATCTTTGATGCCACTTTTCTTTCATTATTCCTTCTTCTTTCTCTTTCGCCAAGTTCCATCGTCGCCCAGGTCCATCGCCACCTAGGGTTCCATCGGCTTCAAACACCCGTGCATTGCAGCCGCCCTTCAAAGGGCTTTTCTGGATAGCCTCGCTCACCACAGCCCATTTCGTTTGCGACCTAACTCTGCCTTCTAGAATCACTAATATCCTGTTGTCTTAGCATCAGACAACGGCGGTCAACCCGATCAGAGTTCTGGATCAGCCTGTCTCCGTTGCGGCCATCCGAGTGGTCTACCACTTTCGCACGCAGCCGATCTCACCGATAGAACAGAAACATACCTTCATCTTAGACAGTGGAGATTGTTCACTTATAATAAGATGGTGTCCATAGAATCTCTCCTCAATCCTCTTCCCACACCTTCGCCGACAAGCTCCGCGAGTACCATCATGCTGCGCTCTCCTCGCCAGAAAAAACAGAAGATGGCCAAAGACGCCCCTATCTTTCAGCGCGGAAAGCCCAAAGGTGAAGTGCGCTATCCCCCTTGCGAAATGCGAAACGGTGAAATTGCAAGTCTGCATCATGACTTTCGCATCCATCCTTTCGGCAACATCGCCGACTACCCACGCCACATTCCGTACAACAGCGACAAGAAATCTTTCCAGGAAAGGACAGGACGCGAAAGCTTTGAGGTTTTCCAGTACACATTTCAGATTCCCGGCGAAGAGAAGCAGTGGACGGTGATGTGGGATTACAACATCGGTCTCGTCCGAATAACCCATCTGTTCAAATGCAATGACTACTCAAAGGTGAAATAAGCTTGCCGTTCAATTTTGGAGGGAAGAAAGACTAACTGGACTAAGACAACCCCGGCGAAGATGCTGAACCAAAACCCCGGCCTTCGAGATATCTGCCACAGCATAACGGGCGGCGCTCTTGCGGCACAAGGTGAGCAACATTGCCCAATCAACCCCACACTACGCACGTCGGAATCATTCTAATATCTCTTTCTTAGGATATTGGATGCCATACGAAGCCGCGAAAGCCGTTGCAGCAACCTTTTGCTGGAAAATTCGCTACGCACTTACGCCCATCTTCGGTGTCGATTTTCCAAACACTTGCATCCCGCTCAGTGACAGCAATCGGTTCGGCCGAATGATCATCGAGCCCGCGATAGTCCAGATCGCAACGAGAAACGCTGACGAATACCGCTTGCTTGAACTTCGTGCATCGCCACCAGACTCGTTCCAAACAGACTACCCCTACCGTCCGAGCTCCGCCCCCGGCATCGATAAAGGCCGGACTAGCGTAGCCCTAGGCCGACACATCCTTCCCAAGTCCCACCAACGCCGGCATCGCAGCAACACCTCAACGTCTACTGATACATCCCTGGTTGGGTACGGATCTTCTCCTGAGGGAGAATATTACAGCAGCGCAGAGCGATATTATGCTTCTCCGGTTAGTCTGCCTCGAAGCTCATTTACACCCGTCAACACGCCCCGCAGCAGAGACATCTATGCCAATGACTCGATCAACCTCCTCCCATCCTCTCACGGACTTATCGCATCTCTTACGACCCCTAATGGGAGAGCACGAGAGCGGGCAAAAGCAAGAGTGATTCCTAGCTCTGTCCCATCCAATCAACCTACACTCACCACCAGAGGCCTCGCCATCCGTACAGTCGGAGCCGCGGACGGCAGCGACGCCAATTCCGACGCCGACGCAGAAACCGACTTTGAATATTATTTTGGTCCCGATCCAGACGCCACGTCGTCCGATGAATCTACATCTTCAGCCCCCTCTTCGGGCTCGGGGTCTAGCGACAGCGTCGGACCAATCGCTCTTGCGGCCCTTTATGCCGACGACAGTAACATCTACGCTGATGGAGACGACGATGGACACCAAGACACAGAGACGGATATGGCTGAGTACCGCCCGTCGAAGAGAATCGCAATAGCAGGTCACAGACGAGAGAGGATAGTACCTCCTAACCCCAGATTTCATCCTTATGGAGAGAACGAAGACTATCGCGAGCCCGAGCCTCTACGTGGGCACGATCCTGACAGGTATTCCATCCCCGGGCGTCGACCGTCCGAGATAATGGTAGCCCAGGCTTTGATGGGATTACGTCGGGGTTCAGCGAGGAGGCCCGTTAGTTCTCCAAGTGACGCCCGTCCCGATGTCAATGGTGTTGATGATGGACTTGAGTATAGTCATGGTTGCCCTTGCCGTTGCCCTTGTCATGAGCTGGATCATGGCGATGGTCACCATCTCGCTACTCCCATCACTTCCGGCAACCCACCCCCAGTGTCGGGGCAGAAGAGACGGCGTGCACCATCCGCGCCTCCTAACATCCGATCCGGCCGTAACTCTTGCGATCCCGCCATATTTGACGAAGGTCATCGCCCGCACAAGCCCTGCCGATCGATTAAGGCCCAAGTGCGTAGTTCCACCGTCTAGCCATGGAGACACTCAGACTTGGGCCACTCACTCACATACCAACCTGAGTCTTTCCCCCTGCTTTAAATGCCCGCTTTATACGCAAGCCAGCACCTTGAGCGCCTCAGAAACTGTCTCTGCTCGGTCGCAGTTACTTTACTTCTGTTTAATTTGATTTTTGCTCTGTTTGTCATTCCATCGGTCCTGCGGACCCTGCCCCCAACTGCCTTATGAAGAAATGAATCCGAGAAACAGTACCATCGATAGACCGGTTGGAGTTTTGAATTTGAAAATCTGAATTTAATATGCGCCTGCACTTGCATTGTATTCGCCTAGTTAGCCATGGTCTTCTTTTTTGAGTTTGTCTAAGCTGTTGGACATGTTTCTGTTCTCCTGTCTCATCTACTTATTCTCAGGCTATGACTACGGCTGGCTATGACTTACACCGCAGTGTGATGTTTGTGCTTCTTTTTGTTGTTGTTGTTAGAAATTGATATTGATCCTTACGAAGTCATCATCATCATAAGCTTATTCCTTTGGCTAGATAACATAGCCTTTCTGTTGGACAACGGTCTCGTGAACCTGAGCCGTAGTCGTGTAACTCTACCATGGCGGGGTATCCTGCGGATATACCAGCCAGCTCAGAATCAGAATGTCTATCCAAGACAGACTTATTCTTGGTATTATTGGGAGATGGTTTTGAAAAGAAACAATAAATTAACTCATCCTCGAAAAGTTTAATGTAAACTGGAAAATTTATAGCAATATTGTACGAAACAGAATCATAACAAAGAGACGATCAACGCCCTGAGAAAATCGAACTAAACTTCGCTTATTCGGACATATCAAAAGAATCATCCTGGCCATCTGCTCCATCATCGCTTTCGTCATCCTCAACCACGTAGCTCTTCTTGGTAGTTGCAGTCCGTCTCGACGGTCGGCTGGAGGTGCTTGCAGCACTACGTGCGTTGCTACGCGCAGGGGCCTCGTCTCTTACACCAGCAGGTGAGTCAAGGATGTCGTTGGCCATTGCATCAATATCGTCGTCTGAATCATCCATGATTGTCTTCTTCTTGGGCGCGGCCTTCGCCTGCTTGGAAGCATACGCCTTGGCGGCTGGCGAGAGCGTTGTCTGCTTTGTAGGAGCTTTGGTAGTGGAGGGTGCAGCTGCGTCCTTCTTGGGACGGCCACGACCTTTGCCCGCAGTTGCCTTAGGGGCAGCAGCAGCCTTGGTTTTCGGGGCCGCCTTACCCTTGGCAGGTTTGGCTGGCTCTTCCTCCTCGTCATCGTCATCCTCCAATACACTATCCGACGCCTTCTCCTTGGGCTTAACCTGAAGAGAGCGGCGCGGCGAGTTCTGTGGGATGAGCTTGCTGTAGTCGGTCTCGTCTGGGTCGAACTCGTTGGAGAACTTAGATGTCTTCGAGCTAGTCGGCAAGCCGGTGCTACTGCCAGGTCGTGACGGTTCCGAGAAGAGTTGACGAGAATCATTCGCCCCACCAATTCCCTTGACCATTTTGCTCACATCACCAAGCAAATCATCGCCGTTGTCACTCTCGGAGTCACTCAATGCGTACTTGGGCGCAGCTTTACCACGGCCTGTGCGACTTTGCGGAGCTGACTTGGCGGCCTCCGCCTTGGTGATTTCTTTGAAATCATCGTCATCGAGGGCGTCGCTATCGTCGTCTTTGGGCGAGGGCTTAGCAGCTGCTGCGCGACCTCTCTTAGGCGCCGCTTTGGGTTTGACATCTTCGTCATCCTCGTCCTTCGGCTTCGCCGCTGCCTTGGGCGCAGCTCGACTCTTCTGGGGGATGATCTCGATATCAGAATCTCCCATGTTGGCATCGCCATCCTCGTCCTTGGGCTGGGGTGAAACTTTGGTCGGTCCTCTGCTCTTCTTCGGTATGATTTCTTTCATATCAAACTCGTCGTCTGAATCACTGTCAGAGCCCTTATCTGTCGGCTTAGGCTTCTTATTCAGGAAGCTCATAAGCCCACCTTGCGGTTCGGCTTTTTTCGCCGCTGGCTTCTTCTTGGACTTGGAGACAACAAAATCGTCATCTGAGTCGTCAGCTGCCTTGCGCTTCTTCGCACCAGCGGCCTTGCCACCGCCCATGGCAAGCTTGGTGGAAGTGCGGCGACCCTTCTTCTCATACCCACGGCGGCGGCGGTCGGTCTCTGAAAGCTGGTAGCGCCACTCATTGATAAAGTCATCAAGATCGCGGAGCCAGATATCCTCCTTCGAGAGCTTAATCAACTCATCGATCTCGTACTCCTTGTCTCCGATCTGGCGGCGTAGCCTTTCCACTCGCTCTTGGGTCAAGGACCAGATGGCCATTCCCAATAGATAGTCATAGGCGGAAGCAAGGTTCTGGGAATCACCCTGTTCATCGGAAGCCTCGTCTTCAGACCCCTCCTCGACAACCTTCTCGGTTTCACCAGCCTTAGCCGCATCTGCCACCTTGGGGAACGCCTTAAAGCCCTTCTCCTTCAGCTCTCCGACGAGAACAGTCTTCTTCTTCTTTGAAACGATCAACTCCCCATCGATGATCATCTGGACAAACCGCGCTTGGTTGGTCAACTTCTCCAACTCTGTCTGAAGTTGGGAAAGTTGATATTGCTGCATAGAAGTTAGCGCTATTCCTATTATCATTGTTTAGATTAAACATGGGACTTCACTCACCTTGCGCTTCTCATAGAACTTGAGACGAAGAGTAAAGAACTCCTTCATGATATCCTCAACGCTGTTGTACTTGGTAATTCGACCCTCGGGGTCAAATGCAACCAGGTTAGACGTCGCCACGGTCTTAGTGAGCTTGAACTTGTCCTCCAGGACCTCCTGGGTCAGGGGGGCCTTGATATTCTTCTCATCCAACTGGAGAATCATGTGTACGTCGGAGTTTGTGTTGTAATCCCGATAGTCCTTAATCAACGAGGGTGTCTTGTCGGCCTTGATCATGTCCTCGAGTTTGTTGATGAAGTCCTGGGTCCATGTTCGGACGGGCAACTCTGTAACTTCCACTTCCTTGTCGGAAATTTGCTTGATAGTTCCACTGAACTTGTATCTGTCGGGACCCAATGGGGTAACGTCTCCCTTGAAGCCCTTAAACCAAGGCTGCATTGGCTTCATTTCTTCGCCATTTAGCATGCGTTTCAAGTTCTCCACAATGTCCTCGGGATTGTAGTTGGGAATTGTAGAACTCCATCCGGTACCAATTCCATCCGCACCGTTGACGAGGACCATAGGGACAACGGGTATGTACATCTCCGGCTCGATCAGCTTGCCATCATCCTCGCAGTGTGTCAAGATTGGATCATCGTTCGCGTGGAAGACTCGTCGAGCGAATGGAGAAAGCCGAGTATGGATATAACGCGCACCAGAGGCATCCGATCCTCCCTTCAAACGACTACCGAAATTACCACTAGGCTCCAGGCAGTTGATATTGTTGGAACCCACAAAGTCTTGCGCCAAGCCGATAATAGTTTGATGCATCGATGCATCACCGTGGTGGTACGCAGTCAAACTCAAAACTTGACCGGTAAGATCAAGCACCTTAACATCCTTCTTAATGTTTCTTTTCAGGAGCGTGTACATGACCTTGCGCTGACCGGGCTTCATGCCATCAACAACCGACGGAATTGATCGCACATTATCCGCCATACTGAACTGAATGAGTTCCTTGTTGATGAAGTCGGTGTACGAAATCTTGTCCACGGAATGATCCATGAAAGTGCCCGGCTTGAACTGACGAAGCCATTCCTTGCGCTCTTCAATTTTCTTTTTGGAGAATGCGAGTTCGATCAGTTCAACTTCGTGGTCCTGCATGGTATGGAACTCCTTCAAGTGGCGATCCAAATCACGGAAATAGTCCTGTGCCTCTTCAGCACCGCTGGTACCCAATCCCTTGTAGTATTTGTGTTCCCAGCCGCGCTCATGACCGTGCTTCTCCCTCCAGGCGTCGTATTCTTGCAAAGTGAAAAAGGACACCGCTTTGGTCGGGTTCTTGATGTCGCCTTTCCAGACTTTTACAATGGGTGTAATAAACTCAATCAAAAACTCGGGAATTCTCAGCAAACTCGGGAATTGAGCTTGCAAGAAGTTGATCAGTAAACCCTTAATGTGAGAACCGTCATGATCCTGATCGGTCATGATCATCAAGTGTCCGTATCGGAGTCCGCGCGTCTCCGTGTACTCCTTTTTGTGCTGCAGACCCATGAAGTTCTTGATGCTTTGGATTTCTTCGTTCTTCGAAATCTGATCAAAAGAAGCATCGCGCACGTTGAGCAACTTTCCGCGCAACGGATATACACCGAAAAGATCAGCACCGACCACACCACGACCCGCCATAGCCAAACCCTTGGCTGATTCACCTTCCGTCAAAATCAAGGTGCAACGATAACCATCCTTAGTGCCAGCCTTGTTCGCATCTGTCAATTTCGGATTGTTCATGCGAGTTCGTCGACCGCCATCAGATTTCTTGAGCATCAAATCGGCCTTGTGATCAGCGAATTTCTTGAGAGAGTCGAGAACACCAGAGTTGGCCACCTTCTTGAGGAAGGCGTCGTCAAGCACCGGCTTGCTTCCGAATTGAGTTGACTTCGTGGTCAATTGCTCCTTGGTTTGAGAGTTAAAGGCTGGGTTGACAATCTTCGAGTTGACGAAAAGGAAAACGTAGTTCCGGATCTGAGCTGTTTTCAGGATTGATCCTGTTCCCTTCTTGTTCTTCTTGAGCGACTCAGCCAGTCGGTTGCAAATCTGGTCGGCGATGAAGTTCACGTGGGTGCCTCCAGATGTCGTAGCGATAGAGTTGACAAACGATACTTGTTTAAAGGAGCCGTCCGACACGGCGAAACCAACCTCCCAGAAAGGATGGGGATTGCAGGTAATAATCGGATCGCTCTTGGAGTCATCGTCACCACGCTCACGGCGGATGGCTTTCGTGTACATTTCCATGTATTTCTTGAAGTTCCGGACAGAAACTTTGGTCCCGTTCAATTTAACGGCCACTTGTGTGGTACCAGCCAAATCATAGACACGTCGCTTGAGAAGGGCCTCAAAATCGTCATCAATGCCGTCCATGCCGAACTTCGCGTAGTCGGCCTTGAAGCTAACTTTGGTGTAATCCTCACCTTTGGCCGCGGTGATCTTCGGCTTTCCTAGACTTTGCATGTTGTTCGTCCAGGTCTGTTTGTACCGTTTCTTCTGTGTAGAATCCTGAGTTTCGACAGTGAACTCGGTGGAAAAGACGTTACAGAGCTTAGCACCGAAACCGTTGCGGCCACCAGTGATTTTCGCCTTGTCATCATCGTAGTTCGAGGATGTCAGAAGGTTACCGAAAATCATCTCCGGAATGTAGATGCCCTTCTCATCGTGAATTTCGACTGGGATACCTTTTCCGTTGTTCCAAACACTGATTTCACCGGTCTCCTTGCTGTAGGTCACACGAATCTCGTCCATGTTCTTATCATTTTGCTTGTTATCGGCCGCGTTCACGACAATTTCGTCAAAAATTTTGTATAGGCCGGGAACATAAGACACCTCGCGAAACTCCATTCCATCGACCTCTGAGTTGTAGACCCACATTTCTTGTGATGTGCGCTCAACTGACCCGATATACGTATCCGGACGCTTAACAATATGCTCAAGGTGGGAGAGCTAAGTGAAAACAGAAGTTAGCGCATTCTTTTCTTTGCTCCTGAATAGCAAACCTACCATTTTGTACTTGTCCGACGCTTTTACTTCCTTGGATGGTTCCTCGCCGTCGAGTGAAATCGATTCATTTTCAACGTCTGCAAGTGGTTTGGCACCGCCCTTCTTAGTGGCGGCTGCCGATTGGGCCTTCTTCGGAGGTGTTTGGGAGAGCATGGAGTCGTCGCCAAAGGGATCATCGTGATCGGATTCATCTTCGCTGTCAGCCTTGGCCTTGGCCTTCTTCCCCTTGGCAGCCGGCTTTGCTGTCAGTTTCGTTTGTGTTGTTTTCTTTGGAGCAGCCTTCTTAGCCGCAGGTTTAGCCTTGGGCTTCTGTGAGTGGCAAGGCTGCGGTTAGCAGAAAGATAGCGAGAATTGGGGAGGTAGAAGCGTACGGGGGCTTCGTCGGGGACGAAATCGGAGCTACCCTCGTCCGCGAAGACAGAGTCGTCCATGATCGAGTCGGAGTCACTCATTGTGACCAGGGAGAAGTAAGACGCAGAATAATTGTGAAACAGTCAAAATGCGGGAATGAAGTTGAAACCGTAGACAACGAGTGGCAAGAAAAAGGAAGAGAAGGACAGATGTGTCCTCCCAGGTGAGAAACGGGTTGAAGCGAAGAGGAATAAAGAGTGAAAGAACAACGCCTCCTCCGCGATCCCCTCGTTGATTGTTGTGTTGATGCTTTGTTGTCGACGCGCTGGGTTGAAACTTGCGCCCGGCACCTCTTGTCAATGGTTTCCTCCCGGATCATCGGTTTCGCCGTTCCGCAACCAAATCGGGCAAACTCAAAACACACCATCCCAGAAGGGAAGGCACGATCAAAACACCGTGAGCGGGGTTCCTTCTATTCTTAGCTCTCCTTCGCCTGCTTGAGTTCAAGTTGGCAGTGACAGCAAGTGACGAGCCACTGAGGCAGAGATCTCTCTGGTTCCCCTCATTCGAGCGATCTGGAGCTGCCACTGACGTGTATCGAGAACCATGCGAGATCTCTACGGCAACAAAGAACTGCCCGTCAACAAAGCGTTGCTCAATATAGAACAGCGCACGCAGTTGCAAATAGCCTTCACTCAATATTTAATTGCAGTAGGTTACTATAGTCTGTGACTTTGCCTTGAAGTAATTGGTATTCTCTGTTAAATGACGATTTACATGACGGACATCGAGTGTCAAGGCCAATTTAGCTCAGAAATATATAATGAACTGAACTCTTAACATTAAATATTTTCCTGCCTTACCTTTCAAAATCCCTGCGATTAACTATCCCACGGCATAAAATGAATACTGGAAGCAGGTTATAAAAGTCATTCGCTATATTATTATTCTGTAGCGGTCGTACCTCTACACCCTGTTGATCGACTCTCTCCGAAGACTGAGGAGACCCTTCAGACTTGGACGAGCGGAAGATGTGTTGTTTCAGGACGCCCGTATGGAGCGGTATGGCCGGTATTGTTATTTTATCTCTTCTCCGCACAGCCAATAAAGTGAGCCCCCTGAATTAAAGGCCCAATAGAATCCAGTGATATTCACTCCCCACTAAAGCTAAAACGGTTATGCGACGGTTTAATACGGATGACACGGAAGAGGAAGAGCATAGATCGCTTGTTGTCGAATAGGATTCAATAAGAAGTTCCTGGATGTCATTCCAGTGATTTGTAGTTGTCTCCTCTGGCATATCCTGATACTGGACTTCCATGTTCCGCGAGTGGTTCCTGAGCTGGAGGTTCCCAGTTCCCAGATCCAAGTTTCAGGTTCCATGGTTCTCTGGGGAGGACAGGAGAAGTTCACGGAGCTCACGGAGCTCACCTGTTGTCCACCGCATGATGTTCGCCTCCTTATTCCTCTCGAATATACTCCGTAAAATAGATAATAATTACTTTAACCACACTAGTAGCGAAGCTCTCTGCCCTAGCAGCAGTATTGGACGATCGGCAGGGCGAGACCACGAGTGGTGGACTAATCAGGAGAAGGGCGAGGGAGGGCCCCTGAACCTGAAGCCCACTTGGGGAGCATTAGACACCACTAACCTCACCATCTCCCGAATTCAAACCCTGGCCGTTTCTCCTTCATTTCTCCCTATCTCCCCGTCCTCTTCAGCCCATTCCCTCGGTCGCGCCATCGAGAAATGCCGCTGTCTGCCGTCCCAAATCCATCGGCCGCTCTCCCGTCTCCTTATCGCGTCTCCCATCGTTAACCCCTCCGATCCGATCCTCGCGTTTCACCCCTCGAATTCGTTTCTACGAAGCTAAAGCTCCCCGAGGAATGTGTCTTTGAGGCTTCCTTGAACAGTTGAGCTATAAGTTACTAGGCAATGTCAGCGACTATGGAGCAGACCGAAGCCTCGCCGCGGCCCAGTTCGGACACGGTCGTCCGTACTCCTAGCCACACCGACTCCATGGTGACAGTGCCTCTCTCATCCAATTCAGAGGACACCCAACCGGACTGGCGTACTCTTGATATCCCCCAGACTCCTGTCGAAAGCACGCCGCATTCCGATGACGAGATCGACCGCAAGACCACACCCACGCCCACCTCCGTGAGGCCAGATCTGGAAACTGAGCTCTCTCGAACACGGATTAGCGAAGAAAATGACCGAACAGACACACTCGAAAGTGATGCAGTGGATTGGGAAGAGCTGGAAAAAACAGAGTCACAAGAGCCTCGCACGGAAGGGTCCGATGAGGTATGTTCTGCAACGTGAGCTAGAATGGGAATGGAAGGAATGTTACTGACGTTATTTCCAGACAACCGCTTTGTTGCTGGCTCGGCTGGAACAAGAGAACAACGCTTTAGCTACTAATCCAAAATCTGGCTTAGCAAAGGCTGCTTCGCAGCATAAACAACAGCGTCCGTCTCGATCACAGTCCCTGCATCAGATCAAGCGCTTGATCGATGAAGACCCTCGATCCTCTCTCCGATACTCAGAACTTCCACTGCCTCCGCCCATGACTGAGCTCGAATTTTGGGCTGCTCTCGTTGCAGACTACCCACAAACAGTGCAACGACTGCCGACTTTGACCTCAAATAAAATCAGAGGCGGGGTCCCACCTCCCTTGCGTGGTGTGGTCTGGCCAAGTTTGTCAGGCGCAAGGGACCCGTCACTATTGACTGAATATCAGAAACTTTGTGGTGAGACCAGCCCATACGAGGGATTGATCGGAAAGGACATTGGCCGCAGTTTTCCCAATGTTGAGATGTTCCGTGACCCAAATAGCGAGGGCCAGCAGATGCTTGCTCGCGTGCTCAAGTGCTTTAGCCTCTACGATACGAAGATAGGCTACTGCCAAGGACTGGGGTTTGTGGTTGGTCCTTTGTTGATGCACATGTCGGATGCAGAAGCATTCTGCGTGCTCGTGCGGTATGTCTGATTGAGTTGGGGGTGAAATAATGAGACGCTAATCGTTTTAGACTTATGGACCATTATGATCTTCGAACCTGTTACCTGCCCGACCTATCAGGTCTGCACCTCCGCGTCTATCAGTTTCAAAATCTGCTTGCCCGTCTGCGACCTGAACTATTCGAGCACTTGGAAACGCTGAACGTGGAGCCTGCATATGTTTCACAATGGTTCCTATCGTTCTTTGCTGTTTCGTGCCCTCTCCCAATGCTTCTTCGCATTTACGATGTCATTTTCCTGGAAGGAGCTTGCGAGACATTGATGCGCGTTGCCCTTTCGCTAATGCAGCGGAATGAAAAGAAGATCTTGGCCTGTTCAGAATTTGAAGACGTCATGCAGTTGTTGCTTTCTAGGAGTCTCTGGGATACGTAAGTTGTGAAGTTTTTCTCTTTGATGCCAGACTTACTGACTTGTATAGCTACGCGTTTGACGCCGATGATTTCGTCAACGACTTTGTTTCGTTGACTAACCTCGTCACAAAGGAAAGCCTGCAGGCGCTGGAGGCTAGTTACAACCAATCCCAGGGAGTTTCGACAGGAATCTCCTTCCCTCAGATGCAAGCTGCGGCTTCGCGATTCCTTGGTAGATTCTGGGCTGGATCGGGCCCGCACACCTCGGTCAAATCAATCAATCTAAATCCCAAAGACGCCAACACACCGAACAACCTCCGTCGGTCAACCTCCAAACAGAGCATGGCGTCGACACTCAACTCAGTAGAGTCCACGTCCGACGCCAGCACGGCGCCCACGGAGGTCTCCGTCGACGCACAGAAGTCCCGCACGAAATCCGCTATATCCCAAAACAAGGATCGCGACCTTCATACCCAAATCGAAGACCTCTTAATGGCCCTCAGCGACCTCCAACGCCAACAGGCCGACCTCTCACGCGAACTTCAACAGGAGCGAGAAGACCGCGAAGAAGACCAAGCTCTGTCCAGATCCATGCTCGAATTCATCAAAGAATCCCCTGCTGCGGATTCTGCCCCTGCCGAGCTCCTCAGCAAAGCCGAGGAGCGCTTCGCAGCCGAAGACTCCAACAAACACACGTCAATCGACCAAACGAAGCACCAGCTCCGCGACGACCTCGACCGGTGGAAGAACATGTACTCCGTAGAAACCGGGCGATGCCTGGACCTGTCGCGTCGAATGGACGACCACGAACAGGAGAACGCCTCGCTCCGGGAGCAGCTCCGCGAGGCCCGAGGCCGCATCCAAGACGGATACCGCGATCGACAGCGCCTCGAAAGAACCGTCCGTGACCTCCGCAATATCAAGACACCCGACACACCACCCGAATCCTACGGCTCACCGACAAGTGAAAAGGGCGAAAACACCGGAGGTCTCCGCGAGCTTAAACTCGCGCGCTCCGCGTCAACAAAGAGTTCAAGAAAGAGCACAGCATTCAACAAGCGATCCAGCAGCCTGGGCTTACAAAACGTGCTAGCCACGGATAACAACCGACCACCGGGCGACGAATCGCTGCTCCTCGAACTCGTAAATGCAAAAACAGCCGAGGCGGTAGCCAAACAGGAACTGGAGGAAGTGAAAGGGAAGCTGGACTCGCTGCGGAAAATGGTTAGTGGCTCCTCGCGTGGATTGGGCCGGCCTTCGACGGAGAATCGCAACTCGTTACTGGGGCTGCCGCCGATTTCGAAGGCGCCCACTGAACCTCCTGCATCATCGGGTGGGTTCTTCAGCGGATGGGGGAGGTAGATCCATGTATAGATGTTAGATATGATCCTGTACATATAGATACGAATTGCTGAGCCATTGCATATCGAAACAAGCATGAATAGACCCATCTCAATATATCCTGACCATTCAAATCTGCCAGACCCATTGGACGACTTAATCGCAGACCCAGCTCCCATTATTATGTATGGGTCATACATTAACCACTTAAAACAAGTACAAATATACCAATAAGATACAAAAGCATCAACCAAACCATCACCTACTCCCTCAAGGAAGAATAAGCCTGCAACGCACCCATAATGGCAACAGCAACACCATTGTTCGTAACCCCACGCTTGAAATACCACCCAGAGCTCGCCCACATCACAGCAACCATAAGCACTGCAATAGCCTTATTGACCGGGTTGCGCAATTGCTCCGGCGACTTGGACCAGTTGTAGTTCAGGAGTGCTGGGATATCCACGTTAGGGCCCGATTCCTCAACATACGTAAACAAGGAGGAGTCAAATAAAAGACGCACCGTTAACCAAGAAGAATACACTCCCCTGGTACCAGCCGGCGCGGGCACAGGTATCCGCGTTGCTCGGCAGGGCGCGGAATTGCGGGGAGGACTGCCACTCTTTGGCGCCGAGGGTGTGGCCGAGCGAGACGAAGACCCAGGCGGCGCTGGTGACTTGGAGGGCGGAGGGCATGTTGTGCTGAGATTGGAATATAGATAATTAGTTAATATTATTCTGTAGAATGAAGAGAAAGGAGGTTATTATTATTCAATTAGGGGTACTCCGCATCTGGGCCGACTTGCCTCGGCTGGGCTCACATGACTTCTCTTCGGTATGATATAGGGCAGAGTGGGGTTCGACGTGAGGACATTGATTATCGAGTATTGGTGTACCGTGATAGAGTTTGGCACTTTGCTGTTCGTTACGAGCATGGGGGAAAATATTTGGGACTGGGGTCGATGTAGGGCTTGACTGGTGACAGTATAAGGCTATCGCGGCGACATCAGTAGGGTATTAGGGTATATCAAAACCGCAACATCACAGGAACATGATTATAATATCGGCCTCAACTAACTATGATGTATGTTTTTGTCCCAAAGCAGAATGCTGCTGATTAGCCGGCTTATCCTTGGGCGAGTCGGCCTCGAAAACCTGGATATTATCCGCCTCATACAACTGATTATAATCACCAGGCAATTCCGCAATACATGGCTGATCGTCCATCTCGTAGTAAGTTGGCCCCCGAGATTCGGAATCCACGGGTAATTCATGAGGCTGTAAGTGCGCATTCTTATCGCTTTTGCTGTGGAGTTTCGTCCAACGGAAGCAAAACAGCAGAATCACAGCCCAGTAGACGAGAATGGTGATAGACCCGAGGGTACCCCAGATCGCCAGTCCAACGAAGTCTAATCCCGGAGTGGCCGGGTTGCTGGTCTCTGTAATCCCATCCCGGATGCTGATGTAGCAGAGGACTTTGTCTACGGTGCGTAAGAAATGAGCGGTACACCAGAACGTGGTTGCTAGGAGAAGAAGGAGGGTTGGGAGCTGCGGCGGCAGGTTTATGGTCAGTAGTGCGTTTAGAGTGAGGTACGTTTTCTAGATCACTTACGATGTGTCCTCCAACACACCTTGGATGGCGTACAGCCAGGAAAATGGACCAACCCCAATTTTCAGTGGAAGCCACCCAGGCGACAATCTCGGTTGCAAACTCTATAGCTGAAGGGAGGGCGCCTGTTATTCTCACCAAATGCGCGAAAAGGCCTCTGCCAACTCCAAAACTCAGAACACAGTTCAAGGAGGAGCAAAGGCATGCCACGAGTACAACTACAATGAAGCAAGCCCAATGGAACACGCGAGTTCTGTGCCATGGCTTTTCCGAGTCGGTAGTTCTTCCGAGCAGTAGGTGGATGAAGCCGTAGAAGACGTAAAAGTTGAGACAAATTGGCAGCCATGGGAATAGGCTGAATATAACTAGAAGGGCTCTCTCTTGTATTGAATAATCGGAGTTGACACTCCAACTAAAGGAGGCCACCATAAACACGAAATACCTAATGAGATGTACTGGGATCAGTTCAGTTTGCGCTGGTAAAAGCAAAGCCGCAGACTCACACTAGCCACCCAAGCAGACAGCAAAGCATAGTCCACCGTGGTAGAGCATTGCAAAGCCCGTACTTTCGGCATAAAAGGGCTGCTGTGAACCCAAGGAAGACAACGATTGATATGGTGCTGACTGCGGAAAAAGCAAAGACGGCTTTACCAACCCTCTCTGACCTGATAAACGGCATCTTGGCGATTCACGATGAAGATGAGAAAGAGAAATAAAGATCCAAACAGTGTTCTCCACCTAATAATGAAGAATTATGTGCATTCATAGTGTGACACCTGCGTAACACCAATGCGCCGTGTGTCCCCTTGTGCCATGGCCAATGTCTGGGCACTGGCACACTGCCCAGTATCTTCCATGGAAGCAAAGCGTCAATCACTTTAGGATCTGTTAATTAAACAGGTACAGAGCAGTTGTCAAGTTGTCTGGATGAATACCTGGTGATCTGATTGCTGCCGCTTTTTATAGGCGAAAGCCGCATGTGGCATCATCACTCATAACGAGGAAGTGACCGCGAGCCTCTCTGCTGCCTGGTTTGTCTTTCCAATGCCAGTCTCGTGTCTTGGTTACTGATCTTCGGGCTGCCCAGGCCGTTTGGGGAGATTCTTAAGGCTCTCTGAAGTCTATTTCACGGACCGTTTCCCCCGGAGGGAGTCAATAATACACATTCGAGTCAGAAGAACTGTTCGGAGTTAGGATACCTACGATCCAGTGGCTGGGAGCTGAGAGCCTTGCAACCGCTGATTCTAAAGAATTGAAGATGTTGCCCTGGTCTGGCTGAAGGAATGAGGAAGGAACAGGTTCTCAGTTCGTGGCGGGCAGATGAGGAGATAATTGAAGCTTGTTGATATATCTTATCCAAATAACTGGCCGATATCGAGAAAAAAAAAAAGAAGTGCATCATCCGTGAATCGAACACGGGCCTCATCGATGGCAACGATGAATTCTACCACTAGACCAATGATGCTAGTCGTTGTATTTCGGGTCCACTTTCGACACTATCAACCAGTAGTAAGTAATCGCTATATCAAGTAATACAACTAACCGAACCGCTTCTCACACACAGCCTTAATATCATGAATAGAGGAAGGATGTCGAGGTGGTATGTTGTTCTCAGGTCTGGAGAGTTGAGGCTAGGATTGCCTGTGCTTCGGCGGATATTTGGCGTGATGTGAGTAGGAGGGAGAGGCTGGTCGAGGGGTTTTGTCGTGGTAAACACGGTTTTTCCAAGAAGCGTAGTTAATGTCCTGGAAGATAACCCTGTTGGTGTATGAGGGCTCGTGTGGCGGCGGACGAACATCGAAGAGGACATTTCCGATAATGAGGGCGCGGAGCTCTACAGGCAGGTCTAAAAAGGAGGGCATTGTTGTTGTTCTAAAGACTGTAGTATGGGGACTGCCTAAATACCAGGCTACTACCGTAAGCAAAGGTGAAGTTAAACAGCACCGTGTATTCTCCTTGGAAATGATCTACTCGGGTTCATACCGCGTAAGCCACCCCCGCAAGATCACAGAGTGGAAGAAAGTCTAGATATCGCATGAGTTTGAACTACTTGTATAGTATAAACACGGTAATATGCGCCATATCAACCGCACCTTCCTAAAACACTGGCGTATCAACTGCACCTTCCATACCTTGTGAAGAATATACGTACTTTCGTAAGTAGGTGCTAGGTAGGATTGCAGTCGCACCTTCCTAAAGTTCTAGTACCGCTCTGTCCTTTAAACGGAAAGAACAACAAGGTACCTACGGTTGCTCCATCCTCAAGTGTCCTATTCCGTCTATATTGGGAAGGGCCTAAGCTCCATCGCAGCTTCCTAATGGAATCAATGCCAGTTACCGTAACCAAGACATATAACCTATTTCCATAGTAGTTTGGATCTAGCCGCAGCGCTGTTGGCATCAAAGAAGCGACATCGTCCTGGCTTCTCTGACATATCTATAGAAAAAAAGGTAAGTATATCAAGCAGCCTGCATGGTTGACTTGGTAAAGCAAAATAGAGAAACTTTAAAGCTATAAGTATGCACTTAAGCCTACAACGGAAGGTCTCCTACTCAACCAGGAAAGTTTGAGACGATGCAGATAGAATATCCATTCTGCAACTAGCAACTAAACCACTGCGATAAACGAACGGCATCACGGTAAACCATGAGAAACACAGATACACGAAATAGAAAAAACACAAATCAACAGATTACCCAAGCATCCCTTCCTACCAAAAAGTAATAACCTCCACTATTCACAAGTCCCTGTCAACTCCACCTCAACCCTCCACAGCCCAGCCAAACGACACAGCCGCAGAGCGCAGCGCCCATCAAGATCCACAGATACCAACCCATGTACCCGTCCGCGACGCGCGCGCAAGAAGCTCCCGAGGCGAATCCAGCACGATACAGGGCCGTTTATATCTCCATACGCATGGGGAGGAGATGTACAGAGTCTAATCTGTATCGGACTGCAAGCCCCGCGGGAGCCGCTTACGCAGGCGTGGATGGACCTGGTAAGTACAAGGGGGTATAGGTGTGAGAGCTTGGTAAGGAAGTAGTCTATGGCGCGTTAGCTTACCTAGTCAAGCAAGAGCATGCAGGAAGGGTGGTAGACATACTGTACAGTAGCTAGTTCAGTCTCCAATCATTCAAGAATCAGGCCACGACAGGCCAAGCGCGGCAAGAATGCGCAGGAGCGCAGCAAAATCAAGCTCCTGGTCTAGGAAGTAAGCGCCGACAATGGCCTCCACAGTTGTAGCCATAAGCTTGGGCGGGACAAATGTTCCCTGGGAGGGGTTGTTGAGGATATACTGGTCGACGGTGAGGGCGAAGCCGCGCTGGATCAGGTTTTCGTTACTGGCGATTTTGGAGACGACGGTGGAGATTCGCTCTGAGATATAGAGATATATATTAGTATTTGACATTAAAGGACTGGAATGGCTGGGTTGATTGATTGATTGATGCATACCCACGCGCTGTTCGCGCTTGCGCCCCTCCCGCTGTAGGGCAAGCTGGAGAGCGGTATCGCCAAAGAGGCCGTGGCCTCTGTTTCCTTCGGCACTGTAAACGCCGGGTGCAGTGAGGGCTTCGATTAGGAGCTTTATATTGTTGAAGCGGAGGCCGAGGAGCTCCTCGAGTGCGTGGGCACGGGCTTCCATGGTGGCGGTGATTAGGCTAGGCATCTGGGGAAGGCAATTTAGTATTGAAGGCAGTTGTAAAGTGAATTGGATGAGTTGCTGATGGAGAAAACTATGGAGGAATCATGGCTATTTAAGCACTTGGAATGTGTGCGATTCAGCTTTAGGCTGACTTCACGTACGCCTGGATTGCCCAGGCAGTACGCCAGTGCAAGGCTGCCAGAAACTGACCGAGTGTTGGATAGATAAAAACATCTACTGGTCGAGAATACCACCGCAGCTACAATGCATATGCAGAATAAGAAAACATATAGCAAAGCGTGATAACGAGGCAGAATGTGGCACAGTAAACGAATGGCATGGAATGCAAGATGTACAGGGCCAGCGCCAAACACAGCCCCCTCAAAGCAATCCCACCAATCGCGAACGAAATGTATGAGTCTAAAATAGCTAAAATATTTATCAAATCAAAGATTGATGCGAGCAAATCATTTCTCAAAAATATGAAAGTGCTCGAACAGCGCATCGCCCGTAAGCGCCTCGCCATCAACCGTCCCCTCCAATGTGCCTGTAAACCTGGCATACATGGACTCCGGCGCACCACCCGCAATCATACGGTCCGCAGACGCTTTGAAGTCAAGGTGATTCCCATCAGGAAGTTCAATGTTGATATTGAACCCCGATGGATTCCCCGTGCTCGCTAGGGGCGGGTATGTCGAGTTCTCGCCATACGGACGCACCGTGATGCCCGAGCACTGCGAGACCAGAATCTCGTTGCCGCGGGAGACATATGCCGAGACGAAGTTCTCTCTTTCAGGGGAGAGGAAGTCGAACCAGACGACGCTGTAGGGGCCGAGACGGCCGTGGCCCCAGTACCAGGATCCGACGCTTGAGACGAAGTTCTTGTCGCCCCAGTTCTGCGACTGTTAGTTGATCATCAACTATGGAGAGGTATTAAAGGAGGTGTACGTACCTTGTCATGGTATCCAATTCCAGTGAAGTTGAGTGGACGGCCGTTGACGTTTAGCTGCACATTGGCCTGAGCATCTGGCACTGCATTCGACCAGCCAACGTGCGGTGCAACTTCCATGTTCTTTCCGCTGGCAAGAGAGCCACAGGGGAGGTGTGGGGGTGCAATCTAAATTTAAATCAGCATAATCCGTAGTATAAATGGGAAAACTCACCGACTGCAGCGTGACGGTCCCCGAAATCCACGCCGCCGAGTCCAACTTTACCTGCCAGGTCGTCATATCCGGAGACCCCATAAAAGAGATCTTATCGGGGTTCTCGATCCACGCGCCGTGGACAGCATTGTCAGCCGTGTTTGTGATGATGCGCGCCTCGGTGGCGTTGAAGAAATACGACTCGGCGGTTCCATTAGACCAGTGAACGAGAACGTCAGTCAAAGTCAAGCTCGTAAAGCCCTGGGCAGCGTAAGGCTGTAGGAAGTCGAAGCCGCTGGGAACTGCAGTGTAGAAGGTGATGACGACCGAGGCCTGCTGGGCTGGATCATCAGAGACCTGGATGGCGTCAAAGTACCACCAGTCGTAGGTTGACGCGTTGACGGGCTGGACTTTGGCGGCGTCGAAACCTGTGCTGTCGGATTTCCAGGTTATATCGGAAAGTTCAGGGACAGGGGTGGGGTGGACTATGGTGGTTGAGGTGGCTGCCAGGATCTGGGGGACGAGGAATGTGAAAGGGAGGACCGAGAGGAACTTCATATTGACGGCTGTCAGTGTCACTGTTCAGACACAGTTCCAAAGACTGTTGCAACAGTTCCAACAGTTCCAACAGTGGATTGGGCCAGGTATATAGCAGGCTGTCGAGTCCCTGCAAAACTGCAAGCAGGGAACAGCTTCACGCATTCACAAACCGGCAAAGGAGTCACTTCCGCCTCAATCGCAGCAAAATGAATAGGAACATAAAGAGCCAATCAGGGAAGGCCGTTAACCAGCACTGGTGACATCAATGGGTGCGAGACAAAGAACTCGGCAAAGCTGTGGACCTAATTAATGCACCTTTCAATACCGCAACCACACTGCATTCTGTAAAGAAGGGGACTCTGCGGCCTTTACAGGTGCCTGACCGGGATTCCGGGCTCCAGATTCCAGTTGCTGTCCGCATTCTGCATGGAACCGCCATACCGGGGAGGACAGCCACGGCTCCACAGGAACAATCTCTACACCAAACGGCCCTTGATATTGTTCTGATTTGCCGCGCGAATAGGAGGCTGGAGAGAGCCATTAGAGTTGAACGTTATTGGGACTATTGCCGGTTTGCGACTCACCGACTGGCACCAGATACAGCCACCTGAGTAGCTTGACATACGGTTGATCCATGCAGGGCGCTAGACACTACAATAACCATTATCAGTGTAGAAAAAGCCCTGACTTGGAGTTGTGTCAGAGTAATAATGGCAGTTCTGCACTGTGTCGGAAATTATAACAAATTACAGTCAATCTACGTCGGCCCTGGCCCGAGCAGGGAGAAGGGCGCAATCCTTTCCTCGACATGGCTTTCTGCCTTGATAGTTCGTGCTATCTCGCGCAGTCGCTGGCGGTCCGTCTTTCCCGGCGTCGTCAGGGGGATTGCATCCCCAGCGAGATACGCGCTCCGTATCATGACCTGGGCCACCCTCTCCACCAACAATTCGTTTCAATGCCTATGGGAGTGCCGAAAACAAGGCACTTTTATCTACTGCAGTCCGGGATGACCCGCAAGCCACCTCTTGTTCAAAATCATTCTTCCTTATTCTTATAGAGTATTACGCGGCCAGGGCTTGGCTAGTCTCGTGATGTTGACAGCCAATTCACTACAGACCACACTGTTTTTACATCCAGAATCACTCCCCAACCTCCCTATCATCTTTCCAGAACACAAACTGCACAAAGGGCCACTTCATGGCGGCATGCCGAATCGACCTTCCCCAGAAGAACAATGGAATGAAGAAGAGCAGACATCCACCGGATATCCCCGCCATGGCACCGAACGCGGCTGTGTATCCGGACTTTTCGATCCAGGGGTTTGTATAGAAAGAGAGGAGGAAACCGAAGCAGGCTTTTTGCATTAGTGCCAGGTATAACGATAGGAGGGATACTCACATTTGAAGGCTAGCTGAGTGACGGTGACTTCTCCCGCGACAGGCCGGAAGGAGTCCACGCAGTATACGAAGGAGACGTTTGTTCCTTGTGTGATGGCGAAGGATACTATAGAAGTTAGCAAGCAGCGTAACACGGGGGTAGGGCAACAAACATAGTCCCAGCCCAATAGTCGGCACGATCCAGTGCCACTGATTCGCAATCCCAAACCCATACAGCAACAGCGACAGTGGCGCCGCGATGATACTAGGGATAATCGCTGGCAATCGCATCTCCGGCTCACGGATCCCCCCGTTACGCTTGGTGAAGTAGTCCGCAACCCAGTCTGAGAATGGCCCGCCAGCGAACGTGCCAAACAGACAACCTACCAAGCCTGCAATGAAGCACAGCCCAGACTGCCATGCCTCGAAACCATATGTAGTCCTGAATGCCGAGGCAAAGTTAGATGAGACAGCCACCAGGAACCCAATCGTCACCGACATGACAATCGTAGCCCAGAAGACAGTGGGCATGAGGATGAGACCGAACGGGCGGATGAACATGCGCCAGAAAGACTCATCGGTGTACGTCTTACCAGACCAGAAGCGGAGGCCTTCGACGTACGTCCTCTTCGGCGGGATCGGGGGGAGAGATGCTTCTTTAAAGGTGGCGGCTTCTGGTTTCTGGACCTCGTTTGCCCGCTCGACCAGCGGGTTTCCGGGACGGTTGTATGCGGTTTCCGGGAAGAAGAAGATGATCACGATGATGAGGACTCCGACGAGACCGCAGCCTACCCAGTAGATTGTGCGCCAGTCGTGCTTGATAGACACTAGACCGGTGACGATGATGCCGAATGCAACTCCTCCGCTTAGGGCTGCGTTGTATATCCTGCCAAGTCAGCACTTTCTTTGGAATATCCCAGAGTGAGAAGCATACGCCATCCCATAACCACGCTGATGAAGATAAAACACATCAGAAATAGTAACCGGAGCCAGACACTCCCCAGCCCCAGCTCCAATCCCAAGGATAGTCCTTGTCGTGATCTCACCCGCATACGTCCTCGCCAGACCAGCCCCAAGTATCATAAAGAAATACAAGATGTAAGCTGAGATGTAAATTGGTCTCCGTCCATACTTGTTCAGCAGAGGGACCCAGAATAACGTCGACACGCCCTGGAGCAGAGCACTATTATTGAAGAAGTACGCAGCGCGACTAATCCAGTCGTTCAAATCGGTGTCGCCCCCGTTGAGAAAGTCACCAATTATCCATTCAGCCACACTAACTGTCCTCATAGCTAATTAGTATCTCTAACCCGACAAGTGATCTCAGCCAGAGCCAGGAAGACGCTGTCCATCCCCTGTAAGCCCACCGACTTATTCTTCAACCAGGCATTTCCAGAAACCGCCGGGCTATAGTAGATATAATGCCACCTGGATCGGATATTCTGATTCTTTACATCGCCATTCCTAAACCCCTCCAAGTGGACACCCCCCGTCAAACCCAAGTCGACGACTCATCCCCGGAGATATCGAAACTGGTAGACCCATGCCCACCAGCGCGAGCACCCCCAGTCCAGGTAGAATGCTTGGAAACACTCCAGGAGATAAAACTCCCATTATACACAACAATGTCACCCACGAGATCCGACTCCACAACAACGCTAACCTGCGCCGGCTGGATCTCGTCGTTCTCCTCATTCCCAGCAAAATGGTCAAATGCCTGCGTCACCTGCGACGTATTTGCAACAACCAGAATCCCAGAGACAGTGCTAATCTCCGTCCCAAAGGACCTTGGTAGGGACCTAGGACGAAACAGTTTTTTTAAACTTATTTACCAGTATTATGTTAATAAAGTTAGATCTGCAGCTGAACTGTAAGCAACAGCGATTCTACACTTGTATACAGTGTATACCATGTATAGCCCGCCAGCCATCGGAAGCCTCAGGCATAAAAGGGTCAAAAATCCACGTCATCTGATTGGCGGGATCGCACTCCGGGGGTATTTCCGGAAATCCGCAGCCGCTGATTGGCCACAAACTCTAGCGGGCAGTGACATCAGAATCGGCGCAGCTGCAGCGGCCAAACTTTCTCAACCCCTGGATATTATATCCGACATGGACAGGAGCACAGGCAGACAGCAGCGTCTCGCTCCAAAGACCGGGCCGTCGCCGCCAGGGCCGCCCCAGCAGCCCGGCAAGATCTCAAAGTCGGTCAAGGCGTGCGAGCGATGTCGCGGCATGCGCAAGCGGGTACGTATGTACCCATTTTTCTAACCCCGGAGGTATGATTAACTTTCCTAGTGTGATGGCACTCAGCCCTGTGCGAGATGCCGGCGGCTCCGAGCCGAGTGCGAGTATACCGCTGTGGATGGGCGGAAGAGGGAGGACTGGCGGGCGCGGATTGAAGCGCTGGAGCAGCGGAATGCGTACCTGGAGCAGGTTGTGCAACATATGAGTGGCGAGAGGGGTCAAAGTCAAAGTGTCTCCATGGTACAGCCAGATCTAGGAAATGGCGTTGAACGGGGCAGTACCTCGACCTCGACTGATGGGCCGTACCAGAGCAGCACCCCGCAGGAACGGGATCTACAGGTCTTCTATACCGCGACGGCGTCCCATCCTCGGTCTTTGGATATGGATGGGCAGTTTGGCTACGGTAAAAATGGTTTCACCCGCCGCGATAGACTCCCAGCGGAGCCGGTCACCAGGCGCGCTGTAAAAGCGTTCTTCCAATGCGCCGCGACGCTGTTCTACGTATCGACCGAGACGCGGACCGGTGAACTTCTTGATAAGGTATACCGAACCAACGACGCGTCAATGCAGGATATTGTAGAAGTTGCGGCCTGCGCTGCTATTGGGAGCCACTACAAGGCCGATGAGATCCCGGCAGAAGCCCGCGCGGCGTTTTTCTACCTTGCGTCGACGAGCTTGCATGAGGCGCTCGAGGCGGATTATATCCAGGGGATGCGGATTTTTATCTGTCTTTGCATGACGTGTGTCATGGACAAAAGCTCCAATGCGAGGTTGCTGATCAGTAAGTGTTCATATACTACTGGATAATGATAAACTAAGGTTTGTAGTGACTGCGCTGAACCTGGCGAGGGGGAAGATGAACGAGAATGCCGTTGGAGAGAATGACGAGTGCAAAAGGACATTACAGACATTGGTCTTCCTGGAGGGGTATGTCACAACCCTGGAGCTGGTCCCTGTACTAACCCGCTAGATGGCTGTCATATTCGCTTGGCTACCGAAATTGCTTGAACCAAAACGAGACTGATCTGGTGAGCAGACCTACACCGTTCCGAACAAGCAGCTGACGAGACAGGTCCACCTCACCGTAGCCCTAGACATGCAGCCACACAACAGCGAGGCCTTAACAACAAGAATGATCCAGTCACAAATCACGCGCCTGGCCCTGCTGGCTTCAGGGATCCAGGGCGAAGTGGCTCACTACCAGCATGACGATTGTTGGATCCACGCAAACAAACTATCCTCTAAACTCGATCTATGGCACCAGGCTCTCCCGCCAGACCTGCACTTGGCCGCACTCAACAAGCAGGACAAAACATTAACCCTCTTCCAGGAGCGCGCTCTATGTTTAATGCACATGCTGTATATTGACGCGCGGCTGCAGTTGTATTGTCGGTTATTCAAGGCCTCGCATCATGCAGAGAAAGAGGAACGTGAAGACGAACAGGACCCATCCTCACTAGAGAGCCTATTCCAAAACGTCCCCCGCCATATCAGTGACCTCCACACAGACTTCGCCGTCCAGCTAGCGCGCATTGCCTCGCTGTTGTACAGCGAGCAGGCAATCTTCACGCGGTGCTGGCTAGTCATGTACGTTCCCTAGCCACTAACATAGACATGGCTAATTTTTATAGATGCTCCGTCTTCGACACCTGCGTCGTCGTCCTCCTCGACATCTGCCAGAAATACATCACAGGCGGCAGCCCTGAGAACGATAACTACAGCCTCCCCCAGCTCGTCGCGCACTTAGATACATGCCTAACGGTGCTGCGATTCTGCGGACGCAGCGACATTGCCGCGCATCGGCTAGGTGGCATGCTCGATCCGATTGTCGAGCAGCTGAACCGCATGAACATGATCTCGCATCCTCAGACCCACGAGGACGGAAACCAAACCAAGATTCAGTATGTACCGGACGAAGGGTCGTCTGAGGCGGCTATCCTGGTGCGCATGACATACCGGCTGTTGAACTCCATGCCGCCGGATGGGAGTACCGTGTGGGTCTAGATGGGTATATTCTGGGACGAACTGTAGAGTGATGGCGATTGAATGGATAGAATAGATATATCCTCATCTTTACCCTTGATGACCGTTTTCGTAAACGAACTCCAGAATCGACATGATGCTGCCTTCCGGCTTTGACACTGAGTGTAGTTTGAGTCTGTTGTCTGCTTCTGCACAGAGACTGACCCAGTCTGCTAGTGGGCGCTCGCGTGCGTTGAAAGTAGTCAACATCTCAAGGTCCATGATCCTATTTATATAAGCATGATACAATCAATACGGTATTCACCCCGAATAGGTACTCACCGTGCAATCCTCTCCTCCCCCTTTGGTAACGTATTCGGCTCTGGAAGGACCCCATCGTTGATCAACAGCCTGGACCCGTTCCGCATTGCCGGGACAAGACTCTTGACGATATTAACTGCAACTGAGTCCGGATGATCATGCAGGATGAACCGGAGGAGGTAAATATCCGCAGACTGCGGCTGCGGCGTGAAGAAATCATGTTCTTGGAATGTAATCCGCGATTTGACGTTACCAGGAAGACTCTTCCTCCCCTGGTCTACGACACCAGCAAGATCCTGGACGATGAATGTTGCATCTGGAGCTTTCTCTGCTATAGCAATACACGCATGGCCCGTTGAACCACCCACCTAGAAATCAAATCAGTAACTTCCAAGAACAAAGAGTAAAAGTAGAGCCATACATCAACAACCGTCGCGCTACCAATACCATCCCATCTATACCCCCTTACAAGATGTCCAATACCATACCCCTCCGTCGACGTCATCTCAACCATGGTATTCGCAAACCTTCTCTCCCGTTCCGGATCCTCCGCCATATGCACAAACATCGGCTTATCCGTCGCAAAGGCAACACTATACCCCGTCTGCCTTGGATCATCAGTGGCACCAAACCTCTCCTGCGCTTCCACCACCTTCGCCGAGGCCGGATACGTTTCCTCGCTGGTATACCAAACCCAGTCCTTCAACGCCTGACTACGCACAAGAAGCGCCGAGGACGCGGTATGCGCGATGAAACCCGGTTCGGGCTCAGTGAAGATGCGGTTCGTCATTGCATGGCGGGTCATTCGCTTGAGGATATCCTCAGGAACATTTGCGGTGTTTGCGACGGCGCCGAAGGATACGGGCTGATCGAGTGGGATGGATGCTGCGATGTTGTAGTGGTAGATCCAGCGGAGGCTGGACATGTCGTGGTAGCGGCAGGCGAGCCAGCGGAGGTGTTCGGCGGGGCCGGTTAGGAGGTCGATGAGTGTCTGGGCGGCTTCGAGGAGGGTTTGGCGGGCGGCGGTGATGGGTGTTGGGGCGGGTGGGAAGGCTGGTGGTGCATCTGGGGCGAAGGAGGGTTGGGGGTGGTTGTTGGAGTGGAGGAATTGGGATATCAGTGAGGCAGAGGAGGAGATTTGGTCTGCCAGGGTGGTTAATGGAGTTTCTGTCATGTTGTATACGAATCGGATGGTGGGCGAATTAGGGTTTGTGAGCTGCAGGATACACGAGAGACAGCGACCAAAAGAACAGAAAACAAGACCGCCAACTCAACAGTCAGGAAACTCAGGAAACAGTCAACACTCAACACGGTGTCAGGGGCGGGACGGCACACAACCGGTGGAGATAACGGGATGGCGCAACGGCTTCTGTGGATTTGATACGCAGTGACGGCGAACCAAAGGATCTTCGTGCAGCCAGCTTAACCATTTCTTTCTTAGTTTTTCTTTATGGCCATCCCCCCCCACTGCCTGTTCTCCGATCCGAACTCCCGATCCCCCCGTCTCCATCTCCATCTCCCCTCCAGACGCAAAATGACAAGTCAAACAGCAGAGAGACAGGGCGTTGCTGTGCCCGTCGACCAGAACGTGAGTATGTCTGCTGCCAAAAGCCAACCATATTAACGAGGACCAGCTCCCGTCCGACGATGAAGCATATAGCTCCGAAATGTAAGCCAGACGCATGAACCGGATTTTCAGCACTGACCCGTTCCATGCAGAGCAAGCTATGCAACGTCTTTGACGTCTGCAGTAACGAATTACAACTGGGAGTATGGCCGCCGATATCATTCATACAAAGAAGGGAGTTCGTAACCTTACTTCGCACAGCACGGAGTAGACGATTAATCGCATCTAGGCTATAAATTCCCGAATGACGAACGAGAGCAAGACCGCCTTGATATGCTTCATCATATGTTCAAATTGGTGTTGAACGATCGGTTATTCCTCGCCCCGATCGAGAACGGCCCGATTCGCGTGCTCGATATTGGGACTGGGACCGGTCTGTGGGCTATAGAATTCGGTACGTCTTTCGATGTTAAATTGACACCACTAACTGTGATTTCCAGCGGACCAGTTTGACTCTGCACAGCAGGTGAGTCGCCTATCAATCAAGTTAGTTAGATCTAGGTACTGACCTGACTCCCAGGTCATGGGCAACGACCTAAGCCCTATCCAGCCCCCATGGTGCGTCAACAATCTTGATTCCAGGATATAATGTACTGATATGACATAGGGTCCCTCCTAACGTTGTGTTTGAAGTCGACGACGTCGAAGCAGAATGGCCCGAGCGACCGCCGTTCGACTTCATCCACTCCCGCTACATGTGCGGCTCCATCGTAGACTGGCCCAGACTCGCGAAACAGGCTTTCGACCAGCTAAAGCCCGGGGGCTGGATCGAGTTCCAGGAATTCCATCTCGTCAACTACTCCGAGGACGGGTCATTGAAGGAGGACAACGACGTGAACCGGTTATTCAAGCTGCTGCAGGAGGCTTGCGATCGGATCAACCGGCCTGTAACCATCGGAGCTGACTTGGAGCGGATTGTGAAAGAGACGGGGTTTGTTAATGGCAAGCATCAAGTGTTTCAGCTGCCTCTTGGGACGTGGCCGAGGGATCGGAGGATGGTATGCCATGCTCTCTTTTCCAGTTGCTTGCCGAGCTAACGATGCTGTAGAAGGATATTGGCGCGTTGAATATGTACCAGATGCTGGATGGCCTGGAAGCATTTACCAGCGCTACTTTTACTAGCATTCTGGGCTGGTCGATCGAGGAGGTTCAGGCCTTCCTTGTGCGGGTTAGACAAGCTGCGAAGGACCGCAGCGTCCATATCCTGCATAATTTGTATGTCAAGTCTCTCATGAAAGGATACCAACTGACGATGATCTAGACATGTCGTTTATGCACAGAAACCGCGGAAATAGCGTAATTGAGCTTTGCTGGTTGTCGTTAAATGTCTATAGCGTAACATAAGTACTTTTCATACTCGCCCCAACTAGGACATATCGAAGTGGTAAAAAAAGTTATTAGCGTCTTTCTACTGCATTATATGCTACAGATCAGATGTATGTTTGTTTATTTATGGCCAACCCTTATCCGCCGCGGGTGTTTGCCGCCTCACATCCGCCCAGTTCGAGGCCCAAGCGGTCTCCAACAAGAGAATACGAGATCAGCTTCCGATATCCGATCAGCTTCCGATGTGACGGATTGACTTCCTTTGTTCCCCAGATTTTCACTTCACTGGTTATGGAGATGCGGGGAAACAGTAAGCACAGTTTCCTTGCTGCGAGACAGGCGGATTACATGTCACACTATAATGGCTTTCCTTTCCGAGAAATTATTGATTTCGCGTAATCCTAGCTTCCGATATTCTTCCGAGGTTTATTGATTTAAAAGATCCTGCTGTACATATCTCCCCTGTATTGCCCCTACCCCTGCATCCTACCCCTGCATCCTACCTCAGCTCTGTGTCTCACCACAAATATGACGGCCGATAGAGCATCAGACCAGGCTGTGGGAGATGAGAGGGCCATATCCAGCAAACAGGAGATAGCTGGGCATGGCCAGGCAGCTACCGACCAATACGGCCACGCCCTGCTGGAGTTCGACCAGGCCGCAGAGTCCCGTCTACGCTGGAAACTGGACCTGTGCATTGTGCCAACTGTTGCGATATTGTATCTATTCTGCTTTATTGATCGAGCTAATATCGGTGAGTAGCTCTTGTTCTCCGATATTAACTCTGTTCTCCAGCTCACGCACGACAGGAAACGCGAGACTCGCTGGTCTGGCCACCGATCTGAACATGAAAGGGAATGATTACAACCAAATCCTCTCCATGTTCTATATCTCATATATTGTATTCGAGATCCCTAGCAATATCTGCTGCAAAGTGATGGGCCCAGGATGGTTTCTCCCTTTAACAACCCTCTTATTCGGTGCTGCATCGCTTGCAACAGCCTTCGTCCACACCGTGGGCCAGGCATCAGGAGTCCGGTTCGTGTTAGGCATATTCGAAGCAGGCATGATGCCCGGTATTGCATACTATCTATCCAGATGGTATCGACGCAGCGAGCTCGCCTTTCGCCTATCCCTTTATCTTGTCACTGCGCCCCTTGCAGGGGCATTCGGAGGCCTCCTTGCTTCAGCGATCTTAAAGCTCGACCACTTTGGCGGCCTGCACACCTGGCGAATGATATTTGCAATCGAAGGAATTGTCACGATAGGCGTTGCAATAATTGCCTTTTTCACCCTCACCGACCGGCCAGAAACCGCGCGCTGGCTGACCCAGGAAGAAAAGGATCTCGCGATAGCCCGTCTCAAGGCAGAGCGAGTCGCAACAACAGAAGTCCTCGACAAGATCGACAAGACAAAAATGCTACGAGGTGCTCTGTGTCCTGTCACATTAGCAACAGCGTTTATTTTCCTGCTTGATAACATCACAGTCCAAGGTCTGGCATTCTTCGCGCCTACAATTGTGCAGACCATCTACCCCGATGCCACTGTTATCAGACAACAACTCCACACAGTCCCGCCCTATATTGTAGGCGCATTCATTAACCTAGTTATCCCATTCATGAGCTGGCGCCGGGACAACCGCATGCTATTCTTCGTCCTATCCCCCCTCCTCATGATCAGCGGATACATCATGTTCCTGGCCAGCACGGACGGAAAAGTCCGATACAGCGCAACATTCCTCATAGCCAGCGGCGCATTCCCCTTCGGAGCCCTCTGCAACGCCCACGTATCGAATAATGTTGTATCAGACACCGCGCGCTCCGCGGCAATCGGCACAAATGTTATGCTGGGCAATATCGGAGGTCTGATTTCAACGTGGTCGTTCTTGGACTTCGATGCTCCCGACTATCATATCGGGAATGGCTTGAATCTTGCCACGGCTAGCTTGATTATGATTCTGAGTGCGGTGCTTTGGGCCTGGATGGAGTGGGATAATAAGAAGAGGGAGATGGTTGATATTAATCAGGCTCTAGACGGTATGTCGCAGAAACAGATTCAGGATCTGGACTGGAGGAATCCGGCTTTTAAATGGCGGCCATAAACTAGTTACAGTATCCTAATCAAAATAGGGAGACCTTAAACTACAGAATACAATGTATGGTCTCTGTTGACGTCGTCCATTGGCTCGGGTGTAACCATCTCATACATACGTCAGTTCCACTAAAGCTTCATATCACGAGCACAACCCGACAACCTCAAGAAAAGAAAAAGAACAGAAAAATACCCTATATAATAATATACCACTAATGTCTATTAATTACCGCTTATGATACCCAACAATGAAACTCCGCCACAAAGAAAAACACTACAATCCACCACACATCCTCCTCACAAATGGCCGATTCCCCGTATCCCTCGATCTCGCCCGCCAACTCACCCTCGCCGGATGTAAAGTCTACTGCGTCGACCCAATGAAATACCACGTCTGCCGCTTCTCAACCGCCGTCGCAGGAAGCAAAGTCGTTCCGGCCCCACGCACCGACACACACGGGTACATCCGCGGCGTAAAAGAAGCCATCGCAGCCTGGAACATAGACCACATCATCCCAATGCACGAAGAGGAATTCTACCTCGCCGAGTCGCGGGACCCGGCTATACTAGGGAAACTATTCTGCCCGCCCTGGGCGCTTCTCGTCTGTCTACATAGCAAGGGGCACTATGCGCGGATTGCGCGCGCTTGTGGGCTGGATACCCCGGACACGTATTTGTGCAAGAGCATGGATGATGTGAGGCGCCTTGATACGGTGAATAAAGAATGGGCGGTGAAGCCTGTCTTTGGCCGCGCGAATACAAACGTCTACCATTTGAAGCCCGGCGAGCCGATTCCCCAGGATATACCGGTGAGCGAGAAGGTGCCGTATGTCGCGCAGGAGTGGATCCACGGGGTGCGGTACTGCTCGTATAGCGTGTTTAATCATGGCACGCTGCGCGCGCACGGGGTGTACCCCGTCCTGGAGACGATCGATGGCAGTTCGTCTGTGTATTTCCAGTCCTGCTCGCATCCGGGAATCAAGGAGTATGTGCAGCGGCTGGGCGAGGGGTTATACCCGCTACACGGACAGATCGGGCTGGATTTTGTCGAAACGGGGGATAGACTGGTCACTATTGACTGCAATCCACGGGCAACGAGTGGCATCCATCTCTGGTCTGGGAGGCCGCAGCTGGCGCGCGCGTTCATAAGTAGCACGGACGAGTGTACTGTGCCCCGGCGTGGACGGCTGGGCACGGAGATCCGTCGGCAGGTATTTCCTGGGATGATGATGTGGGAGCGCAAGGGCGTTAATATGAAGCGGTATCTGAAGCATATGTGGCGGTTGGTTAGGGCGAGGGATGTGGTTTGGGACTGGGCGGATGTGATGCCGTCGCTTGCGTCGCCGGTGCTTCTCACGTATTACTATATCCTGTGTAGAGAGCATCGACTGCAGTTGGCGGACTTGTTCCAGTGGCACATGATCTGGGAGCCTACGGAGGAGTCGTGGGAAGAGATTGAAGCGCTTGATAGAGGGGAGCAAGAGAAGCTTCAAAGACAACGCGATAGTGGATGTATATGCGATGAATAATTCAGGGATTTTGTATTTATTACTCCATTATATCTTGAAGTAGTACAATTTAGTATTGCCTGAGGCCACTATGACATCGCATTGACGTCGTCTGGGTTCTTATATGGCCCTCGCCCAGACTGTTAAGATATGCCAACCGCAACAATGCCCATCCCCCCACTGCCATACCCTAGCAAGCTCACATATCATGAAATCGCAAGTTTCACTTGGAAGGTCATCGCAGCTTGTAAGCCTCTACATCAAGTCACTCTATAGATACTGACCACTCAGTGGGAGTTGGTGTCTACGCCGCCGTGAAGTTCCCATTTACTGCAAACGACAATACAAAGACTTTCCGGGCTTATGTCTCGCATGCCTTTCTAAGGCAAATTACTAAAAGTCTATCAATACGCCAGATCCAGTCAGTGATCACTTTCATTGTGATTGTCATGTTTGTTGAGATGGTTATGTCACTAACGCATGCCAGACTCACAACAACAGGAGCATCGTACCATGAATTCGCCAAGTCAAGGGAAATCGTTCCTTACACTTCGCACTGGGGAGAAACCGGTCATGGCTTCTGGGTCGGCCGCAGCAGTGCGGCTTATGTCCTGGTGTGGTTTCACGGTATGTGAACGCTCTTTAGAAGTAATATCTAACAGGTATACAGGCGGCAACTACTACTCGCCAGCACACCCAGCATACTTCGACTACTTGAACGGTATAGTGGAAACAGTGTGCCGCAGCATAGGAAACCAGTTCGCCGTTCTTGTCGCACCATATACATTAGCTCCGCACGCAAAGTATCCGTGCCAATTGCGCGAAGGGCTCGATGTCCTGCGTTACCTGGTAGAAGTGGAAGCAAAAGAGCCTGGAAAGATTATTCTAGGAGGAGACTCCGCGGGGGGAAACCTGGTGCTTGGAATTCTCTCCCACCTGTCCCATTCTCATCCTGATCCGAGTATTCCCGCGGGTCCGTATATACAAGAGGACTTGGCTGGTGCTCTGCTGCTGGGTCCTTGGGTGTCCTTTGACCAGACCTGGCCGTCTATTGAACGGAATGCCGAACGGGACTGTGTATCCCTTGTCCCTTCAAGCGTTAGTGCGGAGAACTGGCTAGGAGAGAACCCCCTGGATTTCTATAACGAGCCTTTGCGAGCGCCGGTGGATTGGTGGAGTAATATAAAAGCAAGGCAGTTACTCCTTGTTGCTGGCCAAGATGATCTGATGGTGGACTCGCATGAAGCGTTTGCAGCAAATCTCAAGGTGGGTGTTCTACATTGGTATTCTGGATATAGTGCACTGACGGTAATCTAGATATCGAACCCTCACAAAACCGAGGTAGTTATCGCACCCAGTGAGGGCCATATCGCGCCGATTCTGAACTTGATGCTGGGTGATCAGTCCGAGTATGAATCTACCAGAGCTATGAAGAAATGGTTGTTGTCTATTGTTGAGTAAAGGTGTGAGTCTTGCTCTATAGTGTATTGACCTTATCACGTCCCCTACAATCTGCAATACTCGATTTTCCATCCAAATGTCAGCCTGGTCGCTTGATCGCAGTTGGAAGGCAGTACCTTTGTTCAATTACCATATGAACCAAAAGCAATTACAATTCTAAGAATTGACCCTCGAAGACCTGCCACGTCACATTTAAATCCCATCTGGCTGAACCCAGGGTCTCAGAAATGGGAAGGCCACGGACCAGTATCAACCGAGAAATTGTTACACAGCTCCTCAGCTCTGACTCTTGAGCTGCCCTTCAGACCATATGAAGGCCTCTGCGATGTTTGCACTTGACATCTGGCACGGACTCGGGTTGGTGGTCGATCTGTGCGTCCAGCTTAGCTTGATTATCCTCCCCGACGCCTGTAAGATTTCGGGGACTGCGCTGTTAAATCCAGCCCTGATGACTGGCACAGCGGGAATATTGCTTATCTCTTTAACGAACTGAAATCTATTGCGAGTTCCAGACTTCAATACAGTCCCCGTGCACGGCCCGGAGCTGAGGTTGTCTGTGCTACTAAACCAGCACCCGACGGGATACAGAATCAGGGCAGGAACAAGGACATCCAGGGCGTTTTCGTCGGAGGGGAAGATAGACGCCGTCACCGGGATTTCAACGATAGATAATAAGGCTGCTGTCAGCATGACAGGCGTCCCATCACCGGCCATTGAAGCAGGAGTAAGATTGTTTGCCAACCTTACATCCATGGCAATTCCTGGTATCTGGAACTGTAGCCATTAGAACGCTGCTCTGCAGTTCCGGACAGACCGGCGTATACGTCCTTAAAAGTCAACTTCTAGCCAGCTGATGGTTTGACGAAATCCTATCTTCTTTGACGGTATTCCTCACTGTCAGGCAGTACTCTTAAGAAAGAAATGTACCTCCGCATATCGGCCCTCGCTATCTCCTTCGTCGTTGTGTTTATCATACTCAAGAACACTATATCCACGTACAGTTCTGGACGACGGAACTGTCGATGCCTGCCCCATGAACCCTGCTGGCCCTCTACCAACGAATGGAATATTTTCAACGAGAGCATCAATGGACACTTGGTCCATCTCCGCCCCGTAGGCGCCCTCTGCCATGGAAAAGAATTCGACCAAGACGCATGCAACTTTGTGCAAGAGAACGCTAATAACTCTGTATGGCGAGCATCCGAACCAGGTATGCCCCCCCATCATACTGTAGTAGCAAAAGTTAACAGGTTATGAAGCTACGCTACAGTCGGCAAACTGGGAGAGCAGCTGGGAGGAATGCGGGAGCTGCGATATCACCTCGTACATAGACGAGCCCTGCCACCAAGGCCGCGTCCCACTCTACGCCGTCCTCGCTGAATCTGCCTCGGAGATCCAAACGGCCGTCCGATTCGCGAAACAGCGCAACATCCGCCTCGTCGTGAAGAATACCGGACATGATAGTATGGGCCGGTCGAGTGGGCCTGGATCCCTCCAGATAAACACAAATCGGTTGAAGGGGATAGATGTCGTCTCTGACTTTATACCACAGGGTGGCAGTGTTTCCCTCGGACAGGCGGCGACACTTGGCGCGGGGACTCTGGCGTTGGAGATCTCGCAGGTTGCGGAAGATGAGAAATTCGATGTTCTACTCGGCCTTTGTACCACTGTTGGTGTTGCTGGTGGGTTTATACAAGGTGGCGGTGCGTCTTTGCTTGGGCCGACGCATGGGATGGCCTCGGACAATGCACTGGAGTTTAATGTCGTTACAGCGGAGGTACATCGCCTTACTTACCATTATAAAAAGATCTACTAACGATATGCAGGGAGATCTCGTCGTGGCAAACGAGTTCCAGAATCCAGACCTCTTCTGGGCATTGCGAGGCGGAGGCGGCGGTACATCTGGCATCACCGTCAACACCACAATAAGGACATTCCCCGATATCCCAGGAATAGTATTCACGCTCACGGCAGCAATCTCTCGACAAGACGAGCAGTTCTCAGACACAGACGCAGCCTTGTGGGAATTCGCAACAGCGATCGTCAACATCCTACCAAGTCTAAAAGGGGCAGATAGCAAAACAGGCGCCGCCATTGTCTCTGGCATCCAGGAAGACAGCGTCCAGCTCGTTACTGAGATCCTCTTCCCAAATACCACCGACACCACTTCCATAGAGGCCAAGCTCGCCCCATTACTCGCCAGACTAGACGACCTCGGCTTCTCAACCGTCTACACAACGAACACAACCCTCTACCCACAGATATCAACCTACTTCAACCAACCCCGACTCGTCGACCTAGCAGGCACAGGCCGCATCGAAGGCTCCGTCCTCATCTCCTCATCCCTCTTCTTCTCCCCAGGCGGTACATCCCAAATAATGAACGTCGTCTCAAACCTCACCTACCGCGTCGGCGATCTAATCGAAATCTTCCTCTCCGGCGGCGGCCAAGTGCACGCAAACAAGGACCTCGTCAACAGCGCCCTGCACCCGCACTGGCGCGAGTCAGAAATGCTGATTACATACCGCCGCACGATGCCGCTAGGTGCAACTGCGAAGCACTTCGTCGATAGCCAGATGCCGTTTCTGCGGGCGCTGGAGACGCCGAGGATGGGGTCGTTTGTGAACACGGCGGATCCCGATGAGCCGGATTTTCAGCGCGCGTTCTGGGGGGATAATTATGCGAGGTTGCTCAGGGTTAAGCGCAGGTGGGATCGGGATGGGCTGTTTATTGTGAATCTGGGAGTTGGGAGTGAGGGGTGGGATAAGGAGGGGATATGTCGGACTGGTCGTGAGAGGGAGTATCTTTGATATAAGCTATTTATATTAGAGTGCACTGTTGATCCCTACTGATCTATATCTGCATCTAACATATCAGCATATACAAAAAGAGCCCTAGTAATCAAATCCACCGCATTCCACGTGCTGAATCCCTGCAGAATCAACGCCCATGCTCGAACTGCCTTGGCGGCGAGAAGATGCGGCATAGTATCAATTGACTTGGGATCGCCGTCCGGTGTAGAAGATTCAACTTCGCGTAATGTCTCTTTGATTGCGGATAACAGGCTTAATTCGTCCCCTTGTAACGGATACTCAAGGCTTGCCGGTGTCGCAGTCTGTAGAAATTGGCTGAGGACGTACGCATACTCCAGCGAGCAAACGGCGTGCATTACGGACCAGTTGGGTACTCGGCCGACGAAATAGACGCCCATTTGTACGGGTGAACATAGTGCTACAGTCTGGTGCAGTGGTCAGCTTCAAGATTGTGGAGGCGAGGATAAAACACATACTGCATGTCGTGCAGCGAGGACTAAAGTAGAACCCCTGGGAAGCATCGGCTGATCTCTCAGTTTGCTCGCTATCTGGATATGATCTTGTTCCAAAAGTGAACGAGCCGCCCCAATATCCGTAACTATACGGATATTCGCGAGGTGGAACAAGGCCTGGTGAACCGTTAGCGTGTCTTCACTGCCCTTGATGGGTAACGCACCGCTGAATTAAAGGCAATCGGCCCATGTTTGTCCAGCGGACTCACGGACGATTCCGGATTCATCTCCCATCCAATCTGCCACTTTTTCAACGCCTGGCGCTGGCTGATAAATGAACCCGAGGCCACGTTACTACCGTGGTGACTTGCCTGCTGGATTGAAAAGATGCGTTGTAGCAGGGCATGGATCAAGACATGACTTCCAAGGGAGGAGCAGATAGGTGGCCCGCTATCATCCTGAAGCAAGTCTGAAATGCAATCCTGGAAAAACGGAGCAGGCTGTGATTTCTTATGCAGATTAAGCCAGATATCTTGATCAGGCGCTTTCCACTCTGATTCCGTACACGGAAGACGAAGCTGAATATCTGAGATCGTCAATGGGGATGGGAGATTGAATACTATACTGTGCAGGTTGAAGAAGCAAAATATGATCAATTTGGTACGCCGCGCACTTTCCGCGCGTGCCCACTTGTTCCAGTCCATAGATTCTGGGTCTGTAGAGTCGTCGGCTAGGCCATGCTGTCGGACTAGAACTGCAAGCATACTCTGAGTAGCAATGGCTTGTCTGACAAGAGATCGATGCTCGCCGCCCCATGTTGCCATGGCCATGAGGTAGAACAGCGCTTGCATTGTCTGAACTAGCTCATTACTTTCATGACCAAGATTCGCCGGCTCCTTGGTATTTGCCTGTTCTAGTCCATTCGATATGTGAGATGGGGTTGATTGAGTCTTGGTCCGCCGAGGGGAATTTGTATAAGTATCAACGGTCCCATCCAATTCAACTAGATCACGACGCCGAATCTTCTCTGCAGCAATTGACCGAGCGAGAGGGAACAATTTAAGGCCCTGGTGTGATTCAAGGCAATACTGGCTGCCCACCGCAGCAAGTGATAATATAAGCTCAGGCGCCATCTCCCGCAGCGACAATGTCTGAGGATGGATGATCGGAAAATGCGGATGGAAGCCATTCATAAAGCCGTGCAGGTAGCGGGATATTGCATGCCGGGAGGGGATCTCGTAGCCGTGAGGCAGAACAGACGAGAATGGGGAGACCTCCCTGGACAGCCAGAGCCAGTCGTCTTGAGAGACTCGCAGGAATGGCGCGAGATGTACGTGGTGCCGTCCGACATCTGGCGGCGTCGCAAGCGGAGTTGGGGTGCTTTGGTCTTGGAGAGGGGCCGTTTCCAGCCCTGGTGGGAGATCAACGGCATTATCGAGAGGAGATTGGGAGAATAGATCGTGCATGGATAGCTCTGGGAAGAGTGCTGGCTGTTCCACAAGAAACGGCAATGCAACGTTGTCCAAGTAGTTGATGGGGAATGGTTGAACAGCTGGGCCTGGGAAATTAGGCGCAGAGACCTCGTCGGCCACGTTCATGAATGCCCCCAAACTATCCAAGTTATCAGTTTGACGGATGGTCGACGATGCAGAGAACTGGCTACTGTTGTCGATAGGAGCACCTTCATCGGTCTGGGGTATTGCATGGAGCCCGTTGCCTAAATGAAAACATCAGCGAAGTCAACAGAGTAGTAACAGTGGCCACCTACCCTGGAAAGCATACTCATTACTCCGGCTAGTGACTTCTTCCCTGGCAGGAGATTGGTGGGACAGTTTGATATGACGATTCAGCAAATCCCTAGAAAGATGAGACAGGGCACGCCAAGGACGAGGGAGACGCACTTGCGACGACAGGCATAGTTACAATGAGAGCAGGTAAACGGCTTTTGACCATAGTCTAACACATTAGCGACCTAGACGATCAGGTCAAAGGAAACCTACGAATGGTGACATGTCGCTGTAGATGCTCGCGGCGATTGAAGTTGCGCTCACAGACAGTACACTTGAACGTCTTTTGCCGAGCCCGCTCCGGGGTAAGCGCTGGGTTTCTGCGTGTGACTCGGGGACTCATAATTAAATTAGGACAGAACACCTCCAGGGGATACAATGTGTGGATAGAATGCGTTGGAGTTTGGGGAAGATGTAGACGTGCGGGGAATAGGGCTTGGCATTTGGATCGAAAATTGGGGAAGAAAATTGGGGAATTGGGGAAATGATTCATTCTCCAATCTCCCACACTCACAATTTTGATTGAGTTATCGCATTGGAATAGCTGGACGGACAAGGTACATTAGTGGTGCTAGGGCTGGCGCGATCTAAATTGCTGGGTCTGTCGGTAGCTGCTGTGTTGTTTGCCGATTAATATATATAGTTCGTCTGGCCTCTATGATATATTCGGGTGTTTGACGCAGACTTTCATGGAAAGTGATACCCATCACCAAAATACGACAGGAAGCGAACGCACAGTAAGATCTAAGGGCTTGATTATCTTGAAAAGTTTGAATGAAATCTGACTATCACTATTGCTAACCCGAGCAGTAATGAGAGCGGAGTGACCCTATCCCATTAATTTATAATTGTCTCCCCTGTAGTTTAAAACGCCGTCTTATCATATAACGCCGTATTCCATGGGATATTCGACAGTGATACCCGGATAACAGCTTGGGTTTCCAAATCCCGACGAACTCGAGTTGTATATCGCCGCAAACCCCGCCTCGATGATGTGGGCTGCATGCTTGCAACCATGAGGCAACCAGTGATAGAGAAATAAAGCAACTTTATCCAGTCACCGAAAGGCAAAATTTCTCTTACCGTGAAGCCGTATCGGTAATCATCTCATGGTGGGATCTGGTCTACCCCAAGCCTCAGCGTCCAACCCCGCCCATGTCAGATATATAAAATCATCCTCAAGTTGAGCAGCAATTCACATCATAATTTTCTACAATACTCCACCCCATTCATAAATTCCATCACAATGACAACCCAAACCTGGCAGTCCCTTCCGGATGCTGTTTCTGCATCCCTTGAGAAGCTCCCCCAGCTCCTGAACCAAGACCCCCAATGGCAAGCTTTCATCAACACAGAAGGCATCCACCAGCAAGTAACCATCGGAATCCAATCCACCGGGTCAAACGATACGATCCTAGTTACCATAAAACCCAGCGCACGCACCATCATCTCAACCGGCCAACCTTCAGACGCCGACTTCACACTAGCAGCCCAACCCTCCCACTGGGCCAATTTCTTCTCCCCAACCCCCAAGGCACCCTACACCAGCTTCGTGGGAATCCAAGGAATGAACATAGTCCAAGACGGCGCAGGGGTCCTCGGCAACCGCGACAAATACAGCCAGTACGCACACCTCACCACGCACCTCCTAAACACTATCCGGGAGAGCTTGCACGGCCCTCCTATTCTAGACGAAGAGCAGCCCGAGACAGACGAAGACCACCTCGTAGGGAGGTATATCTACATCTCACCTCCCCTCTGGGGAAGATCCAAGGTATTCTACGAGACAAGCGGAGACGGAGCGCAGCAGATCGTCTTCCTACACACAGCAGGAAGCGACAGTCGACAATACCACGCCGTTATGAACGATGCGAGGATGCGTGAGAAATGCACCATGTATGCATTCGACCTCCCCGCGCACGGACGCAGTTTTCCCGGAAAAAACCATCTTCCTGGGAACCACACTAACACCGAGGACGCCTATGTGGGGTGTATTCGTGAATTCGTGAAAGCTCTGAAGCTGGACAAGCCGATTATATGTGGTGCGTCGATGGCTGGGCAGGTTTGTATCGCTGTGGCGATCCGCGCTGAGGAAGTCGGTGCTGGTGGTTCAATTCCGTTGCAGGGGTGTGAGTATTTGACGATGAAGAGGCAGTTTAATGATAAATCGCCGCTGGTGAACCAGACTTTGTTTAACCCGGATTGGATATATGGGATGATGGCGCCGAGTGCGCCGGTTGCGAATAAGCGGTTGGTCTGGCATACGTATAGTGGCCAGGCGTATGGCATCTTCCACGGGGATCTGGATTTCTACTTTGGGGGCTTTGATGCGCGGGATCGTGTTGGGGGTATTGATGTGAAGAAGTGTCCGATCTACTTCTTGACTGGAGAGTATGATTGGAGTACGACACCGCAGATGAGTGAGGCTACAGCGAAGAAGATTAAGGGTGCTGAGTTCAAGGAGATGGCTGGGCTGGGACACTTCCCTGCGACTGAGAGCCCGGGGCGATTTGTGAGCACCTGCCACTAATAATCATGAATTTTACTAACAGTGGAAGATTCCATATCTGATTGATGCGATCGACTGGATTCAGAAAACTCGTTCTTAGGTATCCGTCGTTGTACTGGGTTAGGGCACTAGCCAACCCCTATCTTGACTACCCATTAATTCGATTTTATCTTTGGTCACTAGACCGTAGGGATATTTTGGTGATCATTGCTTTTAAGTATAACTCATGCAATAACCCCTCTTTTGTCAACCGATGATAACCTCGGACTACATTTCCCCGCAAGCATGCAGATATCCCATCCGGACTATCAAGACGGACCGGGGTGGAAGCCCAGATATAAGTGACGTTGTCTCTGCAAATATTAAAACTCTATCTATCATACATAATAACTTAAATTTTTCTTAGTATGGCCCTCGAGATCACAGGGAAGACCGCCCTCGTCACTGGCGGAGCGTCAGGAATCTGCCGCGAATTCGTCAAGAAACTGGTAGCTGGAGGCTGTAATGTCACTATTGCTGATTTAAACCCTGCCCCGGACGACGATGGAGCCGGCGAGACTGCCCAAACATCAGAAAGTCCTGGCCAGACCATGTTTGTGCAGACCGACGTTACAAACTGGGACGAGTTGCAGAATGCATTCGACAAGACAATCGAGCGGTTCGGGCGTCTGGATATAGTTTGTCCTGGAGCTGGTGTATTCGAACCAGTACGTCAAGCTACGTTTCTTTCTATTCTGCGGTGGAATGAATTACTGACATCTGCAGCCATTCTCAAACTTCTGGCACTTCAACAAAGGAACCGACACAAACGCATCATCCAGCTTTAAGACACTTGATATAAACGTCACCCACCCCATCCGCGCCACCCAGCTCGCCATCGACGCATTCCAGCGCCAAAAGCTGAACCACGGTGTTGTCGTCCACGTCTCCTCCGTTGCAGCACAAGCCGCCGTTCTGCCCGCCCCGATATACGCAGCAAGCAAACACGCCGTCTCAGGCTTCGTGCGCTCCCTCGCAGACCTCGAACGCAGTCTCAATATCCGCGTCAATGCCGTTGCACCGGGGCGCGTCAAGACACCACTGTGGACAGCTGACAAGCTAGAATGGGTAGACGAGGATGCGGAGCCCTGGGTGACTACTGAGAAAGTGGCGCAGACGATGCTGGACCTTGTGACGAAGCCGGAGTATGTTGGTGGGACCGTGCTGGAGGTTGGTGTTGATGTGGTCCGGTCTGTTCAGGAGCTGAATGATCCTGGCCCTCAGGGGCGTGGTCATGCGGCGAAGAATGTTGCTGCGGCTGTGAAGAACGTCTATGGGCTTATTGAGGAGAATTTTGGAGTTTGATGTGTATCTAACTACGGTAGAGAATTTACATATCTATTTTTGAATCGCCTCCTATCCGATCCTTCGCGTTCAGGTCTATATAGATTGCCGCAGCTGCCTTATATTGTCCCCCATCGTTCCTTCCATTGTAGAAGTGATCCAGCCCCTTCTAAACGGCGAGAGCAATCGGATTAGCTCGTCCTAGCTGGGGAGGCAGGACGCCTGCACCTTCTTATGCATTTATTTAAGCTCAAACTAACGGCTGGAGTCAGTCCTAGGTGGAATTGTTCCTCCCTAATACACCCGGAAATAGTAGAACCTCTGTCCACGGCGTCAACACCCGGGCCTACGCAGGTATTAAAGTCTAGATGGCTGAGGTTCCATACCAAGCCACGATTGCCAGCAACGGTGAATAAGTAGCCGTGGGACTTGAGGCTGGACTTTTTCAAGGGCTGGGCCAGTTGTTACCCTGCTAAGATGTCATGAAAGGTTTAGGCTACCTAGACGTGTGGTAACCACTCCTATACCTGAGAGCGAGACTCCACGACATATTGTAAGCATTATATCAGCCAAAGCTGTGGTGCTACATTGCTTCCCATAATGCCATATCTGGTTCACTTACCTTACAAGAATAACGACAGTAATACAAACCTCAAAGTCCGTCTCAAGCGTTAGTATGTTCCTGGAGAGGCTCTTCTAGCTGGATCGTGGCTCGATGAGACAATCGGATCAAATGCTACTATCTAGATAACCGTGGGGGCTATCGGACGGCCGGCCGTCAGAGGAGGAATCTGTCCGAGCAGTGGGCCAGTTGACGAGATCCAGGAGCCTGGTGTCTGGGGCGCGTAGTTTTTATTAACGAATGCCTATCAGAACTTCAATATTAATCACAGGCACCACTTGTTGGACCCATAAGTAGCTCAAGGAGTTAGGCATGTCCGGCGGAAAAAATATTATCGGTGCCACCTGCCCCGTCTGGCTTATTTGGCAGCCCAACGGCGTCTCCGCAGTCTACATCCTGCAGCATGTCGCCCCGAGATCCTTCCTCCACTCTGAGTCGTCACGGCCTCAACGATTCACCCACTAGTGGCGCGTAGTTGGTGTTCGGGACTTATCCGAGTCTAGGCCACAAAGAGCCGTGTGATATGCGCGTGCGCCCCGGAGGCCCCTATGCGGAGAACTCCGTATGATATGCCTGGGAGGACAAGACTCGTCGTTGAAAAGGTTAATCTAGGGTGACAAGACCATCCTGACACATGCAGACTCGATCATTTCTGCTGATTCCAGAAACCTTGTCGGTGGGCCCGACGACGGTACCACCCGACTCAGACCAAGCAGGCGAATAGTGCCGAGATCTTCTTCAAGGATGGAAAATTAGGGCTCGGGCTAAAGTACTGAATAATTAAACGTGAAGCTACCCCGTAAGCAAGCAGGGGCCGGGAATACTAATACCGGACTGCAGAATGAACGTAAAATAGCGGTCTGACTGGCGTTGGGACTAAGGAACTAATGCTCCTGCAGGAATCGACGGACCTGGCGATTTATCTAACTGCTCGTTGTTCCATAGCGTCCAGGACTCAAAACGGCACAGATAAAGTGCATTTTGGCTTGATTGGCCAATATACCGCCATAATTGACGACGAAAGGGTAGAAACAACACTCCATGGAGGTGGTACCCGAGCCATCAGGGCAACGAGTATTTTTTGGTGGATATTGTGTGGCGAAGTTTCTGCTATGGAATGGTAGCTTGTCTCAGCTGAAAGATGACTGCGCTGTGCCAGTCCACTTATATCTGGGCCGGTTGAATGGATACCAAGGGAGAAATCTGTATGCAACCTCTGCTACACAGACCGCGAAGATGTTCTTCACTCTGAAGCATAACAGACACACTGCCGAGTCCTCGTTCGAGACCACTGCCGCCCCCTTCACGAAGAAGCGCGAAGGCAGACTGGCGAAAGTCGCGTGCTCAAACTGTCGCATGAGCAAGGTATGTCCCTGACTGAATAGGTGTCGGTTGAAGGTCTCGTCTAAGAAGGATGATGTAGTTGAAATGCTCCGGCGAGCTGCGAGGCTGTCAACGATGTCGGGGCAAGAAGATTGAATGCCAGTATCCCAAAATGCCCAAGCAAAACGCGTCGCCGTCACCATCACCACCAACACCAGATCCAGCACACAGGGTAGAGCAAGCTGAAGAAAGCCCAACAACTCCACTCCCTCCCGCACAACCCGAATCAAATATGCCAGAAGACTTCATAGCTCCAGCGGCATTGAATCAGAAGCCAGCGTTCAGTAGCAACTTCCAAGACCTGTGTCTCGGGATCGAACTGGATGCCTCCGACTTTACCATGTCCGAACATACAACTGCTGCCCATGCGTTGCTTTCCGAGGAAGAGTACATGGAGCTATCAAACACCATGGTCCAATGTCAACAGCCCTTTACCTCTCCCATTGTCAGCACCAGCAACACGCCATGGGACGACATGCTGCAGATGGAAAACACACACTTCAACACCAGCAATTACACCACACCACCCACACTATCACCCCCAGTGCCAACGGAATCAACCTGCTCATGCTTCTTCCAAGCCGTCGGCACACACGAGGCCATCGAGGTGGCAGTGTGGTGCCAGAAAGAGTCGTTCAGCGACGTGCAGGATATCCTACGACATCATAAACAGGTATTAGCCGAGTGCGAGGCTCTCATTGAATGCAGGAGGTGCAGCAATAATCCCGGGTTCGTCATGCTCCTGATATCCATGGTGCGGAAGATACTTGAAAGCTTGGGGCGGATATGTCAAGTAGCTGGCAGCCCGAGGAGTACTTCCGAGCGGGCTCCAGCTACGAATGCCGAATTTAATCGCAAGTCCAGGGTGTGGGAGAAGGGTGGGAATGGAAATGCAAACCAAGGCAGAAATGGATACGGCATCAGTATACAAGGGCAGCAGCTTGATGATGATGACGAGTACCTTGTCCTGCAGAGTTTGCTCAAGGCGCGGGTTGCCAAGCTAGAGCATCTTCTGGGCTTGCTTCATAAAGTTGTTGTCGAGCAGAGCTGGCCAGCACATAAGAGCCTTGTTCGATGTCTGCAAAGCCGGCTTTCAGGGAGGTGGATTATCGAGTGAGGAGTACCCAGCGGCAGGGTTTATATATGGGAGGCCTTCTGTACACTAAGGAGAGAAGAAGTTTCTAGAGTTTCGCTACGTTGCTTAATAATGCCATGAACTTTATGATCATTTGATGTAACAAATACATCCTTGAGAGCATCTCGATGATGCCATGTCCGAAGTACAAGACTCTAGTCCGCTGTATTGGGAAACTCGGGGGTCGGTCGTTCCTTTTGGGTAACCCCGACGACTCTCAGTGCGGCAGAAGGATGCAAGCTAGGTAGGCCGTCGGTTGAAATGTGCAATATAGGAAGTAGTATAAAAGCTGGAAATAGCCCAGTTCTTTAATGACAATATTTTACCACCACCGCCCTGCTTCCACACCAAAATCATCATGTCGCGTGCTATAGACAGATTACCCACCCCAACGCAGATCCGCAAAAAGGAGATCATCGTGATTGCCAGGAGTCGGTACGTTCATTCAAGTCCCCTATTCCCAATGACGCTCTTTCTCTGGTGATGCGCGCTGCTTACTCCATCCAGAACGGGCACACTGTCGGTGTGGCAGGCCCTCAACATTCTCGGATATCGCACCTATCACGGAGCAGAAGTGATTGCCAATGGAAGCTCGCATATCGATGTCTTCGAGGAGGCCTTGAATGCGAAATACTACGGCATCGGCAAGCCATACGGCAAAGCCGAATTTGAGAAATGGTTTGCAAATTATGATGTGAGAGCTGGCCATTCTTATCCATCCATTTCCAAGGGATCTAGATGCTAACGGATTCCTTTGAATGACAGGCACTGGTAGAGATCCCCGCTGTGTTCCTTGAGGAAATCGTTGCTTGCTACCCCGACGCCAAGTTTATCCATATCGAGCGAGACGTGGACGGGTGGTACAAGTCGGTGATGAACACGCTCGCCGAATCGTTCAAGGCAGTGGATCGGTGGCCATTGAGACAGCTTCGACTTGTGGACAGCTTTGTCGATAAATTCTGCAAGTTCCACCTCTTAGTGTACCGGCTTTGGTGGCACGGGAGGGCGCTGGACGACGGCGAGGAAGTCCTCAAGAAGGACTATAATGAGCTGTACGACCTCAACCCCCCCAAATACTTGGCTATCATGAGATACTGATGGATGGGAATAGAAACCGCGCAGTCAAGGAAATCCTCCCAAAGGAAAAACTGAATTCATTCCGGCTCGAAGACGGGTTTGGATGGGAGCAGCTTTGCTCTGTACTGGAGAAGCCTGTCCCCGCTGTGCCATATCCACGAGCCAATACACCTGAACGCTTCGACAAGATGCAGGCTGGATTCGTCCAAAAGGCGATGCGGAAGGCAGTTGGATTGGCAGTGACTACAGTGTTCGTTCCGGCGGCTGCTGTGGCTGGGTGGTATTATCTGCGACATGTGCGATCGTAGATATAGCCTTGTTTTATTAATACTTTGTATAAATAGCACTATAGAGAGCAGACGTAGTGGGAATATCGTTTCAATATGTCTAAAATACAAGTACAGAAAGTGGCCTTTCACGTATATGAATTCCTTTCTTTCTACGAACTACGAAACTGGCGTTAAGCGCACGTTCAATCCACCTTTAGGCCTCGAGGTTAGTCCAGTCTCAATGACTATTTCAGAATCCTTGTCCGCGAGTTCCATTCGAAATCCTCCAACCATAGCAGCGAGTAAACTGGCAAACTCCCCCCTTGCAAATCCCTGTCCGATACAAGAGCGGGGCCCTACCAAGTCAGGATCAGATAGAAACAGGAGCAGCATCTGAATAAGGGCAAACTACTTACCATGTAAGAATGTCATAAAGGCAAAATTAGACGAGCTTCCACCATTATTTGCGCGGTTAGGGCCGAGCCATCGGTCCGGGTTAAACTCTGCCGCGTCGTCTCCCCAGAACTCTTTCGATATATTGATTGCCCGTGGAGAAATGACAATCTCAGTCCCGGCTGGAATATGTTGATTCAGGATAGTCGTGTCCTTGACTGCCACCCGTCTGGTCAGTCCAGCCGGGGGATGGATGCGGAATACTTCGTTGCAGACGGCATGGAGGTATGATAAGCTGTCTAGACGCTCTGCTGTCATTGACTTGGTTTCTGAGCCATGAAGGATATCCGGTAGTTTGCTATGCACTTCTGCCCGGAGTTTGTCCTGGACTTTGGGATACAGACACAATGCATACAGAGCCCAGGTCATGGAAGTTGCGGTGGTTTCGTGTCCGGCGGCGAGGAATGTCAGAAGATGGTTCTCCAGCATGACGTCGGTAAATGTACCAGATCGCAGAGCCACCGATAAAATGTCCTTCGAATGTTCTGTGAAGTTCTCCTGCTTTTTCTTCTTCTGGACACCTCTCTTTCCTGCGATCAACCGACGGGCCACCCCTGTGAGAGTCCTGGTAGCCACCGAGACAGCGTCATTGCGCTGCCCAGGGAACAGGTTCTTCATGATATATTCGCGAGCAAGGAATAGGAGTATAGCCAATGACCCCTTTGGCGGCTTCTGCTCGAAAACACTCCGGTATGCATTGACGATTTCGTGGTCTGGATTATGAATGGTGTTGAACTCCTCTCCCAGCCCGGCTGTCCCTAAGATATCAAGAGTCCCACGAGCAAGCCAGTCTGCCACGTCAAACACTTTATTTCGCTGTGAGTCTTGTCGGATATTCGCATCCAGCTCCCTGGCAAGTAACACGGACTTTTCCCAGAAGATCGGATACAGGTCTTTGATATGTCGGAACCCAAACGCAGGCATGAGATTCTTGCGTTGTCTCTATGATTATCGCATCAGCCTCTGCCTCAGCTCATAGTGTACAAGATAAGTGGGAATGGAAACATACTTTATGTTCCTCGCCCTCTGCAATAATCAACCCGACCCCCAGAATCCTCCCCAGACCCTGTCGCAGCTTGTACGGTTTCGAAAAGTCATAACTTTGCCGGACGAGCACCTGCGAAAGACCCTCGTGGCTCGTCACAAACACGACCTCCTTGTTGAATCGCTTGCGATATCGAATCAAACCGCTATTCTGTACCGTGTTGATCCAGTGATGTAAAGGCATTCCGGATCGCTCATCTTCGAGTAGCTTTGTATGCCCGCTGAGGATAGTTCCTCCCTATAGGTGGGATGGAGATTAGATCTCTGTTGCATGTATAAAGAAGGGGTAACTACCTGAGGCTCGGGAAGGGTTCTTAGGGGACTGAACATAAACGGCCATAGATAGAGCTTCCAGATGGCCGTTCCAAACAAGAAACTAATCGCGGACGCAGTCCACGCGAAGGCCGCTGGTTGGGACGGCCATAGATGGCGTACTAGCACAGACTGCAATATGCAGCCAACAATCGCTAACTTTGCAAACGACATGCTTTGGAATCCCGTATCCGTGTTCAAGTGTGGAAATCGTGCATGACAAATGGTGGATTATATGCGCAGGCTCGTCCAGCTGGGAGGGAGCTACCGACTCTCTTTCGTACAGTTAAAATCCACATACATTAATGGGGCCAAATTAAAAGTCTCTACTAATAGGATACTTATGATTTCGCCGATCGGGAGCTCAGCTTGAATTGTTGGAACATGCAATCCCGGGCCACCATTCGGCATCCGAATTGGGAAGTCCGAAGTGCAGCCATATCGACCGAATCCACTCAGATAGTACCGCGCATGATAGAAATGAAAGTAAATAAAATAGAGCAATGTTTCCAAGGAGCCGCCATGGACATGGTGTCCCATCAAACTACTTCAAGACCAACTCCTGGTGTGGTTACTTACCACTAGCATCAAAATGGTGGACTCAGGCACTTTAGATCTCATTAAGAGAGGAATCGATGAGCAGAGCTGCTGGGCAAGCTACGGCCAGGTAGTCGCAGCTCTTCTCGGCCTGTACTGGGTGCTATCCATCTTCAATGGCAAGTCAAGTCCTAGACTCCCCGGTGTGCAGGTCCACGGCCACAAATGGAGGTGGGAACCTGCTCTTGTGCTTCAGATCAGGTTTGTTTTTGGTGCCTTTGATATTATCTCGAGTGGATATAATAAGGCAAGCCAAACTACATTCTTTCTAGTTCAGCCGGCTGACTGTCAACAGTTCAAAAATACCCCATGGGTCGCCCGTCGATACGACACGGATATCACAGTCCTCCCAATCAAGTACCTCGAGGAGATGCGATTGATCCCGAGAAACAAACTGAATGGAAAGTTTCCACAAGTCAATGTAAGTATACGGTCAATAGCAAACGGATAACTTGGACAGCATTGATAGTTTAACAGAATCTAGTCCCCCGATGGACCTGGACCCAATTCATGATGGACTCCGACCTGATCGTCCGCGTCCTCAACTCCAAATTAACACCCGATTTGACCAAATTCGTTGAGCTGGCAAGGACAGAACTGGAATACGCTTGGGATATCGACGTTCCACGACCTGACAGTAAGCCAACCATACATGTATTGATAACCCCTGCTAACACGTTGAACACGCTAGACTGGAAAGAAGTCGACATCCAAGAAGTCATGCGCATGCTCGTCGCGCGCATGTCGGCAAAAGTCTTCATGGGCCACCCCGCCTGCCGGAATATGGACTGGCTCCGAGTCTCAATCGAGTTCACATACGACATGTTCGCTGCGGCGTTCACGCTGCGCATGTTCCCGCCCTGGCTGCACCCGATTGTAGCGCACTTCGTGGCCGCGCGTTGGCGGATGCGCCGAAACATTAACATCGGCAAGGCTGTTATTGGCGATCTCATGCGGGAGCGTAGGGATGCACTGGAAAGAGGGGAGGAGCCTGATGATACGCTTCTTGGGTGGATGACTGATAATGGGACGGAGAAGGAGGTTGAGATTTCGGAGATGGCTGCGCGGCAGTGTGCGTTGACGCTGGCGAGTATTCATACCACGTCGCTGGGGGTGAGTAATGTTCTTTTTGATCTTGCGAGTCATCCGGAGTGGGTTCCTGTGTTGAGGGAGGAGATTGAAGAGGTGACCAAGGCATACGGCAAGATGGGGGAGAAGGGAATGCCGTCCAAGCAGTGGATTGCAAAGTTGGAGAAGATGGATAGTTTCCTGGTCGAGAGCCAGAGGATCAATCCGCCGATTCTTCGTACGTTTTCACAGTTTTCACCCATATCGATGGTAATACTGACAAAGTGTAGTGCGCCCCCAGCGACTTGCCCTAACTCCGTTGACGCTCAAGGATGGCACGCATATCCCCAAAGGAGCGATGGTTGCGTGGGCAGGACACCACCACGCGAATGACCCGAGTATCGCCCCAGAGCCAGAGGTATTCGATCCGATGAGAAACTATCGCAAGCGCCATGCCAACAACGGCGAGAATATGAACAAGTTTGTGGCTGGCCAGACGGATATCAACAGTCTTTCCTTTGGGTACGGTGGACAAGCGTGTCCAGGCCGCTACTTTGCCGTCAGCGAGATCAAAATGATTCTAGCTCGTCTGCTGGTTGAGTTTGATTTTGCCTACCCTGAAGGAAAGTCGCGTCCGCAGAATATGTTTGCGGACGAGAATGTCTTTATGGATCCTAAAGCGAAGCTCATGATGCGGAAGAGGCCTGTAGTTTAAGATAGATTCAAAGCGGGTATTATTGTATTAATAGAAAGGTTGATGATCGATATTAAGCAGAAATAAGATATAATCAGTATAGTTGCAACGTAGAGGTATCCTTGGGGTTATTCTTGTTCAGTAGTGTCACGCCATGTGCCTTTAATCAAGGGCCCGGGGGTTGCTAAGTGGAAAGGTCGCGAACGAGTCTGCCTGGACCAAGAAAATAAAACGAGACGAATCATTCTCCGTACTTTTTGGATTGGAAAGACTATAACGGCGGGGTGTCAAAGTGGAGATGTATATATATCGGCTCTATAGTTGGTGCTGACAGTAATGAAATACATAAACAAAAAGCAGTAATTCAATCCCTGCTTATATGCTAAGATCAATTCGGAATCCGACTGGAAATATCCTTAATAACATAAACCTGCCCATAAAGATCCACCTGCTCACAAAACATCGTCCAAACAGCCACGCGTCTCTCCGCCAACCTGACAGCCTCGCCATCCCTCGTCTTCGCCGCCACAGCCCGGGTCAGGTTCCCCAATCGCGCAAATGCATCTTCATAACAGCTCCTCTCATACTCAGCCAACTCAAACAACTCCCTCTTCTTCCCGTCGATACTCTCATGACTCCCAAACTCAGGAAAATCAATCGAGTTCAAGTTGCCCTCGTCGCGATCCCGCTCCGCCGAGCCAAGGTCGTTATACATGCGGCACATGGTTGAGAGATGTCGACACACCGCAGCGGAGAGATACTTTTCCTGCGCGGTGGGGAAACAGTCGCTACCTCCGCCTCGGGGCGTTGACGTGGTGCCCAGGAGGCAGCTTATGAAGGCGAAGGAGTAAGGGCAGGAGATGTGGTCTGCGGAGATGGTTCGGACCCATTTGAAGAATGTGCTTGTTTCGGAGGATTTGGATGGAGATGTTTGTTGTTGTGGCAGGCGGGCGCTGTCTTCTGCCTGGGTGGCGTGGGCGAGGAGGTAAGTGCGTAGTTCACGTCGGAGGATCTTTTGGTCCCAGAGGCTGGAGGACTGGACGGTAGGATGGTGCAGAACGTGCTTCAGGAATCTGGATAGCTGGGTGTAAACCATTTCGTAGCTTGGGTCTTCAGCACCAGCACCATTAGTAGTGGTGCCGTTGGTGTGGCCATTCTGACTGGGTTCTTCATCGGGAAGAAGCTTCACGATGAGCTGGCGTAAGTCTTGCATACGACCCTGGAATGCAGGGCCTGCAGTGGACTCCATGAACTCATCGACCTGGAAGTTCAACAGGGCAATGACCGTCATCTCATACAGGAACCAGGTAGAGGCATAAGTGCGGACGCGGTTATTCGCACTTGTCCAGAACAGCGGGATAACGTCAAAGTACTTGTCTTCTTCGATGTCGTTCCGGGGGAACGCCTGTTCCTTGCGCGCTCGCAGGAGCGGGTGGAACAGTGCAGCCTCGATCATGGAGCCGTGTAGTTCCCATTTGGGTAGTGACTTGAAGAGCGGTGCTTGGTGAAACAGCTCAACATGCTTCTTCATGCGTGCAGTGGGCGTGTTCCACAGACTAGATCCAACTGACGAACCGGGTTGAGACATAGCGGTCTTAAGTGCAGCAAGCAGGTACGATTCCGTCAAGAGTGTCGATGCGTAGCTGACCTTCTCAGTCCAGATGTAGCTCGCAGGAATATCACTAATAGAGCTGACGAATACAACCCCACGTTGGATGGCGTCGCTGAGAGGCGCTTCGAGGTCGTCGAAGAAGCGTAGCCGTCGAGCCTCCGTCAGGATCAATAGTCCATATGCTGTTTCCTCGAGGGACTGGTTCCATGAGCCGTCGTCCTGCTGGTCTAGAAGAGCCCGGAAGCAGGCCTGGAATAGAGTGACGGCAATTCTGGACTGTGTATCCTGGTCGAAGGTGTCCGGTAGCTGGCCATTCTCGATAGACTCCAGTAGACCTGTGAGAGCCTCAACCACAAGGAGCGATGGATACAAGTAACATGTGTTCTATATAGTTAGCCTATGAGCTCTCTTATATGAATGGTTCTTACCCATTTATCCTTGATTCTCCCATCAGCCTTCCACCAATAATCGCACACAAACTTGGCAATCTTGACGACCTGGCTTGCATAGACAGACACATCTGGCTGGCGAAGAAGAGCCATCATGGCATTGCAGTTGGCAGTGAGACTCGGGTCTCTCTCACCGGGATATGTCAGAAAGTGGCCCTCATGATCAAACATCTCAACCATTTTTTGAGGCGTAACAGGTTCCCCGAGCAGGTTCAGCGAAGTAATCGTCTTTGCAGTGTCGTCGACATCGGGCGAGAAATACGGGGCTTCCCAGTTAGATAAAAACCGATATAGGACAGAGAATACTGGAGACCTACCAAACCCAAGGGTACCATTCTCATTCTCAAAAGCACGCTTGAGGAATTCCTTCATCTTGTTCAACTCGGCCGACTCCAAATCAGCAGGCGAGAATCCCGCTCGCAGTAAAGTCGACAAAACCTGCATCCGTCAGAACAATACGAAACAAAGCAACTCGCTTAGAGACTCACCCAAGAAGCCTCAAAGTGCGTCGAGGGAAACGCACTGGGAATGCCCCCGGTGCCAGCACCAGCAGCGTACTTAACAACATGCCGGAGATAATCTTCTGACTCCCCATCCCATTCCGACGAGTACATCAAATACGCAGCAGTCGAAGACGGCGAGCCTAACATGGACCCCTGAACCCTATGGTGCCTGACCTTATCGAAATCGATCTTTCCAATAAACGACTCCAAAGAGTGCAGGGCCGTCAGTCTGCGCGGGCCATAGAGGTATTCGGGTCGGAAACGGGCCATTTTGGCATTGTGGATCTCCATCAATGGTGCTTTCGCTTCGAAGTCAAAGACCAGCGAGGGATCCTCCTGTTCTAGAAGGTCGAGCATGGCCGGGACGATAATCTCGAACCCGACGTGGTCTGTCGTTGAGACATCCCAGGCAGCGAGCTGAGACCGCAAGGACGCAGTAGCCTTTTCGATACGGGAGGCAAGGTCGTTGGTATCGTGAGAAAGCTGTAGTGGCTCCGTAGCGTGTCGTTTAAGAGCTAGCAGAGGCGCAGCGGTGTTTAATATTCCATCGATTTGTGCACGCATTCCTATCGACCAGCCACCCTCGTCGGACTGGGTGGTAAGGAGGTTCTCGAAGCACTCTGGGAAGAGCCATTGTTTCTGACCATCCACAGGCTTGCTTACCATCGACACCCAGGCGGTGTCATAGGCAGCACAGCTCATTGTGCCGAAGCCATATTGGTCGTCGTAGTTCTGGAGGGACCTCTGGATCAGCGACCGAGCGTCGTCGCCCAGGCGGTTGGAACGCAGCATGGTGGGATAACGTGGTTACCTTTGCCATTGGGATTATACATCAGGGTTCATTTAAATAGAGTGTGTTATTTGAGACCCATTGGACGTCGACTGCTGGATGGGACGTCTCCGGATGTCTTGTTGTGGTGCTCCGAGCTCATCGGCGATGCCTTTTTTATACCTCCGTCGCCCCATCTTCTCAATAAACGGCAGAGTTGGACTGAGATCGAAGCAAAATGGCCCCCTATGACAGAAATAACGAAGATCAATAATAAGTTCTACTCGGTTTTTTGGAGGAGTCTAGGGGTAGAAAGGAAGGAGTCCCGATATCAACCAGGTCCTGAGTGTAGTACGTGTTAGATATATTGTCCATGTTATCGTTCTGCTCTCGAAGGCGCGCAGCGATCGTAAAACATTCCAGTACGTTATATGTATAAATAGCAAATTATTCCAAACGCCATACATCATCAATCTAATCTAGACACTACAGCTCATGGGACTTGAACCTCCTCTTCAAAGCCAACTTGTCCAATAGCGCATAGATGCCCTTGTTCTTCGTTCCACAAGCCTGATCGATCGCATCTACAGCAGCTCTTGCTCGCTCCATCAACAACCCTACAACCTGCTCCGTATACTCAAAGCTCCCCGTACTCCTGATATAGTCCACCGCGCACCGTTTAATCTCGACACTGGTAGGCTTCCCAGCCAGAATGTGCAGCAGCTGCGTATTCGCCGTATCGGCCAAGATACTATGAATCACAGGGAAAGAGAACTTCCCCTCGGTAAGATCCTCACAGAACCCTTTCGTCGCCGTGTAATCGACATCCGTCAGATTTCTATAATCGTCCGCAATCTGGAAGATGACACCGAGGATCTGAACAAGTGGGAGGCAGTCAACACGAGAAGCAGACTCGGCCTGCATCAGTTTTATAGCAAGCCGGAATAATCCCCCGGTCTTATTGGCAATCATCTCCAGATAATCCTCCTCACTCGGACAAGTCAGGGTATCTCTCCAAAGCAAATCCATCCCCTGGCCCTGGTGCAGAGAGAGCAATTCCTCCGTGAAGATATCAACAGCCGCTGCACAGTTATTCAATTTCTGCAACTCCCGCAGTGCATGGAAATACACATAATTCGCCGCATTGATCGTCTGCGCAATACCGAAAACGCTATGCGCCACGGGCTGTCCGCGCCGCAGAACCGAGTTATCTTGGATATCGTCAATGAGGAGGGACGAGGTGTGTAGCATGCGGATGGCATTGTTGATAACCTCCATACTTGCACATGGGACATCAAGCCAGACATTGAATGTCTCGAGCAGCATGGTGCGGAACTGCTTTCCTGGTTTCGAAGCGATGTAGTCGTATGGACCGAGAACGGCCTTTTCTTTTGCTTGCACCCATGTGCCGCGGGCTGTGAAGTCTAGGTCGATTGTTTGGAAGCGTTTGGGGTCCGGATACGCGATTTCCTTGACTGGGGGTTCATTCCGGTTGTTGGGAGGGGCGGATCTCGTCTGTGCAATGCATCCAAGATCGTCTTTGCCAACATGCAGTTTTGAAGGGGTTGGGGGACTCTCTGGGATCGTGGCCGTGGCTGTGATCGCATCTATGCAGGGGCTGTAGTCAAGCGACTCTTTTATCGGTCGTCCAGCGAGTTCAAAGGCCGACCAGAGAGGAAACGGGTCTATCTGTATGTCAGCGGGTATCACATAAATAGGGATATATTGGTGGTACCGCACTCATTGTCTCTGTTTTCATCACCATCCCGACGTGCCAAAGCTTCCGAAAGGTTAGAGCTGAGTGGAAAATCCAGGCTTGGTGATATTGATAGTAAGGAACGAAATACAAAGTACAAATTGGGTATCAGATGAACAATGAATGAATATAATGCTGATATAAAAGTGCAAAGTCCACGAGCCTGCTCTGTCGCCGCCATTAATGATGACCTCGTTAGACCACCCTCGAGCTGAAACACCTGTGTGTACCACCGGAGTACCTAAACTGGTGGACCGGGCGGGTGCCGTGGCCTCGGAGCTGCGAATAAAGTAATTCAAATCCTTTGGCCCCAGGATTCATAACGGCATCCTTAACTGTTTAGCTGATTCGAGAGATCAATCACACGTCGAGGGAGATAGAATCGACAGGTTTGTGGGTCAAATATCGGCCCATGTGGTACTTGCATGAGTACCTACAAACTAGGTTCTTCACTATAACGACGTACAACGGTTCTGACGATGCCCGGGCTTTCATGTGAGGTCAAGCTTAGCAAGAGGCTATATCATATACGCTACACTGTGGAGAAAGGCGTGAGCCAGCAGGCCATTCCATTTCCATCCTCACTGAATAGGTTGCATTCCATATTCGTCGAATAGTGATGTACTTGGTAATACATTATGGACTACCTAGAAGCTGCCTATCCCATGCAACCAGCAACATACTCCAAGCCCCGTTTAACCGCTTGCTCTACTGCCTCAGCGGCCATAGCATCTTCATTGTGCCCTTCTCGTTTGTCCCCTTCTCCCTGCAACAGCAGTAATCCAGCCCTATGCAATACCTCCCTAGGAGACAACAACTTCTTCGCCATAAACACATGCTTAGAAAGCATAACAGAAAAAACACCATCTTCATACCTCCCGTCATCAACCACAGCATCCGGCCCACCCAAAACCTCAACATCCCATGGTACATCCGCACCAGGCTTTAGGAAGTAAGTAACAACATACAAAGACCGCTCATTCCACGCCAAGACACGCGAAGAAACCACGTACGCAGCGTACGGCCGGACATCCGCGCGGAATGTACACTGCACGGACTCTAAGAGGAAATTCGCAGGTCCTAAGCCCGCTAAAGCCTCACTAAATAGCGTTGTTAGGAGTTCGGCACGGCTGATATCGGCGTCGACGAAGAAGGTGCTGTTTGATTTGCGGAGGGCGATTCCGAGGTCGGAGATTGTTGCGCGGGAGTGTGTGGTGTGGTGTGTGAATAGGCGTCGTTTTGCAGTGACTGGGGATGGTGAGTCTGGAGTAGAGAGGTCGGTTTCAGGTCGGTTAGACCTATTGCTGAGTCGGGGCTTCAGAAGTCTGTAAATCGATGGGAGGAGCTGCAGTGTGTATGTGAATGGCAGCGATTTGGGGTTGGTTGCTGCGAAGGCGAGAACGAAGGCAGCTCCTACTAGACATGCTGGGGACGTTGTTTGGGTAAGAATCGACTCCATTGTAGACATATTGCAGCATACAGATATCCCAAGGGTTTATAGGTCTCTTATATACTTGTGTTCTACACCAATCGGACCTCATCGTCGGAGGCGAGCTGACCCACTCGCAATAAATTTGTTTGTGGATCTAAAGAGTGGCCCAGGATGGCAGAATAAGTACGTAGTCAAAATGATATTAAAGACATATTCAGCATTCATTCGGCCATACTGGCCATCCTGTACTGTCATGGCCAGCCCCGGCCCCTCTCATCAGAGTATCGAAAAAAGCCATGTCCACACCCTGGAAGCCCAAATCGCCGGTGTCTGTATTCAGTAGGGGGTATTCATCCTGGGGTAGGGGGCCATTCGCTATAGCCAAGGGCTGGGGTGAACTTGCGGTAATGCCAGTGCTATATTGGCCCGCTAAATCAGTTATTCCACTCCCTGGGTCGCCCCGTTTCAGATTGTAACTCCCTAAAGCCGTTGCCTGTTCAGGGGGTCTATATAGATCGCAGGTAGAGAAATGCAAGGGAGCCCTGTGTACAGAAACGTCAGGGCCTTCCTGGTATTCAGGTATCTCCCTAGAGACAACACTGTTTCCCGCGATCCTGATGACACCAAAGTAAGGAATGTGAACACGCATTCCACCACTATTGTCTGAGCTTGTCTCCAGATCTGTAATCTTCCCAGACAGACTTGGCTGCACGCTCAAGCCCTCCGCACGGTGCGAATACCCTATGGCCGCCTCAGCCTCGATGGCGAGCAACCGGCGAAGCAGCTCCGCGCTCTCGGCGCTCAGTGAATCTTCTGTGAGCCGGCAAACCTGCTCCATGCTCTCCTGCGCCTGCTCCATCATCGCGCGGTCGCTGAGGCGTTGATGCGCCAATGTATTCTCTGGTCTGGGAATCTCGTGCTGATGCTGTGGGCGGGTGAGAGAAACTGCACAGCGTCGATGTTCGTCAATATGAGCGAGCAGTAAGGTCATCGCAGCCATCAAAGCGAAGAAATCAACAGTTCGACAGCGGAACGCGATGCGGTCGAGACGGCGGAACATGGTAAAACGTGTGAGCACTTCCCGGGAGGCATTAACGCACATCAGCCGAGAATAGTCGTACTTGTGTTCCGACGAGGCACGGAGCATGACGGCAGGTGAAGCTGGTTGATCAGGTTGTAGTGAAAGGACTGATTGAACAGGCGGCGCACTTCCCAGAATAACGCGTGTGGGCTGTCGGTGGCTACCGCTGGGTTTGCACTCAGCCACCATTTCGCCGGGAGGGATGCGGCTGCTCTTTGCAGTTCTGTGTCTAATTCCTGCGTTAGGGCAAAGTCGGCGGGACTGGGGTCGGACTGGTTGCGCTCTAGGATGCGAGAGGCGATCGCGCAGTGCAGACGCTCAATGCGTCCTACTGCTGTGTCTGTTTCCAGCATCGCTGCAGAAGCCATGCTGCGGTCGAGAGTGCCCTGTGGGAGACCCAGCATCAGACAGAGGTGACGCTCAGCAGATACAATTCGGAACCAGATGAAGTCGGGATGCGCTTCTGTCTTCGGATCAAGGACTTTATACTGTGCTTGACCCCCCAGACGGTGAAAGCCCATCAACTGCGCACTGGTTAATGCTCTCCGGATTGCGGCCAAGGCGTGGCGTAGATTCCCACTGTTGGCGAGGTATAGGCTCTCGATCATCATACATTCCAGCCCTTCAATGCTCCCGGTGAGATCGAGCTTTGTCGTGACGAGGTCAATGGCGATATCGGCTAACCGTTTCATCATCTCACGGGGCGGTTCTGTTAGTCTACTGATCGCGTGGTAAATGTCTGGATGGATATGCTGTAAGGAAGTAGCCAGATGCAGCATATGCCTTACTATCAGCACGGGGTGGGCATCTGGTGCAGGTCTCTCCAGCAGAGTCCGCGCAGACTTTGGGCTGTCTTGGTCAAGCTGATGGTAGGGAATGGTCAGCATTTGATAGAACAAGACAGATACATCGCTGGAGGCGTTGGCAATCAATGCGGTATCTTCAGGCGACGGTAAAGCGTTATACGGAGCCTGGGAGAGTCTGCCATATTTTCCATGCGCAGGCAATTGAATCCGACAACCATCCAGGTCCACTGATGCTGGAGTGAGCATATCCTGATTTCGATTCCCACTATGCGTTCCAATGTCGATATCGCTTGGGACCCTGTCCAACAACCGCGCAAGCAATGATTCAACCCTGACAAGCCGATCGCCCATCTGAAGACACCTATCCAGGGGCTCCGAAACCTCCTCTGGAAACTCCTGGCCAACGCATTTCGCTCCTCGTCGACGACAGCTGATACATATGTCGTCCGTATCACAGGCAAAGATGCATTTCATCTTGCGCCGTCTGCATTCCCAACAACTCCGAGTTCCCTTACGGACCTTTCGTCGCTTGGCGTCATTTCTGTTCTCTGGATCGTGCATATTGTAGGCTCGTTCATGGCGTGGTGGCATAGTTAGAACTTTCTCTGGTTCCACGGCGTGTGGACATCAACCAGCGCGGGGCCGAGAGTATATACCTGCTGCTAGTATTGAGGAGAGCAACGGGACGACGATCCCCTTTTCGACCGGAATCTCGGTGGACGAACAGAGCTGTTTCAGCGTCAACCGGCGGGACGAAGTGGTGGAGCCCTAACGCAGCAGCTAAATCCTTCGGCGACGACCACTTGGGCAGTCGACAAGGAAGATCTCCGATGGCGCGGACGAATCTATATCAGGGAGCAGTAGGGGGAGCAATAAATATTACACCTCTGAGAATTATACTCCCATTATAAGCTCCAAAGTCTTAGGGTTACTTAAGGTATATGGAGACGCTGTTCTACCACACCTTAAACTCGCCGTTGAGCCCATCCGCTAACGAACGAGATTACAAGGCATCAGGTGCCGCGGAAATGGATTCCCAGGCAACATTGAACGAACGACGTGAAGCCACGCCCACCCTCGATGAGGAGAAGCAAAAAACGATGGACGAGACAAAAACCGAGTCTGATGGCTCTCAGAGCGGCGAGGTATCCCTCGACGAGTATCCCAGTGGAGCCGGCCTTGCTTTGATTGTTATGGCCCTCATCCTGAGTAACTTCCTAGTTGCTCTCGACTTGGTGGGCTGAACCCTTCTCATCATGCCGTTTCCCAGTGGGCTAATTAGCCAGGATAGACCATCGTTGGAACAGCAATCCCGAAGATCACACAGGAATTCAACACAATCAGCGACGTATCCTGGTACGGCTCGGCCTTCTTCATGACCGTCGGCGGCTTCCAGGCGACATGGGGCAAAGCATACAAGTACTTCCCTCTCAAGGCGTCGTACCTGGTCTCCATCTTCATATTTGAGCTGGGAAGTCTGATCTGCGGTGTGGCTCCAACCTCGACAGCACTGATCGTGGGTCGCGCAATCTCGGGTGTCGGTGCAGCAGGCATAGGGTCTGGAGTGTTCACTATCACCTCGTTCTCTGCTGAACCGAAGAAGCGGCCGACTCTGATTGGGATTGTCGGTTTGTCGTATGGAGTGGCATCTGCAGTTGGACCGCTTATCGGTGGTGCTTTCACCACGAATGTGACATGGCGGTGGTGTACGTACACTTCTTCTATCCAGAGGACAATCTCATTGACATGATGCAGGCTTCTACATCAACCTCCCCGTCGGCGCCGTTGCCGCATTAATCGTCCTCGTATTCTTCAAAACACCAAGCAGGGCAAAACCAACTCCAGCACCGTTGGCGGAAAAGCTCCTCCAAATGGACCCGGTAGGAACCGCTCTGGTCATGGGCGCCATCATATCATTCATCCTCGCACTCCAATACGGCGGGCAGACTCACCCCTGGAACTCGAGTACCGTAATCGGGCTTCTCGTCGGCTTTGGTGCCATGGTGATACCCTTTGGAATCTGGGAATACTTCCAGGGGGAGCGAGCTACACTCGTACCGCGACTCGTCTCGGACCGGAATATCTGGGTGAATATGGTGTACTCACTGTTCCTGTCTGCGTCGAAGTTCGCTATCATCTACTACCTCCCCATCTACTTCCAGAGTATCGATAATGTCAGCGCCTCGACGTCTGGTGTTTGGACGCTTCCCTCGATTGTCGCGTTCTCCATTTCCATGGTCGTTTCTGGTGGCCTGATCACGAAAATAGGCGTTGCATCTCCGATTTTAGTCGTTGGTGCGGCCATCGCTACTGTCGGAACTGGCTTACTCTATACTCTCGATATTGGAACGGGGTCAGGAAAGTGGATTGGCTATCAGATCCTTAGTGGTGTTGGATGGGGACTGGCCTTCCAGGTCCCTATTATTGTTGCCCAGAATGTCGTCGCTCCAAGCGACATTCCCCCTGCAATTGCCATTGTCCTATGTATGTCCCTCAACTACTCATCTACTCTAGTCCTTACATTGACTAACAGCGATATCAGTCTTCCAAACGTTCGGCGGTGCATTCGGCGTCTCAGCTGCACAGGCTGCCTTCGTCAACCAGATCCTCGTCAATGTCCCCAAGGTCGCGCCGAGTGTGGATCCAGAAGGATTGGTAGCTGTTGGGGTTACAAGCCTACGAGATACATATACAGCAGAGCAGATGCCGGGGGTGTTGCTTGCTTATATGGATGGTCTGAAGGCGGCGTTTGCGGTGAGTATTGGCTTGGCCGGTGTTGCGTTTTTGTTGAGCTTTTTGAGTAAATGGGGGCGGATTAATGTGCAGCTTTAAACTATACCAGCTGGAAGTGCGTTGTACCTTTACGGTCGGGGTTTTTTGTTTGGAATGTGCCTTTGCGTATTTAATAAATTGGGAGCTAAAGGTTGGATATTCCCGCGGTGATGTTGTATATAGCTGTTGCAACAATTACTCTACAAGTTCAGAACCCAAGCATAGCAGCAACATCCCTCTCCGGAATCTCCCTAACCCTCATCTCCAGCGCCGCCGTAGGATCCGGATACTGCGCCTCCTCATAACACAAATTGACGGGTCTCTTCCTCCCCTCGGGAAACCTAAACTCATAGCGGAGCAGCAAATGCGCCAGAATCAGCTTAATCTCATTACTCGCAAAGAAGCGCCCGGGGCAGGCATAGATCCCGTGTCCGAAATGCAGGTTCGACGAGTCCGTCGTCGCGAATTGGTACCGGTTGATGTTCTCGGGCTTGGATGGGTCTTCGCGCAGTCGTGAGTAGCGAAAGGGGTCGAATGTCTCTGGGTCCCCGCCGCCGGGGAGACAGGCGGCGTCGTGGGCTATTGCGTCTGAGGCGATGGCGATGTGGGTTCCTGCTGGGAATTTGGTGCCGTCTTTTAGTGTCAGCGCTTTTTGGACGACGCGCTGGAAGGATACTATTCGCCATATTAGATTCGAGTTATTCAGGTATGGTGGGTGGGTTGTGACATACAAACAAGAGGGGGGTTCAGGCGCTGCGACTCCTTGAGAAAACTGTCCATCTTGCGCATCTTGTTCAAGGTTGTCTTCTTGAAGCCGCCGTCTTCGCGGAGGACAGAGACAATCTCCTGCCGAAGGGGCTCGTAGTATTCCGGATACGTGCAGAGGTCATAGATAAAGTGCGTCGTCTGCATCGATGTAGTGTGTATCGACGCCAGACTCACCAGGAGCTGTCGATGCGCAAGATCATTTGGGTGCCCCTCCTCTGGGCGTGCATTGTCAATCATCCACTGCAGAAAGTCGTTTGGCTTCTTATAGTCTGGGCTACTGGCCGCAGCACGACGCTCCTCGATGATGGGACAGATGAGTTTCTGCGCCGCGGCCAAGTTCGAATAGATGCGCCAATACGACGACATGCACCGCGCAGCAATCGGCCGAACAATGGCAGGGAACAAACGAAGCAGATTCCTCGTCATCCCGAGGTTCTTCGTAAAGTGGATGCTGAGATAGAGCCATTCGTCATTGCGACAGAGCTCAGCGCCGACAAACACGCGCGCCGAGATCCTGGCTACGACTTTCACGGCCAGCTCGTGGATGCGCACGGTTCTCCAGGTATTACAGTCTGGCATCTCTGTCTTCAAGGCAAAATTGAGCTCGTCCTTGAGAGACGGGATGAGGACACCCAGGGACGGGGTCAGCTTTTGCTGCAGTGTGCGTCGGTGGAGATCGCTCTCCATAACCAGCTTGACGTTTCCGATCGTATAGCGACCGACGAGGTTTTTGATGTGCGCTGCCATGGCACTGATTTTATCTTGCGACATATCACGCAGTTCATCGATGTACTTTCGCGGGATGACAAGGATCTCGGCATCGTTGCGGCGAATCTTGAATAAGCCGTCCTTGAACTACACGACTGTTAGGAAGGAAGAATAGTGCAACACAGTGTATACTTACTTTGTGATATCCCTCTCGTACCATAGGCCCACTGCGGCGCGAAAAACGTAAACCGACGAGCCATCCTGGCTCCAAGAAAGACCGGTATCCGACTATAGGGGCCTTGACATCGAATATGAAAATGCGCAGCCAGTTGACGACATAAAGTGTAAGCAAAGTAACGGCCAGGACAGTGATTCTTCCTTGTAGGTCATTGTATTCGTCCAGCGTAGGCCTGATCGCTGCCTCGAAAGGCGCAAGCTGCTCAATTGTCGTGTTCAACATTGTAATCCTACCATAACACCATCCAAGCTTAATTGCGCCAGTGAAAATATATGATTACCGCTCATTTACCTGCATTGCATGTTTACGGGTTGAATTGGGAGGTGAAGATATCGGACTTCCGTTTCGGGCATCGGGACGGCAGCATCTGATGCAGTCGGCGAGATCTCTTTCGGCGTAGCCCGCCGATTGGGGGCTGAAACAAATGTAGGATAGTCCAGGACTTTAATACGGCTAGAAAGAAGCTGCTTTGAATGTATGGCGGTGGCTATCGCTGAAAATAATTATGGCGCGGACATAGAGTAACTACAGGGGACACCGAATAAATTCACATCCGATTGGAGGAGCGTTGAGATGCCATTCAAGTCATAATAAGTACATCAGACACTAATAGACATTATTTGTGCATAATTAGTGCAATCTCAAACCGGGGGAGATCCACGCTGACACCGCAGCGCTGACTCGACCATGAAGCGTCATTCTCGGCAGTCGGATACGAGTCACCCTGAGCTTATTCGATTAGGGGGATCACAACGCTCGAAGTGTCTCGCTGGTCAGCTGCGATAACTCCACCACGGCGGCCTTTCCTATAACTCCCTGTAACTGTCACAAGTATGAGCACCCGGCCCTTTAGCCCACATCCAGGCCACATGGGAGACAAGAAGCAGGCTACCGAGATCGACAGCCCCGGCTTGAACACCGCGTCGCAGCTCCCAGGCCACGTCGATTGGTCGAGCTATGGATTCCTCGAGTTCGACGACTCCAGCCTGGAGCAGGAAGATCGGACGTTCCTAGCTAACAAGGGAAGTCTGCATGTGCCCGAGTCCGCAGCCCTTGACGAGTTCTTGCAACGCTACTTCCTTCACCTCCACCCTACTCTACCAGTCCTAGATGAGGCAGAATTCTGGGGTAGCTATACACAGCGCGGTAAATCCAAAATACCGTTGCTTGTCCTGCAGGCACTGCTATTTGCGGGCTGTCCGGTAGGTCCACCATCTGTCTCGCTTCGAGGCTAACCGTAGCAGTATATCAACATCACCACACTCCAACGATGCGGCTTCCATAATAAAAAGGACGCAAGGAGCCACTTCTATACCAGAGCCAAGGTATGTGGCCTCTATTAACCACTGGCTATTGACTTACAGTTCCAGCTTCTCTTTAATCTCGCTGAGCATGAACCCGTCGCCCGAACCCAAGCGGCCATTCTCCTCAGCCACCATGCGTCTGCTGTAGAACCACGAGCCGGCAGTGAATGGCTAACACAGGCAATCCAGAGCGTTCATCTTATTGATCGAACGCCGGCAAAGCCGCCAACGGTAAATCCCATGCTGAAAAAGAGACTCTGGTGGTCAATTATCCTCCGCGACCGATATCTCTGCCTGACGCTTCGTCGTCGGACTCAAGTACCAGAAATTCCACCGGGGCTGGACCTGGTCTCCTTCGACGAGAATGCTTTCTCTCATGAAATTCACAATTCCTATGTCTACAATGCACAGACGAAGGCGATTCTGGTGAAAGTCCTCAAGGAGTATTATGAGCTTGCCTTGGCACTTTCCGATATGATGGCACTTGTTTATGGCACTCACGGAATCAACGCTGTCTCACTTTCCCGAGATGCATGTACAAGCAGGTTAAATAAAGCCAGGCTTGCCAAAAGGTCGTTGGAGGAGTGGAAGTCGTCCACCGTCCTTCCTATCCTGATGTCGCAGACAACCCATGAGCCGGTTACGCTATTCGCGAACCTGATTTACATGTACTACTAGTACGTGCAACCTCCTTATATTATTCCTGTTGCTAATTTTGATAGTGCCGCCCGCATCAACCTTGGTCATTTTGAAATACTCGTTATGCAACAGCAGCCTGGGTACATCTCTGGTGACGACGAGAAACTACAAAGGACAACAGGCGAGCTCTACAGCTACATGTCCCAGCAAACAGCCATAATGGAGTATCTCAGTCACTGCGGAAGCGCCCACATTCTTCCACTGAGCGTGTAATGCCCCACAGCCCAACTTAACATGTACATTGCTGACAAGTATAGCCTTGGTTGCCTCCCCATGCCGCTCCTCACAACAGCCATCAACATCAGTCTCTCCCCCTCGCCCCAGCAAAGGGAAATCCACAAACGCACAATCGACACCCTCGGCCAGATCGTCAAGCACCTGGAACAAGTCTACGAGGCCGCAGCCATGATATCGTCGGGGATGTCGCACTTCCTGCAATTAGCGTATACAACAATCCAACTCCAGTCACCCGACTCTGACCCTGTACTCCCAACTAGCCTGGAAGACTGCTTCGATGAACACCTCCCACACGGATCTCCAGAGACAGTTGAATTGGCTCGCACGTGGAGGGACTTCCTCCTCCAATCGCCAAGAGCATACCTCCTCATCTCAACAACAGTTGACTTCAGTCTGTCACTTGGGAAACTCCCCCGGACAGACTCCCTCCCAGATCTCCTGACTTGTCTCCTCCCTGGAAGTCTGAGAATATGTCTTCCGTGGGATATCAATCCCACGTCTAGTGTACGTTGCCCATAGCATACCGCACCCTTCAATTCTAACAGCGACCAGATCCCTCCACCAAGTCTAGTCCGCAGGGAGCGATCGCGAATGAAGATTATCAATCGCCTCCGGATGCAGCAGGAAGCGAAGAAACAGGCTGAGGAGGAGTTTAATTTGGATTATTTGGACTTGAGCGTGGTGCATTAATTTTGCTGTTTTCAGTTTCCGGTCGTATATTTCATGGGAAGTGACGGTGGGAGGTTCATACATAGCGCATAGACATAATTTAAACTGGACTCATACAGAGAGGGATTGACTGCATATTGGCAATAACCAAGTAGAGTAATCGCCGCCGCACCCCCGCACCCTGAAGGGTATAAGCCCTCTCCAATCAGGACGCAATTTACCCCAACTATGGGTCCTGCATCACCCGCAGAAATTAATTCCGTTCTGGGAAGGTGGCGCCGCTCTCTCTCGAACCCCGACGAACTCGCCAACTGACTGACTTGATTCAACTTAAACCAGTCAGTCAGTAAATATGACAGCGCCGAAGCTCCCATGCTGGAATTGCCGCAGTACGTGCCCTTACCCTACCCTTTCCCTTACTGGTAACCGGCGCCGTTACTAACCCTTGCAGGACGACACATCAAATGTGAGTGAGCTGTATGCGAGATCAACAGAATCAACAGATCGACTCACTATCTAAGGTGACAAGCAAAAACCGAAATGTAGCCGGTGCACGATCAGAGATCTAGACTGCATCCCCGTCGAGCGAAAGACTGTTTTTCGCCGGGGGTCTAAGGACCAGGCCAGGGAGAGTTTCGCTGTTGATCAAACTTGGGTGAATAGCGAGCCACGGAAGTGGAGGAAGGCTGAGACAGTGCAGGGTCCTCTCCGCTTGGATCAGACTGCTATCTCGCCTGGAATTCCTGGTGAAGAGGGACAGGGTACGGATACCCGACCGGAGGATGCCACACTTGATGCGATATCTACACTACCGACACTCGGCGATGGGATTTCAGCCTGGTCATTCCATGATATCCCGATCAGTGGCTTAGACGCCCTTGTATCAGCAGCGGTGGGTATCCACCACGACTCGCCGATATCTGGGGGAAGTATAGGCGCCAGCCATGGAAGCCCGTTTGAAGTAAACCATATTTCTCCAGGGATAACCAGTACTCCGGGAAGCTCGACGTTCCAACCACTTGCCAATGTCGAGGAAGCTTGCCTGCTGCGGTATTTCATCGAGGAGCTATCTCCATGGGTATGAAGCCCTAGATATACCGGGGATACGGGTATACTAACAGCAGCAGTTCGACCACTGCGACAGCCAGAGCCATTTCCGCGTCGCTGTCCCTCTGCGTGCTCATCACTGTTTAACACTACGAAATGCAATTTTTGCTGTATCATCTCGCCATCTCAGTCGTCTACCACAGTTCAAGACACCGCGGGGTATCATCTACCACGGTCAATTACTGCCAGACCTATCAACATCCTCAGCAGTGGAGTACATGCTCAAATGCATCCCTGGGCTTCTGTCATTCCATACGGTCCAGGACCCACATGATCAAGAGAATCTAATGGCCGCCGCAATAATCCTGCGACAGTATGAGGAAATGGAAGAGGAGATGGAAGAGGGGACCGACACTGAGATAGACACTGACAATGCAGGAGGCGACGAAAGACAGCAACGGGTGAATTTTCTCGCCGTCACCCAGACGATTATCTACTCGATGATTTCCTCACCACTAGCCCGCTCCTCTCTAGCGATTGCAGCATACTGGATCGCCATCCGGCAGGAGGTCTACTACGCCCTAACACGAAAACGCGCGCCGCGGGTGGCGTTCACGCCGGAGGACTGGAGTAATGCTACCGTTGCCAACATGATGATTATGCATGCAGGGGAGGTAGCAAAGTGGTGCTGGGGAGATAGATCGTTAGCTGAATATGGTACCACCCTACCTGCCTGCCTATATTGGAGAATACTAACGTGGCAGAACGCCTCAAACAGCACCAACACCAACTCCTATCCGAATACTCAACACGCCTCCTCCCAATCCTACAAAAACCCGCCGATAAATCCAAAGGCGAGATCTTTCCCACAGTCTGGTACACCACCGACGAACAGGTAACAGGCGCACAGCATCTCGAACTCGCGCGCATGATCCTCATCGCCGAGAACCCCCGACTGCGGTACGTACGACCCATTCCACGGCAGAATCTATACAACCAAGTCCACTAACAAAGTAGGGAACCGCACGCCCGCGCCGCGCACCGGCAGGCCGAAGCGCGCGTACGCTCAATAGTCCTCACGCTCTGCGGGATCGCCGTGGACAATGTCTCCCGCCGGATGCCGGCGCTGGTGAACGCCGTGATCTCGATTATGCTGTACGGGGAGTATTTCACTGACGAGGGGGAGCGGGAAGCGCTGCGTGGGATCATTGATCGCACCAAGGATATGCATGCGTGGCCGTTGAGGAGGCCGTATGAGCGGTTGTGCGGGCTGTGGGAGATGGTTGATTCGGTGGAGGTGTAGCTCCTAGGTGACTCCAACTAACTAAGTGACTGTAACTACCGAAATTAGGGACCGGTAACTAAGGTTATTAAGTTATGGCAATTGCCCTGGATCAGACTGGGTTCGTGCACTGGGGCGACGCCGGATTCCTCCTTAGTGTCTTGGATGGTGTCACTATCCGGATCTAAGCGCCAACCAACATAAATAGCCAACAGTCCTCCGTATCCATTTGCCTATTCCTTTGACTCACACTATTGCTAGTTGCTAAGTACTAAAATGCCCCCCGAAACCCGCAGCGCAGACAAAATCATCACCGTCCCCAAAACCCTCCCCAACCCCGACAGCCTCCCCATCCTCGTCACCCGATACAAAGTCCTGCGACTGACCGGTCTCCAATCCGACCCTGGCGCGTTCACATCGACCTACGACCGCGAAGTCCAATTCAGCCACGAAACCTGGACCGCGCGCCTACTCAACCCGCTATCCCGGATCTTCGTCGCGGTATTCCCCGACATAACCGACCCGCAACATATCGGATTCCACGACTCCAGCCACGAGTGGGATGACGTGAGGAGGCTGGTTGATATTCCCTGGCTTGGACAACTTACACTTATCGGCCCTGCCATTGCCCCGAATAGAGGAAGCAAGGCGAGCAGGACGCCATGGGAGCTGTTTAAGGATATTGATTTCGGCAAGGCCGCTGAGGAGGCCAAGGCCATTCCACCGGGGTCCAGAGTCGTTTATACACTTGTCGGGATGTATGTGCTCCCTGAAGGACGGGGAGCAGGGAATGGGAGGAGACTGGTTGAGGCTGCGATCACGGCTGTGTATGGGGAGACGACGCAGAAGGGGGTGGATGCGACGGTGGTTGTGCTGGTCGCGAAGCATAACCATACCGCGAAGAGATTGTATGAGCGGGTTGGATTTGTTGCGGGCAGCAATACTGTTGATATTGAGGGGGGGCAGCATTGGGCGTTGGCTATGAATGTTGGGAATTGATATACCCTGTGTACTTAATCTATAATAATAACCTCATCATCCACATTTGCATCCGAACCAGCAGCTTCGAATCCAGGAAGATGCGATCCCAGGAACGCTCTAATAGCAACAAGCGGTATTCCATGCCTCATCGCCGTCATATCATCCCAGGATGAATGCAGCCCGAGCAACTTGCCAGTCCGACCACAAACCAGCGGCGCTCCCGAATGGCCCCAATACGTCCACGCATCGTGCTTCAGACTGCCAATCTCTGAATTATCATGCGGGTCAGCATCAGGGACCATCCCTCGTAACATCCCTTCCGATATCTCAATCAGATCATAATCCGTCGCTTGAGGGCTCTCGGACTCGAGATCCTCCGAACCAGGCTGGCCGAAACATACGATATCTGCCCGGCCATAAACACCTGCAGAGGTAGGCGAATGCAGCGGTATAAACTCAAAGGCTCCCATATCAACCTCATCCGTTTCAACAGAGACAACCCGGGCAAGCGCAAGATCCCTCCTCCCATCCCAAAAACAGCATTCGACCTGCACAGGCTTCCCAGTATAGTCAAGCAGCCATTTATACCTGTTCTCGCGCCACTCTCTTGCCGATTCACCGAAGCAGTGAGAGCAGGTAGGAATCCATCCCTGCGGATCAATGCAGACGGCTGTTCCGGCCTCGTGCTGGGCAAAGATATACGTTGCTTGAAGTGCGGTGGTGATATGTTTCCCGTATGCGGCCGCTGTTTTGGCCAACGATGCTTTTGCTAGCCGAAGACTATGTTGCTTTTTGCGCAGTAGCCGGGTTTCTTCAGTGGTGAGACCTGGGAAATTTCTTTGTCCAGTGGGAATGATCTTGATGGCAGTGTTTGGGATGGTCCCCTGGTGGGCTGGGTCGGCCGAGCCTGCTATGGACACCGGGTTTGTAGAGTCCGCGGTAGTTTCCTGACGTGTAGTGGATCGGGGCTTTCGAGTCATTTTGATCCGATAGTCTGGACCAGATGCTGATGTTTTGTGGACGATCTGGGAATTCACGCGACCCTCTTGAGTCACTCCATCCTAGCTCAGCCACAATCCTGATTGTGAGGAGCCAATCACGCCCCCAATAGAATAAAAACATATACCGCCATTACTATACACTTTCATACACCAAGCCCTCAGTTTGAAGTACTGTTAACAGTATGATCAAAGCCCTACGCTAGCCCCTGGAGGCCGTCCCAATATAGTGGCTGTGATGACCAAAGATAGGCACATCTGGCGGTTGAGGCCTTGGGTTGGAACGAATATTCTACAGCAATCAACTAATCAGAAACAATCTCGTTTAAAATAATTGTATTTTACGTCTAGTTTTCTCCATGTTCCTTTTTTTCTTCTTCTGCTAATGGACGCCCTCCATCACAATCACCATATATGTGTAATCCCGACAAGGCCTAGGTAGAAGTGTAAGATGCATCATAGGCGTCTCACAGAATACTCGCGTACTTGAGGTTGTCTGCTCACGGTGTCTTATTCTCACGGTAGCTCATCCACTTCGAGTCTTCCAGGCCACTGACCTTCCGGACAGAAGGCGAGGAAGGGACGGGAATGGGAATACCGCTGCCAGTGCCCTCACGCTGCTCCAACCTGGTTCGAGGACGCTTTTCGGAGGTTTTGTTCCGGTCCATGCTCTCGGAAAATTTGAAAGGACGCTGGCTTGAGCGTGAAGGACGGCGAGCGCGTACCTCTCTGCTGCGCCGGAGTTCATCTAACTGCTCGCTGGACTCCGATGTCTGTTCTGCACGAGCAACAGTAGCAGCCTGGAATGCTTCGGAGGGTTGGTATGCTGGGATCCGCGGGATATAACTGTTGTTTGCCGACTCGCTGCCGTTGGTTTTGGCCGTGTCTGGTCCTGGCGGGGAAGTTGAGGGACTGCTGCTGCTGCTGAGTCCCGAGTACTTCAGCTCATCGGATTGCGGCGCGAAGGGCTTCGCTCGCTTTCGGGGTCGTTCGGAAATCGGGGTTGGGGGGTCGGATGGGGGCGTTGCATGCACGACAGTTGCTGGGTCTGTTAGTACACAATCAGAAGTATGGTTGGGGGTATACCTACTTGCTATAGAGCTGCATCCAGAATGAGATCGCGGTGATACATTCAGAGAGGAGGTAGAGGTTTCCTGCGGGCTAGGGCTTTCCGCGATCTCGGGTTTACTGTCCACTGAGAGGTTCTCGAAAGACAGCTCCAATGGACGAAAGGCATCTAAAGCTCGAATGGCCGCACGGAACTCGTCCAGCCCAGTACGAAGGCGGCTCCTCTCCTCACTGACTTTCGGTGGATCTGCCGCGAGTTCTTGGATCTGGCTTTCACTCATGCTGTTCACGACCTGGCTGGTGAAGATGCCTCGAAGGGGGTTAACTAGGCAGTTCTCAACAGCGAGACTGTTCACATTGTCGACGAATGTAGTAACAGCAGTCTCGTAATGAAACTGCATATGGTCGACAATCTCTGCCGCTGCATGTTCATCTCGTGCAGCGTCCACATGAAGGACAGCCTCCTTGATGGATGCCAGATAGAAGAGGCCGTGGTTCCGGAGGTTCTCTGCTGCCAGTGTCGTTTCGAGCGATTGTAGCAAACGGGCTTTTCTCGTCTCCTCGACGCGAGCAGCTTCAGCTTTACTCATGGGCAAAGCAACATAGCGCTTCGTCGGCAAGCTCAGCTCTGTCAGCTTTTGCAGCACATCCTGCTTGAGTCTCTCAAGTGCTGGCTCCACGACAGACCTCGCTAGAATAATAGAGATGCGCTCGTCAGTTAAATGCTTCAGACCAGTGAAAACAAAGTGCTTGATTGCATCCCAAGCCCTCAACAGATGCATCCTGGCCAACTCCTCCCAGGGCTGTGCCTGTTCGCGAAACAGCATCCCGGCAACTATGCGCTTAGCATTTCCCGCTGCCTCCGAGCCATAATTGCGAATAAGCTCACGAGCCTCTGTTTCGAGAACAGTGCGAGTGACACCTTGAGGCGACCAGCCTTGTAGGTATGGGTTGATCGTGAATGGGACTGGTGGGGGGCCATCTGAAATGATACGCTTAGCACCTCTAATAGCCATTGCGTCTGCAAAAAACTCGTTGAGTTGCCTGATCGTGCGTCGAATTAACAACCGTCTACCGAGGCCATCGAAGAAGCCGTCGATATACGTCTCATCCACGTCGTGGTTCATAATTCGCTCAAAATCGGTTGCGATATCCCAGAGATAAGCCCGCTGCGATTCGGCTGTAGTGCGAGAAGTCCCTAGCTTGGACAGTCTAGCTTGATTATCGGACATGCGCTTTCGAATTGCCCCAACCAGGGTAGGAAGCCGGCGTTGATGATGGTCGAATAGGATACCACTGAGTCGTCGTCGGAGGCTCTCTGCCCCTACACAGTCGGGGAGCAAAGTCCTCCAACTTCCCTCGTTAAAGAAAGCTTTCTCCTGCTGGTCTCGAGCATCGTCTGAGATAGAGGGTTCTTCAGGGTAATGATTTCTCAAAACATGCCATCCCAGGGGAAGATTGATTCTCTCATTCCGTAAAAGTTGAAGGACTGAAACTTCCCCCTCAGAATCAGATTGGAGAGTATCAGGACGAGTAACAATTCCCACAGTCCGCTCGCCATTCCTATCGAACTGACGAACCATGTCAAGAAGCTCGTCCATATGGTCACAGTGTTCGGGACTGACCACTAGCAAGATAATATTCCTAGTACTGGCCATATACCTCTCAGCCAGCTGCTTGGCGATTCGAGCGGACTGATCGTCATCATGCTCAGTAGTTGGGATATCCAGACCAGGCAGATCAACCAGAGTGGACTCCGGCAGATCCGGCCCACAAACCTCGAATTTCAGGACATGGTCAGTGACGTCGTCAAACCTCTCAACCTCCAAGAGGCCCATTTCGAGTTCCGTGACGTTCATAATATCAGGGAAAGTATACCCATCGGGAACGCCGTCATGCATGTAGTTTCGAAGTCTCGCTCGCTCACTGGGATCAGTGCACGAGGGACCAGGTACGATTGAGACCCTTGTACTAGGCGAGTCGCTCCGTCGTAGAGTAATCTCTGCTGCGAACTGGGTGCAGCGGTTGCTTTCGTCGTGGGAAGGGAACGGGATGCGCGAGATGGCCTTCAGGACAGAGCTCTTCCCACTAGAGATTTTCCCGCAGACTACCAGCATCGGGGGGTCAGAGAGGCCATGGAGACCGAGGGAGTGGGCGTTGCTGATGGCGTCTAGGAGTTTGCCGTGCTCACCAGATAGCTGGTGCAAGGCTAGGTTGTTTGTGAAATCCATCTTTACCTGTTAGCGAACAAGATGAAGGATGGACGAGAAGGGAACTGGGCTGAACTTCGGCGTGGTTTTATAGCATGGAGTGTCGTAGGACCTGCTGGTTGTGAGTTCTATTCACTATGATATTGCTAGAGGCTGCTACCTATAGTGTCAGGTATGATGCCTTCCTGCAGGTATACTAGTTCCATTCACATATGGATGTGTGAGCAGGGATTGACTGAGAACTCATTCTATTACTATAGGCCACTATATTCGACATTTCTACCAGAACGAAAACTATATTCTGGTGAGTGAATAAATTATGCACTAGGTGTTTCGATTCACCTTCAATAGAAAATTAGCTATTGATAGTGAATTGCACTATTTTCTACGTATAGTGTGCTACCCGGTATATACTAGTACTGCCAACATGTCCAGGAAAATATCTACATTTAAAGATCTAATAATTGCAGACATTTAATGCCATCTTCTGAGAGCAATAAAAACCCTGAAGAAAAAGCTAGTAATGAGAACCCTGCATCCATGGACTTGTGTAGGGCTCAAGTGATCCGATTACCCAAAGTAGTAATTCCCCGAGATCATTTCACTGCCTGGCGAAGACATTCTGATACTGGGTGACCCACGATTCACTAGTCTAGATTTCATACACCAAACCTGGGGAAGCTTCATGAAAATAATACAACGGACCCGAATTGGGCTGAGCCCTGTTCCCCTACACGAAATCGCCACAGTTCTGCAATCCGAACTCCGCAGAAACTACACCACAGCGGCATCAACAGTCGTCAAATGCCCCGACCTACGGCAACAACCCTTCATTCTAGCCAGCGAGGGCCTCTGCGGCTCAGAGGTAATCGCCGACATAGGAAGCCAGGCACCCCTCTTCCCTATGCCGCGGCTAGACAAAACATCACAATTTCTCCGCGCCTGTGGTCTGTCTGTCGGTGTTGCATTTTGCGGATCTGGACGATGTAGGGGCGATACTGAAACATACGCACTGCTTTAATGAGAGGAACGAGGGTGGGCATTATCATTATGATCTTGATGCTGGTGATGTTGAATATGAGGGCTATTTCAATGTTGCAAGGACATTTGTACAGATAGATAAGCCGTAAATATTGAAATAGGATCTGACTGTAGTGGAACTACAAGAGTGATAATAGATAGACATTATCGATATGGCGATACCCCAGCTTCGCAGCAGTTGATACGGCGGATAGTTGCTCGTCTGGGTCTTGGAATGTAAATAATAAAATATATTTAATACCCCAGGACTCATACTTATTCCTAGCCTATCAATATATCAACGTCTTCTAATCCACATCTAGTCTATTCCATCCACTAAAGCAGGATCGTCCACCTTATACAGCTCCATATCCTTATACTCCCCACTATCAAGCATAAAGTCAAACCGCTTTGGCATCTTCAGATCCTCACCAGAATACCTCTGCAAGGCAACAACACTCTGCCCATCCCTCCACAACCACGGGTCCCTCGTTGCAACCTGCCACTTCTCCATCTCCCTCCTCATCTTGCTCAAGCGAGCCTGGTTCTCTTCCTTCCCTACCAAGTTGACAACCTCTAGTGGGTCTGAGTCAAGATCATAAAGCTCCTCAGGCGGGCGCTGGATATACCGTCTGAGAGACCGACCACCCACCATGGCATCTGCATTCTCCCCGTTGTGCGACCGTCGAATTCCTTCAAACGTAAGACTCGCATACAGATCAGAGGCAAAAGGAAAGTCAAGCTGATATGCGATGTTCCGGTGGTACTTGTATCTCCGGTCCCGCACGAAGCGGGTCGGATAGTAGTTGGCAAGTTCGTGGAATGTATGCGAGCCATAGACTTTGTGCTGCCAGGTTGACTCGTCAATTATATCTCCACGGTTTATTATCGATAAGAAGGACCGACCCAGCCGTTTTGGTGGTTCTGGGGGTTTAGTTTCCCTTGTGAAGACCTGGTCGGGTAAAGCAACCGGGGCAGCAAAATCGATGGCTGCACCGGCCCAGTCGAGGAACGTAGGCAGGATGTCGATATACGAAATCATATTGGGATTCTTTATGCCCGGCGACTGGATGGACGGAGGCAGCCGAGTTATAAATGGAAGCTGGATACCGGCTTCATACAGTGTCGTCTTGGAGTTGATAAAAGGAGGACCATTGTCACTGCAGAAGACAACCAGCGTGGAATCTGCCAGGCCCTGTCTATCCAGGGAATCCAGAATGAGACCAACTCCATAGTCAAGGCGGGAAATGGCTTTATAGTACTCGACATATTCAGTCCGCGTCTCCGCTACATCCGTCAGCCAGCTGGGTATCTCAACCTGATCAGGCTGGAATTCTGGAGCAAAAAAGGACCCGCCGCAGGTTTCGGCATTCCCAAAGCCTCCACGTGTAGTGATATCTCTATGCGGGTCAATAAACCCAACAGTAAGATAGAAAGGACGCTTAGTGTCGTTCGCCTTATCCAAGAAAGCCTCCGCTCGTTCCGCCACCCACGATACATTTCTCGTCTCGCTCTCTTCTCTCCACTCCCAGGGAAACACACCAGCTGGACCAACGTGCACCTTTCCGATAATTCCCGTCTGGTATCCAAGGGCGTTAAACAGATGCGGACCCGACTGGATGTGGTCAAAGGATTGGAAATGGTTCGCCCCGCCTATGAGGCCATATTGGCCGTTTTCATGGGGATGAAGACCAGTGTGAATAACGGTACGACTGGCGCTACATGAAGCCGTACTTGTGAATGCACGGTCGAAAACAGTTCCCTGCGCAGCGAGACGGTCGATGTTGGGCGTGTGCAGGCCTTTGGCGCCATAGCAGCCCAGACATTTGCCCAGGTCGTCGGCGACGAGGAGGAGGATGTTCCTCTGGCTGTGGTTGGACGTCATTTCTATAGAAGTGTGGTTGATGTTAAGGTTAACTGCCCCGCGATTGCTTTTATATCCATGTTTCTCGTGATCGTGGTCCCGCCACCGACCCGGCCGAGCCAAGCGAGACCCGAAATGTATAAAACTAGCCTTTTCCGACCTCTAGCGGTGGTCTAGGTGATGACGGGATATTCTGTGGAGTGACGCTATCCCGGGCCAATCAATGCGACTGGAAGTCTGCGTATAAGGCAGAGAGTATTCCTCGGTTGAGTATAACCGCGGGTAGTTAATATACTCTTCAAGATCCTAAACATCGACACTCTTACAGGCGCGGCTGAGGTAAAGTTACATGATTCTACATCCCCATCCATTAATACTAAGCCCAACCGGCTCTACGCTAGTGTCTGGCAGTGATGATCACCCTGCGCCACCTGGGGACTGGGGTGCCCAGCGTAAGCCAGTGGGTTTTAAAAAGCAGCCAGCCAACGGGGTATCACTATAAATTCAAAACCATTCTCTTCTTAGTAAAGCCTATATACGCGAACCGCCTCCAACCAACGCAGCGTAGGCCGTTGTTGACTGTTGAGGCTGAATCAGGCAGACACGACCCTCAGCCGCCGCATCGATGTACCTATATAGGGATATTTGACTAAGGTTATAGGCGTTTCCATTTCTCATACCCCGATCGACTCTCAGAAATGACGTCGCAGATTATTATTCCTGGCGGATCCTTGGGTGTCATTGTCTTCAGCTGTCTCGCTATTATTTCCTATCCGTGGATTCTTTGCTGGGTGCTCATTTGCAAACTAGGCAAGTGCATAGAAGGGGGTAGAAAACGAAACAATCCACCTGTCAATGATAACACCGCCAAAGAACCGGAGGATGTATGGGGATTGCGAGAACAGACAGAATTGCCAGCGTCCTTCTGGTCTGATCGGCGGCCCCTGACGCCTTTCCTGACCGGCGACAAGAAAACGCCTGGAACCCGAGCAATGGTGGCTCAGGCTGCTGGCCAGTCTGGCTTGCTTGGATTGCCCGCTGAGCTCCGTATCATGATCTGGCTTTATGTCATGAGCTCCTCCGGTGTGGTGCTTGTGAGGAGTCATGGGAAGCGGCTGTATGGCCACGCGTGTAAGCCAGGATGCGAGTCCCACGCCCGCGGCCCAGATAACAACGCCCCCTATCGATATATACCATTGCTATCCACCTGTCGAGAAATGTAAGCTGGTATTCTTCTGCCTGTCCGCTAAACGCTAATTCACTTGCGACCAAGATATTGTGAAGCAATCGAAATGCTGTATAACAAGAATACATTCCATTTCCGCGACCGATCCGGCCTCAACCCAATACCCCGAGTCATTGTCCCTGCCAGACTACCCTCATTTAGATCCCTGTCTATTTCCACCTTTGTTTGTCTCCACGGCTCGCCGGAACAAAATTGCAAAGCGCTCCAGTCCTGGATGGGGACACTCCGCGTCCTACAGAAAATGACCGGGCTGCATCGGCTGCATGTTTCATTTTCAGAACGCCTGCGTCCTAGCCATGTCGTTAATGGGTCGTCGTATCTCTCCCCGCTCATGGATATCCGGGGCGTGCCTGACTTTGTCGTCGAGATCCATGATGATCCCGATTGTCCAGGGAACGAGTGGCATCGTCGCTTTCCATCCGACCTGCCGTTTCGAGTGGTGATACGGTCCCCTGCTGGGGAGTAATCGACGGCAACAACCGGGCCAGGTTGCTGCTTGGTGTGTACAATATGCATCTACCCAGTTGATAACCGGGCGAAGGCCGGGGTTTCCCCATGGGTGAGATAGAAGGCGGAACTCGGCAAAGTGACCAACTAACTATATAGTTCATGAATCGGGGTGGTTAATGTGGATATAGCAGGCTTAACCACCAGTAAATTCGGTTGCATATGTTTAATACCCACTTCAGTAGCCGACAAGAACGGTCCACCTTGTCGAAGTCAGTGATCAACCTGCAGGAAGCGCGCATATTCCGCGGTTCCTACTATGAATGACGTGTTAGCCAGCAGTTCCCGACGTCGAGTTAACATATCAGTAGCCGACAGGTATAAATATGCGGCGGACGGCTATTGATATTAAGTATTCTCAACATTATGCATCTATCCATTGTAGTCTCCGTCCTTTCGCTGGTCGGCCGAGTGGTTGCTGGCAGCGGCAGCACCGAGACCAGCGGCCCAAGCCACAGCGTCAGCTTCGTAAATAAGCATAATTACTACTTCGACGTTGATGGGAACGTGGTCAATTCAGTCAACGGCAAGGTCGATTGGATTGATGAGCAGTATTTCTGGATTGTCAATGCTTCTCGTGAGTCACCATACCTGGACGATAATTTGTACTAATTAGCATAGTCAGCTATTCTTCTAAAGACTTGGTGAACTGGTATCGCAATCCTACTGAACGTGAGTTAACATGCCATCATAATGTACACATCTAACACCTGTAGTGTTCAACATCTCCGAACCGGTAAACGCCGAAGCCTGCAGCGGCATATTCGGGTCCTGCGATCGGCCAAAGGTGATATACAACGAGAAGACAAGAAAATATGTCCTCATGGCGTTTGCTGGTATACCTAAATCGCTCCATGTGCGTAATAGCGGAATTGCTTACACCATGCAGCCCCCGGCTCTGAGCCCGGTATTCCTGTCTTCACCTCTGACCACCTCGCCCACGGGTATACCTTCCAAGGCCACCTTATCCAGAAGACATGGTGGCCCGGACAGGGCGTTGAAGATCTCAGTCTGGCCGTCATTGACGGCGAGGGATATGTCATCTACACAACGTGGGACATGGTCAGTGCCATCGTTACAGATGGCACTCTAGGCAGTGTAAGCCTTTTCCTTCCGGCTGTTCAACATCATTGTATGTCCAACTAACGTGGTATAGATATGGCCGGCATTCAGCCAAACTGTTGTGATTGAGAAGTTGACCGACGATTTCCTGAACAGCACCGGCGACACTTCCATTGTCATTCAAGAAGGTGGTGACTTTCCTGTCACGGCCAATTCGTCCAACCTGGTTGATGGGCAAGTTGAATCGCCAGATATATTCAAAAGAGGAGATTGGTGGTGTACGTGTTATAACCATTCCTCCGGGGTATACTACTAACGCACACTAGATATGGTCGGATCTGGGACTTGCAGCTTTTGTAACGGGGTAAGTACCCTTTGATGGATGCTGCATCCTGCTAACTGTTAAGACTACCACTGTCGCGTATCGCTCGAAGAGCTGGAAGGGCCCGTGGACTTTCCAATTCGTGGACTCCGACCTGACCTGTGGTGGACAGGGAATGGGCGTCATGACGGTTCCTCGTGGTATGCCCTACTCAACCCCATGCATTGCAATATTAACATCAAGTCAGTGAACAACACCGAGCAACAATTCCTTTACCAGGCTGACCGGCCTTCAGTGGCACCACGTGAGTCCCAAGTATCTCCTAAAACTACCCCTAATACTAACACCCCCAGTCGGCCTTGGATATACCGGGGGCGCCATCGGCCACGGCTTCTGGAAGCTCAACTTCAACCCCGACGGCTCTATAAACAAGATCGACTGTTCCCCATACGCACGAACAACAATCCAAGCCCCCATTGGCAGAAAGGACATTCCAACCTCCGGCCTCGCAACAACCGCCACCGATGGCTCCGGAAATAACAAGGACTACTGGGCCGAGTCAAATTATCCCTCAACATGGTTCTACCAGACCTGGACATCATCGAAAAGCGGGAATCTGTCGTCTGTTGGAATCAATCTCGGTGCGATATCACCAAGTCAGGCTCTGTCGGTGTTTGTATTCCGCTATCCTGGCGAGGCAGACTTCACCGCGCCATTTTTCAAGTGGGAGACACTAGGCTGGACACCTGTTACGTCGGATAACGTTACTGTATCTCTCGATGTCGTCCAAGTTCCCGTCGGTGCTAGTGTCAAAAAGGGAGATAGACTGGGCTTCGCGCTGACAGTTGCGTATCCCATGAAGAAAGCGCCATCGTTGCCGCGGTCTTCGCAGACTGCTTCGGTCTGGGGATATTTGATGACGGATCAGGTTGAGGATGGGCATGTTTTGTATGCGCTGAATAAAAGCCATGTGTCGCTTCAGGAGGGGTATAAGTCTCCGGTTAGGATTTTGGAGAATCGCGAGTTGAAGTGGTACGCCAGGGTTGATGAATAGATATATACGGTTAGATATGTTCGACACCACTTGTGGGTTATTCGATTGATATCTCTTCGTTTCAGGAATACATCGCAATATTAAAATTTCTGTTATTACCTCTCTTTCGTTTTGGACTTCGGCTTGATGATCCGCGCCTGCCAGGTCCAGCTTCCTAGCATTAAATACATATATATATCTAGGTCCAGAACTCCACCTAGCACACGCCAAGAGCCTCTTAGGTCTACGATTAGCACCGAAACAAGCGCCCAAGTAGCAAGTTGGCGGCCGGGGGGACTTACTAGCAGTGCAGCTGCTATCAGTGTAATATCCATTGATATAACAGATTTGCTCTCTGTAAAACATTTGATCCCAGGTACTACCACAGTTAGCCAACCATCTAACAATACCGACAGACACCTGCAGCTGAATGGACTAGGCAATACTAACCAGTTACCATTATAGCAATCCCCCCTCTTATAGCAATAGAAGGTATGCGTAGACCCTCTAGGTATACGCGCGATAACAGACGAAGACAGACTAGGCTTGTAGCGACAGTTCACGGCAGCCGAATCGGTGTTGACGATCTTGCAGCTGACCCTGGCGCGTTTTTCGAGACCCAGAGCTGCAGGCCGGATGTCGCGGGGTTCGTTCTCGCTTTCGATGGGGTTGGCGATGGGGACGGGCATGGGGTTTTCTGGCTCAGCCTCGGGAGCAGGCATGGCTAGGGCCAGGGTGAGGAAGGTTAGGGCTGTGGCGAGTTGGAGCTTCATTTTGGCGTTGAAATTGAAACTGAAGGTTTTTGTTTGATTCTCGTTGAGCCTGGGGTGTTCATGAGAATAAAGATTTCGAGGAGAATAGGCTCTTCTTATACCTTCTTCTGAAGGTATTTAGATATTAATTGCCTACTGTGACGTACCTATATTCAACCCTGCCCCGCAGGAATGCACAGACCATTACGACGCCATCAACCTCAATGCACTCTTCGCGACATCCACCCAAAATCGGACGGCAGGGGAAGCCATAGAGCCCGGTATAACCAGGCTTCACGGAGTTTGTCAACCGCCCATTGAGACGCGTCCCATTTCCCCCAATCGGGCCGCGGTGAATAGGAATGACTGAGCCCCGATTCAGATAAGCTTCTTCGTATTGATCTGCAAGGCTTGGGCGTCGACAAAGCCTCTTCGTGTTCGACCGAATGCGGGGGAGATGCGCAGAGGACTGCGGAATACGAGGTTGGAATTCGAGGCTGAAATCGTGCGAGTTTGTCATTGGCACGTTTAACGATAAATGTAAACCTTTTTCTATACTTCTGCATGTTTATTGGCGCTTTATTCGGTCTTTGTGTTGGTGCAATATATCACAAGAGGCGCTAGACCGCTAGACCAAAAGCCCTGGAAGGCTGGTGGCTAGCCAGCTATCCTCAACAATATATCCTACACTGCCGCAGGACAAGATGACCTTCTGACAGCAACTGCACACTTTTGCCCGTACTGCTGACAGAGGCGGTATTTACTGTGTACAGGCCTTATTTAGTAACACTTACAAGGCATGCCTGGCGGTAAGTAGTGTACTGTTCAATGATGATACTCACGTGGAAGGAGTAAACACGAAAAATATGGTGAAATAAACATTCAGATATTGGTCCTATGATCCATACTAAACATAGAAACACCTAAACAGAACAGCGTCGGGGCCATCCAATATGCCCTAGGATACTACACGCGGTAATTACTGCGGACCAGGAATTTACATAATATCTACGCCAGCGGTGGACACAAGTAGCCCATACAATATTATATCAAGTCTAATAATCTGGGTAACCAAAAGACATCTATATACAGGAGTATCATTAAACGGCGCGCCATATTAATCCAGCCGCGGCTACGCCCAATAGACCCGTCCCGGTATCAAGACCCCCAGACGCAGAATTCTCCTCAGTGGCAGATTCCCCTGTAGCAGCGGCCGCAACCCCCGTACCACCGGGACTCTCCGTCGACGACGAAGCAGATGGCGTAACAGAAGCAGAAGACGACGATGAAGTCACCGGCTTAGGACACGAATTCTCATAAACAAACTGCTCCGGATCCCCAGAACAATCCTCCGCCTTGTCCGGGTTAAACTCCCCACTCGGATACATCCAGCAAGTCCCCGAAGCATAAGGCGAGTTGCTCGGGTTGTGCGGGTTAAAGACAACATAACTACAGGAATCGGAGTTTGCGCACTGACTTAGACAGTTTGTCGCGCCTAAACTGGCAGTGCACCCGTCGAAGCAGTCCCCTGGGGGTGTTGGATACCCGCACACCGAGGCAATTGCGGAGGGGGTCTCGGTGGCGGTGCATGCGGTGCCGGTAGTGGTAGTGGTTGGGCTGCCAGTACATTCGGGTTTGTCGTAGACGTCGAGATAGGGGCTGCCGCAGTCTGAGTCGCCTTTACTCTCGTCGAAGGATTGGCCTGGGTATAGCCAGCAGGTACCGGATCCTAGGGTTGGGTTGCCTGGATTGAAGATGACAAAGTCGCAGGGGGGATGGGCGTCGCAGAACCTCCAGCAGGACGCTCTGCTCTCGCTGGCGACGGCGAATTCTGGGCCAGGCTCTGGGTAGCTGCATAACTTGGTGATGAGTGAAGCCGTACAGCTGGGTGTTGCAGCAGTGGTGGAGGTAGATGTCGTGGATTGAGCAAGGACTGCTGGAATTAACAGGGCGAGAGGCGCCCAAGAGGGGGCGATCATGGTGCAGGAGGGAAATAAGCGTGGCGAAAATCTGGAGAATATTCAAATGAACAGGAACGGCGGGTCTACTTAAACCAAGGGACTAGCAGGCACGGAGTCATGAGCCTGATCGAATTTCCTTAGCATGTCTTACTTGTCCCTGGTCGAGGCTCATCGGATGCCAATCAAGAGAGATCGAAGGATCTGGCCGGGTCCATTTTGCACGCCAGTGTGGACAGCTATACTGTGCTGGGAATAGCTTCAATGTACCCAAAAACGGACCAGACCGGATACGGACTGCTGCCTACCCTTCCTTAGTCTGCAGCGGAGAGTGCCGACGGAACAATATTGTACGACAAATATATTGATTGCAGAATCAGAATACAGACACTATTCAAGCCTTGACAACATCGAATCCCTCCTCCCAGTTATCCAGCGCCTTCCGAATCTCAATCGCATACGCCGGGATGCCACCAGAATAGCACACCGGCTCATACACCTTCCCTGGAATGCTCCCGCCCATATACGTCGACCTCGTAGTCGGGAACAACGTACGGTCATTCAGCTCCACAACGTGCTTCTTCCACTTATCCGCAGCCTCGAGCTTAGGGTTGATATACTTGACCCCGTTGGCCTCCATCTTGGCAATCGCGTCGGCAATCCAGCGGCCCTGCACAGCAACTGATGTAGGACCGTTACTGAGCAGAGTTGGGCCGTGCGGACCGTAGATGTGGAACATGTTGGGATAGCCACTGACGCTGGTGCCCAGGTATGTCTTGGCGCCTGGGATCCATTCCTTCTCGAGCTCGGCGCCGTCGATGCTCTTCAGACCGAGCTGGGTCATTACCCCGGTGACGACGTCCTGGTAAGTCAGTTCCATCTGCCAAGATTGTATATATAAAAGGGGGAGCTCACAAAACCCGTCGCAACAGCAACAACATCCAGCTCATGATGCTCGCCATTCTCCAACAAAATCCCCGTCTCGGTGAACTCCTTAATTGGATTATCCTTGATATTCACCAAATGCACATTCTCCCGATTAAACTGCTCGTAGTAGTTCAGCTCCAAACAAGGCCTCTTAATGCCAAAATAATGCGGCATCTCCCAGGGCGCCAGCTGCTCACGCAGTTTCGGATCCCCAATTCTGGCCCTCGTCTTCTTCGCCCAGAACTTGTACGACTCCTTATTCGCATCCGCATTGAACAGGTTATCCTTGTAAACGGCAACCCAGTACCGGAACCCGCAGTCCTTCCAGACAGATTCGTAGAACGCTTCTCGCTCCTCAGGCGAGTCGTCGAAGGTATTCTTCTCGTACCAGTCGTACATGAACCCGGCGAAACTGGTCTCACGGTACCGGAACAGCTCGGGGTAGTATGGTTTAATGCGCTCTTGCTCTTCGACTGTGAGATCGCGCTTGCGCATGGGGACGGCGAGGTTGGGCGTGCGCTGGAAGACTTTTAGGTCTCCCGCGACTGGGCCCCAGGCTTGGGTGATTTGAACGCCAGATGCGCCGGTGCCGATGATTGCGCACCGTTTGTTGGAAACGGGGACTTCGGTGTCCGGCCAGAAGGAGGAGTGGTGTACTGTTCCTTTGAATTTGTCCATGCCGGGCCAGGGGGGGATATATCGTTTCGCGGCCTGCACTATCAGTATTTGTCCACATAATGTCAAAGTAGTAGGTAGGTAGACGTACGAATCCAGTCCCCAGAACAAGATACTTAGCCTTTGTAACCCTCCCATCAGCCGTATTAACATTCCACCTGCCAGCGTCCGTATCAAACTGCGCCCCAACGACAACCGTGTTAAACGCACAGTCCTTCTTAACCCCAATCACCTTATCGACATGATCAAAGTAGTCGCGTAGGTTCTGGTAGTTAGGGTAGTTATTCGGCCAGTTCCACGTATTGTACACCTCCGGCCAGCTGAACTCGTACTCAGGGACTTCCGAGTCCACACCTGCACCAGGGTAGCAGTTCCAGCGCCAGGTGCCGCCGGTGTCGTTACCGGCTTCGAATATCACCGTTTTGAGGCCTCGGTCGCGTAGAGTCTTGAGCATGAATATGCCGGCTACTCCTGTTAGTTTTGCAAGTGGCAGGTATAAGGAGAAAATGACATACCAAACCCGGCACCAACGACCAGGGCATCGACCTCGAGGTTCTCAGCATATGGACCTGTTTGGTCTCCATGCTTGACCGAGTAGTCCGTGAGCTCGGTGTTGTACTTCTTCGGCGAAGGCAGGGTATCTCCAAGACTACCCATGTTGTTAATATCCTGATCAATCTCTTAATGGATTTATATGTGAGTGATTGTTCTGATTCAATGCCAGCGACAACGCGCCGTATTTATATTGCGTCCTGCTACACAACATCCCCGTCTCACCCTCTACAGTTACACCTATAGTATAGCAAACCGCAGCTGTCACCAACAACAGGGCCGACACCCCGCTCGCGACGCATCCCCCGCACGACAAACATCTGCACGAAATACCTGATTGGGCTAATTCCGTCCGCAGTCCGCAGCGGATCCGCGGGATGCGGAACCGCAGCCCCGCATCATCCATGTACTGTCCTGCTGGTCCAGACTGGCCAGACCGTGGTGTTGGCGTTGGGACTGGAACAGCGGGGTTAGGAACAGTTGGAGGATCTGCAGAGGAACCGTTAAATAGAGCGTCCGTATCTTTGCGCCATTATTTGTAACCAAGTTTATACCATACCTAATTTCTGTCTTGCTGGATATTTGAATATGCCTCTCACTGAACAAGTCACGTCGCATCTCCGCGGTGTCGTGGATAAGGCCTGCGAGGATCCTTCTGGTATCCCCGGTACTACCGTTGTCGTTGTGGATAAGAATGGCGAGGAGCTGTTCGCGCACTCTGCCGGGAAGCGCGGCGCTGCGTCGAAAGAGCCCATGACGCTGGATAATATATTCTGGATTGCGTCGTGCACGAAGATGCTTGTCGGCGTGGCATGCATGCAGCTCGTCGAACAGGGTGTTTTGAAATTAGACGACGGGGCTCAAACGGAGAGCCTGTGCCCTGAGCTGAAGACATTCCAGGTTCTCCAGGAGGACGGGAGTCTTGTCGACAAGAATAAGGCCATTACCCTCCGTATGCTGCTAACCCATACAGCCGGGTTTGGGTATACATTCTTCAATGATAGATTGCGAGAGTGGTCCTATCCAGCTGGGGTGGACGAGTTCTCTGGTCGGATTGAAGATGTTAAACTCCCTTTACTATTCCAGCCGGGTGAAGGGTGGGAATATGGGGTACGGCTCCTTACCTGTTTAACCTGATATATGCTAATGAACAGGTCGGCATTGACTGGGCGGGAATTGCATTGGAACGAGCAACGGGTCTCAAACTGAACGAGTACCTGCAGAAGAATATCTTCCAGCCCCTCGGTATCAAGGATATGTCTATGATTCCGAACCAGGATATGCGCCAGCGCATGGCATACATGAACCACCGAGACGGGGATGGCAAACTCCGGCCTCGCGACCATCTCCTGCGAGCACCGCTCGTCGTGGATTTAAACAACAAGTCCGAAGTCGACAGGGTATTCAACAGTGGAGGTGCAGGAATGTACGCCAAACCACAGGACTACTGCAGTACGTATCTCACCTAGTAAAAATACAACCACTAACCCGTCCAGAAATCCTCGCCGTCCTGCTAAACGACGGAACATGTCCTAAAACAGGCATAAAGCTGCTCAGCAAGTCGACCGTGGACGAGATGTTTTCCAACCAAATCCCCCAGTTTCCAAACTACAGTAGACAAGGTATTGCAGCCTCAAAGCCAGACTTGACCAACGCCGTCCCAGAGCTGTATCCTGTTCCCGGAAACCCGCCGCAGGGGTGGGGACTGACCTTTATGCTGTCTAACGGGGGTGGAACAGGACGGTCTGCATCGACTGGCCACTGGGCTGGATTGGCGAATCTGTGGTGGTGGGCGGATCGGGAGAAGGGCGTTGCTGGCATGGTGTGTACGCAGATTCTGCCTTTTGTAGACATGCCTGTGCTTGGGCTGTGGGCGACTGTGGAGGCAGAGGTATATAAGGCATTGTCTTAGTGGTCCGTAAACCTGTAATAAGTATGATGTGGTTGCCAATTATTGAGTTAATTTGAGATTCTTCCGATCTATTAAACATCCCTTGCTGTCCGCCCCGGTAACCCTGATTCCCAATGTGATCTGTTGATGGGCGAGCAGCAGCCAATCAGCGCCAGTGAGCTGCCAATGCGGGGAATCCGGGGTCACGAACAGCGACAGATCTCCGCTGTTCCCCTCTTCATCAGTCTTCCCCGTTCTCATCGGCTCTCATCGGTTCTCATCCGTATCCATCTTATCCGATCCAGCCAACATCGCTGCGTCGGCATGTCTGTCCAGAAACACCCGACCCCGACCCACGGCCGCGCCCGCCGCCAGAACCACTCGTGCGACCAGTGCAGGAAGTCCAAACGCGCCTGCGATGCCACCACTGGCCAGCGCTCTCCCTGCTCCTACTGTGCCCGGACGAAGAAACGCTGTACGACCGAATGGGCCCGGTCGCGCGCGCAATCGGGGTTCAAACCGTCGCGTCAGCAGCCCCATCTGGATATCCTGACCAGGGAAATCCTGCCATGGATGGCCGACCAGCCTCAGCTCCAGGGGGACATGAGCACTTTAGACGGTCTACTCGACTTCAATCCGTCTGAGGATTTGCTAGGCTGGGGCAGCAATCCTGCTGCCTCTGCGCCGTTGGACTACAACCTGCTATCCCTTGATCCGGCATTCAACAATAATCCGCATCCAGCACAGGAAGAAACAGAGCAATCCGCTTTAACGACCGCTCACTGCGTGTCAAATATGCAGCTAGACTTGCAGCTTCCAGACCTCGGGCTAGACCCAACTCCCAGTCACCAGTCCTGGCAAACCCCACTCACCTATAACACCCTGCAGTATGCATCGTCCAGCTCCAGCGATATTAGCTGGATGCCGTGGACGCAGAAATCACCAGCACAGACAAGCCCCCGCACGCACTCTCTCTCCCCCTTCTCGATCGACCAGCAGATGATCTCCGCTGCAAACTCGCATCTCACCTCTGCAAACCTCCTGCAGATCTACCACGACGTCCTGGAACACAACCTCTCCTGCTGGGTCACCGAGCAAACCTGCCCATACAAACGCGGCTGGCAGGGCAACGGCCCACAAGCAGCCCCAGAATGGGGCTCATCCTGGTCCAACCGGATCTACCAGCGCACGATAAAACTCGACCGCGTCGCGCAATCATGCAAGCTAGTCAGCATGACAAAGACCGAAGAGCGGTCCGCGTCCAAAGCTCTGCATCTGTCCATTATGGCCTTCGCCACACAGTGGGCACAGGGTAGCCAACGGCACCGCGAGAAATACAGCAATACATTCCTCGACCCGAGCAGTAGCGGCAGCACGACGACTGAGTTCGACCGCGTCCTCCAGAACCATTTCTGGGACCAAGCTCGGCGAGCATTGCAGGATGTTGCCGATGTCGAGTCCTACCAGGTCGCCTGCGCGGAGCTTATCTTCGCTTTGACGCAGCGGCCGTGGGAGTGCGAGGAGGAAAATACATCCGCGGAAACACAACAAAGATCTGAGTCCACCACGGCGTTATTGCGGGTCCGAGATATACTACAAAAAGACGGACCACCGGTTCACATCGAGCGCGCCGCGCGGAAAATGCACGCGCTGAAATACCGCTGCGACGCGGTCGAGACTGGCCTTAGACAAACAGGCGGCAAAGAAGCCGAAGCAATTTCATGCATGGACCCCGAGGATCGAGCATCAATCAGTCTGTTATATTGGCTAGCCATAATGTTCGACACGGTCTCGGCGTCCATGAACGAGCGGCCAGTCGTAATCCAAGACGAAGAGTGCCAGCACGAAGCCGAAACGCCATCACCACCATCTCAAAGTGAAACAAAAATCCAAACCCAGATTCAACCCCGCTGGGACATGGACCTCTTCGTCCCCGGCGGACTCGACAAAACCACCCAAACACACTGGCCATGTACATACTCCGTCGCAGCCGAAGACATAACGAAATCCGCCCCCGCAAAAGTTCTCCTCTTCCGACACGTCTCGTACCTGCAGAATGCCGTCCGCAAAATCGCTCACCCCAGTATAATCGAAGATATCATCCGCAGCACAATATCCCTCTACAAACACTGGAACAAGACCCACGGCGCCTTTTTCACGGAGATGGTCCGCGACTATAATACCGTCCCCCAGCGCATCCAGGGCTGGTTCGTTTGTATCTCCGCGCATTGGCATTTGGGAACATTAATGTTCGCAGATTTACTCGACTTCATCCATGAAAACAGCCTCGGCGTGGAAGACAAGTCTGCTGGCCGGGTAGAAGACAAAATCGCGTCTCAAATCCGCAAACACAGTTCCGGTGAACTCGCAGATCTCGCGCGCGTCGCTACACCAGCGACGTTGGATTCTACCCTCGGTGTACCGCAGATGCCGGATTTCCACCACGCGGTGAATGAGGGGACGCTGCTTACTGAGCCGTGGACTATGATTCCCATTAGGGCGTTTACCAAGGCGGGTCTGATATTTCTGGATGCAGCGGAGGAGTTGGCTCGTTTACCAGAGGTGTTTGTTCAGGATGGTGATGGCTTTGCACGGAATGTTGAGCAGGCGGAGGATTGTATCAAGGGGTTGTGGCTGTTAGGGAAGAAGTCGGATATGGCGAGGAAAATTGCAGAGACGCTTTCGGGGGCGTTGGTTAGGTTAAGGGATGGGTTTGATATTTAGCATTAGCACAGTATGTTGGAGATTGTATCATTGTTAGGGCGATAATTTGTAGCCATGTAACAAATATTAATATCAATTACTGGTACTACTATTCTTAGACTTATCGATTAAGTGATATTGGGCCCCGAGAGGACACGCAGTGGGTTGAGAGGCACTACTGGGCTTCCCATTTGCGAGACAAGGTAGTTTCTGGTTTTGAACTCGCAGCGTTGGATAAGGACTGCCAGTCAAGCTTGAATCGTACAAACACCCCAAAACCATCCCCTCCTACAGCCAGATCGCCTGCATCGGCGCCGGCATCAGTGGGATCGCCCTCGGCGCCACGCTGAAACGCTGGTACCAGCTGGACGACATTCGCCTGTTCGAGCG